>SJYW01006941.1:1367521-1404245 GCA_006410735.1 Raphicerus campestris | reverse complement strand
TCCCCACTCTCACCCCCGAGAACTTTAAGATACCAGGCGAACCATGGCTCCCTTTGGAAGAAACTTGCTAAAGACTCGGCATAAAAACAGGTAAAAGTTCAGCGTGTGTGTGTTCGGAAGCTTCTGTGTGAAAGTATGTGTTCTGTGGTAGTTAGATTCTGATTAAAAATGCTCTTGGGGGAATAAAGTCCTGCAGAGTTAGGGCTTGTATTTGTACTCCACTGGTAACGATATTGTTCCCGTCGCGGTGACTGCAGTGACTGCAGTTGAAGGATCTCTGAAAATAAAAAATGATGTTTTTAACTCCTTTTTTTCTTCCTTTGGCCACTGCTGGTTCCACCACTAGCATCCAACTCTTTGTGCCTGTTGCCTTGCTTATTTGATAGTAGCGGAATGGCNCAGTTGAAGGATCTCTGAAAATAAAAAATGATGTTTTTAACTCCTTTTTTTCTTCCTTTGGCCACTGCTGGTTCCACCACTAGCATCCAACTCTTTGTGCCTGTTGCCTTGCTTATTTGATAGTAGTGGAATGGCAAGCTTTCTTTTGTGTCAGACAGGATTTTAGTACATTAGATGAAGACAGAACTAGAATTTATTAACTACTAATTAGAAAAAAAAAAAAAAGAGAGAGAGAGAGAACTGCTGATACAATCTGGAGACAATGCTTTGGCTCCCCTTTGAGTGGGGCATTCTTGAAACCTGGAAAGTTCCCAAAGTGAAAATACTCTGTAGAGAAACTTTTTGTGAACTCATTCTTTTGAAAATCTTTGAGAACGTTAGGTGATTTTAGGCACTAAAAAAAGGATTCAAACAGATGTCCTCCTTAAACCTTACTATTATTATTTGATTTGATTTGCCATTTTTCAAGCCAGCAATGCCCATAGTATAAATACATGTATTTCACATACATGCAGATTTTCTTGATATATATTTATGTGTGTGTCAGTCCTATTAAATATTTTATTAACTCAAATACCACATTTTTATGCCTTAAAAAAATGTGAGGGTAACTGTAGAGATGGGCTTTACTTTTTTAATATATTTTGACACTAGGGCTTTTCCACAACTTTTCTCTCAAACACGCTTGTTTGTACTTGTCATAATTTACTTAGTATAAATTTGAAAGCATATAATTACATGGCAGGAAATGATACGATTATTTTAGAGGGTCTGCATGACATTATAGTGGTACAACTTTAAAGTCGATCTCTAGACTTTAATTTGGGCCTAAATGTCTACTTGAAAAACACTGTCATTATCTCTTTCCAAGTGTCTTTATGATTTAGTTGACTAAATTAACTTAAGAAATGAAAGCAACAATAATCAGTACTATCAAACTTTCTAAATATGTTTTATTATCTAATAATTTGAATACATATCACAAATATTTCTGATAGTTAATGAGACTATGTGTATGTTAAATATATCTTAAAGAAAGTGAAAGTATTAGTCACTCAGTGTCCAGCTCTTTGTAATCCAATGGACTGTAACCCTCCAGGCTTCTCTGTCCATGGAATTCTCCAGACAAGAATACTGGAATGAGTAGCCATTCTCTCCTCCAAGCGATCTTCCCAACCCAGGCATTGAACCCTGGTCTCCTGCACAGCGTACAGGCGGAATTTTTACTGTCTGATCTACCAGGGTAGTCTTTAAAAATACGGTAGTGATAGTTATTAAAAATAGGCTTGTATTTTAGTACTGCTGATGCATTAAAAATTATCTCAAACAACTCCTTTTGCCAAAAGAAAATCCTTACTGCTTTTTGGAAGGTATTTCAGTACCATTATTTCTGAAGTGTTTGTTTAATGCTGTAAAGATAAACAAAGATTACTTTGGGAAAGTTCATGGTATTATGAAACAAATTATGTTTTTGGTGTAGTGATCTTTCTGAATAGCACCCCTGTAGATCAGAGTTGTTTTGTATTTGTGTGTGTGTTTTAAATAATTCAAGAATTCTGTCATTGGTATGCCAAATAACAGTGCAACAAAGCTGGGTACACCCCTGGGAGTTTCCCTCCCACGTCTACTTCCGTTGCCTCAAATTGACCCTTCAACCTCTACCCATACAACTGGCTTTTGTTCAGGGAGGTGAGTATATGAACATCTTAAGATGACCTTTTCTATGCAAAATTATGAAAAAGTGGAAGCAGACAATGAAAGATGGGGGAAGCTTAATAGTATTTTAAGTTGCTCTGAGAAAATGGAATGGTATTGAAGCAATCAAAGGTGATGCTTTATTATGAACATGTGTTTTGGTGAGAGTGGTAATAGTCTGTAATGACTGTAATAATTATGTTATTAAAGATTTGTATTTTTCCAATCCTTAAGAAACATTTAAACCACAGAGGTGACTTGGGACGTAAAACTGTGGTATTTCCAACTAAGCAGCTAAAGAAGCCACGTGGTGTGTTGAAAGAGAATTAATGTATATTTGTTTGCTTCAAGGTTTAGTTTTGCTATAGATGAGATTTTTTTTTTGTTTTGTCTGTTTTGTTTTTTTCATATTCTCAAAGGTGAAACTACCAGTGAAATTTAGTTATAGGATTAAGTTTATCAGTTTCAGTTCCTGAGTTCTATAATGATTTAAATAATTGTACTCCAAAACATAGAAACCGAATAACTTTCCTTAAATGACAGGTGATTCATCCTTTGATCAATTCATTCTTTGATGATAAAACAGTTATCTGATAACAACCGATGCATTCTTCAAGTACATAGTATACAATTCCTTGTAAAAAGTAAAGGAAGAATTTGAGCAATGTATTTGTATACACTATGGTATAAAGTGTATGCAGTTAAAAGATTATTTTATCTTTGTCAGCAGGGAAACCATGAGGATTTTGGGGGGGGGGAAATATTAGGATTTTGAGATCATAAAATTTGAAGAAAGTTTGTTTATTGAAGTCTTCTGCATCGTGACCTCTTTTCAGTTTTGTTCCCTCTTACTAGTAATAGAATGATATTCAATCACCCAAGATTGAACCTCTTAAGGCAGTTCTGTCAGTCTCATAATACGTGGAAATTTGAGAGTCTTAAAGACAGACGAAAAACAAATGAAGCTTCAAAGTATGAAGCATAAAAACTTTTAGAAAACATGCCCTGTAACTGTTGAGAAGGGTAGAGCCATATCTGTTAGTCCCCAGTCGGTTCAGTTGCTGGGTCATGTCTAACTCTTCTCGGCCCCATGGACTGCGGCACGCCAGGCTTGCCTGTCCATCACCAACCATCACCACTCTCTAGTCCCCATTGGTTCCAATTCTCAGGACAGTGCCTGACGTGTGATGACTTACATAGTACAGTTGTTTATGTCGTTTTACAAACTAAAATTGTTACTTGTACTCAAATAAAAAAACACGGCAACATTCTATTCTCTCGTCATCATCTGATATCACCTGGTATTATATAAATGTGAACACTCTGTAAAGGATTGGTTGACAATTGATGCAATCCAAAAACTATGGAGATGGACAAAAAAATTATATGGATTTGAACACTAAGCTAATCCTACTCTACCAGAATATAGTTTCTAAATGTTAAGAATCAGTCAATTCAAAAACTGGAAAATAGTCTTCAGAAATACTGAAGATAATGCTTGGTCACAAAACAATTTTATTTGGACACATAAACATTTTATGCCCTTCATTTCTAACTTTCATGAAAATATTTAAAAGAAATGGAGCCAATCTAAAATCTTTATGCTTTACAATCAGAATAATTGTTTTACAACTTTCTGATCGTTATAATATTTAACAGGAAGAGTACACTTTTCAGAAGACCCTTTGGTCTCAGGAAGTGGATTGCTTACTTTGTTTCCATAATAATTAGAATGTCCTGTGATTGAATCTCAGAGACTGAGGATTACCTTCTTATACAACTTTTTGTTAACATAAAGAATAAAAATGTTGGAGAGTCTAGATATTTTCTTTTCAACGAACACTTAAAGTTTATGAAAATGTATTTAAAAAGTTGCTAGGTGGCTTTTGTTTCTCATAGAAAATCCAGAGAAGCAAATAATGAAGTGTGAATTCATTGGTATTCAAATGGACATTCAATAATTGAATTTAGATTATTAACGTATTTAGGTATTCATATAAGTTCCATCTCTGAGTTTGCTTATCTTTGTATTGTACTAAGTCACTTCAGTCGTGTCCAATTCTTTGTGACCCTGGCAGGCTCCTCTGTCCATGGAATTCTCCAGGCAAGAATACTGGAGTGGGTTGCCATGCCCTCCTCCAGAGGATCTTTCCAACCCAGAGATCAAACCTGCATCTCTTATGTCTCCTGCAGTGGCAAACGAGTTCTTTACCACTAGCACCACCTGGGAAACCCCTACAATTCCTTGGTGTTTAGTAAAATTTGCGGGCAGAGAATTGGTTGGACTTTTTACCAAACCTTGCTAGAAGCAAAAAATTGCCATTGTAAATCAGTACTTCATACGTTTGTTGGAAATATACGTTTGTTGGAAATATAATAGTAGAATACTTTTTTCAGGTAATTCACTGAAAATTAACAATGATTATGAAAGATTCTAATTGTGTGGATAAGACCTTATAATTATCGTTAGGTGTCATTCAGCTGGGCTTCTCAGGTGGGGCCAGTGGTAAAGAACCCTCATGCCAATGCAGGAGACACGTGTTTGATCCCCGAGTAGGGAAGATCCCCCTGGAGGAGGCCTTGCCAACTCACTCCAGTATTCTTTCCTGGAGAATCCCACAGACAGAGGAGGCTGACGCGCTACAGTCCGTGGGATCGCAAAGAGTCTGACATGACTGAAGTGACTTAGCATCCATGGACGCACTATTCAGGCAACTTGTCTTTCCTTTGGCATTTTACTATACCTATATCAGAGGTGATAACAAGCTTTGTCCTAATATCAGCTTGAAATCAAAAGTCTCCAAACACTTTATAGAAAACTTTTTAGTAGCATAAAACACAGCTATATTGTTTTATGATTGACATATAATTTGCATTAAAATTTGCTTTTACACGAATGAAAACATATCTAACCAAGTTTTCTAAAACCAGGTGCCTCATATTGCTCTCTGAAGCTTCGCATGCCACAAATACTTCATCAGAAGGAAGAATTAAGTTTTGTGCTCAATTGATAGAAATTGCTGGCAAGCCGGATGTTTTCTTTTTGTAATTAGAAGTATGATAATTTATGAATTCTGTAAAACAGGAAATTATCATGTTCTATTTTGTCTGACTTCCAGTAAATATTTGAAATGCCCCTGAAACTGACTTGAGAAATGCCAGATATTTGAGTACGTACATCTTTTCAGTTCCCAGGTGTTCCTGAAAGAGATTTCCCCTGATGATACCTGGTAACTTAAGTAGTTATTACTTGGCAGCAGACAGTGCATTAGGAACAATGATTGGAATTCTCTAACCCTGGCAAAAATACCCTGAGAGCAGTGGCTGCGGTGAAATTGAGCCCGAAGTTAAATCTTGAATTGCTACTCAAAACATTATAAGCCAACTTAGAGCCCAGTACATAAGATGCTTTATTATGCACCATATCAATTCGTGAGACATGTACAGATGAGAATCTTAAAGATTTTTTTTAAGTATTTAAAAGTTTGTAGCTAGTTAACAGTTTTATTTATATGGCCTTTTTATTAGCTAGACTGTATAACTTAGAAAGTTTTGATGTTATTTGTTTTGTATATATTTGGGTTGATCTGATAACAGCTCTAAGTAATTCACAAAACTATGGCTGTCTTCTTTTGATTTTATTTCTAAAAATGGAAGAAAGTTGAAGTAGTAGTATGAGTTTACCTCTTCCAGGTAAATGTGGATGCCAGTCTTTGATAAGAAATCTCTTAGTAACATATTGGCTTTCTTAAACAAGGCAACATGCCATTTGCATTGTGTACATGTGACTGGAAAACATTCAGCATATTTCTGTGTAATAATGTTCTTTAGTGTATACTTGCTTAGGAGTTTTAAAAGATATCCATTTGGCCAAACATGCATAACACATACAACATTGATTTCTTTATATCTCTTTTTTTAAAAAATGGATTGTGATTCAATTATTGTGGAGACTATTGCAAGGCCACACCTTCTAGAGAAAGTTTGCGTATCTGATGATTGTAATTTGAAGTAATTACTAATGCAAATGGTCACCCAACAGCAAAATATGTAATAATTACTTGTGTGAATGAAACAGAGTCTTAGGGAGATGTTTAGCATTGGCAGTGATCAGTAAACTATTTCAAGAACAAAAATGAGTGATGGGTATTAAATATGCTGACTGACAAGGCAAATTACTCTCAGTGGTTTATATCTGCAGGCTAGAATGCCCTCTGTTTTTATAAGTAAAGTGACTTAAGATACCTATAAAAAATTCTCATAGAGTATACACTCAGTGAGATCAGGGACCTCTCCTATCTTGTTTCTTTCTATATAAAATTGAGTAGATACTCAATAAAACTTGTTGACTGAATAAATGAATTAATATACTCTCCAAATACAGCTGGTCCCCATAAAGCTTGCATCAGAGTCGTACATTTGTGGTGAACAGATCATGGGTAGTCAAAGAATGAATCCATAAATTCATGGCTGACCTCTCATCATCCCTGCTTCTAGGCTCAAGTCCTTGCTTTCAGATGATACCTGATTATTAAGTTGTCTGGAAGTGGTTTTAGTCACTGATCTAATAAGTATGTACTGAGCTCCAATGTAAACAAACCCAGCAATATATGTAAAGTACACTTCCTACTCTCGAGATGCTTAACGTGTAAGAGGGCCAAAACCAAGGGGCAAGGTGGCGGATTTTGAGTCTAATGTCCTTCATTCTGGATGTTTCCGGTGTGTCCCCAGGGCCCTCTGCAGTCTTGTCCTGGGCATGTTTGGGAGTCTACTGGTCAGATCCCTCTGTACCAACACTTTCCTGAGGAGATGGGTGGCAAGTAATAATTTATACACATTTTGTTTTGGCAAATGGAAATGAGTGAACCGAAGTCAAATGTTAGAAACTCTCCACGTGTCTCAATCACATGGAGTGATTGTCATTTCTGTTTCCTTACCTCAGTCTCCACCTCTCTTTCAGGACGTACAGCACAAAGTCTCAGAACAAAAATATAAAATGTGCACAGATTTCTGGAGAAACGCTTAACACTGTTAAACTCACAGTTTCTGCGCTTAAACTTTTATTTTTGTATATCCAGGTGCTAAAAATTACAAAATTAAAGGATGAACAAAGGGCTGATGGGAGGGAGTGCTGTCTTCTTCCTGAGCATATTTTTCTTACTTGCTTTTGCCCTTTTAATTCTGCCTTTATTTTCATTTCTGCTAATGTCTTCTTTCTAAACATGGTTTTTGTTTTTTTCTTATTTGCTTGACTTTTCAATTCCACTTTTGTTTTTCTTGTCATTCTGTGCTGGTCAGGATCTCTGAAGAATTTTGAATAGACGTGATACGCTGTATCTTCATTTTAAAGAGAATGTTTCTATTTCCCCATTAAGAATGACCTTTGCTGTTTTGTTTTGTTTTGTTTTCCCCACATATATTCACTATCCATGAAAAGAAGTTCCTTTCTATTCCTGGTTTACTGGAGTTTTTATTTTTAAAATCATGGTCCTGATTGGGCCATTCCACCATCTCAGGCCCAGGAATCTAAAACTATTGTTTGTGGCTTCTACTAATGAGAATTTCACTGTGTTTTTCTGAAGTTTCAGAGTTCCCACTCATTATAAAAAAAAAAAAAAAACTTCTCCTGTACTGTTTCTGGCCATACGTTTTGTCATAAACTAATGGCTTGCGTACACAACAAATCCATGCCTCTGAAGTGGGAAAGATGAAAATGAGACTGTAAGAGGAACATGAAGGGTTTCACTGGTTTAGAAATTGTTTAAAATTTTAAAAAATTCTTAAAAAAATATAAAGTAAACACCAGAGCATGCTAATATTTGTTCATTTTGGAAGACCAATAAATATATTTTCTATCCTTTGTAACTTTAATTTTCAAAGTTAGTTTTCCAGAAAGAAAGGCGCTAATTAGCCCACTCTTGATAAGCTTTGATTAAACAACATATATAGAAGTAGAATTAGTCACTCCATCCTCTGAAATGCTATAGCCCTTTGCTGGTATGTCACATAATATATTTCATTGTACTATATATTTTTTCTATATCTTTTTATGTATTATATATTAAATACAAAATATGACTGGAGAAGGAAATGGCAATCCGCTCCGGTAGTCCTGCCTGGAGAATCCCATGGACAGAGGAGCCTGGTGGGCTGCTGTCCATAGGGTCGCACAGAGTCGGACATGACTGAAGCGACTTAGCAGCATCAGAAATAGATGCTGTAAGAGACTTTTACTGTACTCCTGGTAAAAAAACAAACCAAGGCACAGGGTGATTCATTCTTCACTAGGGATGCTCTCACTTCCACTCATGCTTCTTGAATGTAGCCATGTATTTATGTGAGTTAGGTTTGGCGGGTGATGGTAGCTG
Source organism: Raphicerus campestris (assembly GCA_006410735.1). Taxonomy (NCBI): domain Eukaryota; kingdom Metazoa; phylum Chordata; class Mammalia; order Artiodactyla; family Bovidae; genus Raphicerus; species Raphicerus campestris. Next base: position 1,395,783 of record SJYW01006941.1, on the reverse strand, counting down.
GCTACTCTAGACCCCACTGTTGAATGTAGCATATTTCCTCCTTCTGTGGAGACAAGAGGGAAATACAATTGGGGAACTGTTTGTTTTCTCACGTGAACGGAAGATTTATGCTGTTTGTATAAGAAAATTGCAGTTATGAGACAACGGGAAAATGCTAGAAATAGGCAGAAAGTAATCTTAATTGAGAACTCCAATTCTTTAGTCACCTAGAGTTTAGGTCTTATCTCAGATTTGCCATTACTGGTAGTGTGCATCTTTTTTTTTAGTCTTTATTGAATTTGTTACAATATTGCTTCTGTTTTATGTTTTAGATTTTTGGCCTCAAGGCATGTAGGATCTTCTCTCTTGAGTAGAGATGGAACCCAAACCCTCTGCATTGGAAGGCAAAGTCTTAATTACTGGACTGCCTGAGCAGTTCCTATTTTATCTTTCTAATACAACAATAACAGTAACAAGAGTAAGCAAAGGCAATTTTAACAGAAAACAGATAAACTCTGTAAAGCAGTTATCCTGCAAAGTAAAATGTTAAGTTTGACAGTTGAAGAGGTTGCTCTTTAAGTAGAGGAAATACACAATTATGATTAATAATACACTAAAGTCATTATGGGGCCTCAGAATGTGACTGTGCAAATGAGGAAGCCCTTATGCCTCAACTTTATTAGATTCAGAGTAAATCCATTTATAACACATCTTAAAACACTTACTATGTGCACTAGGTAATTTACATAATTCTTAAAATTGCCCTGTGAAGAAGGTATGACTTTTCCCCCTTGTTTCATACATTAGTTAAGACCCAGAGTAGGGCAACAATTAATAAGTGGCAGAGACAGAATTTGAATCCATCCTCTTAACCATTATTCTGCATGGTTTATTTAGTATTTAGTTTTCTCATCTCTAAAACAGAGTTAATCCTAAACCATCAAGAATTTGGATTAAATCTGAATATAAATAAAAACTTAGCACAGTAATAGGACAGTAAAAATTCAGTAAATTATTCACTCCTTGTTCAAGTCTCTTGGATTAAATATGTTATGAAGTATATCTTAAGTTTTTAATACCTAAACATGATATTTTGGGCTTCAAAATTTCAACCTTGACTCACTAGAACTCTGGTCTCTTTTCCTGATCACCACTGATCTCTTTTCCTCCCTAGATACAAAGAGGTAACATCAAAAATTACCAAATGTAATTAAAAATAAGTATATAAATGTTGCACAGTACTAACTTTGGATCTTGATGAAATATTTCAATTCTGACAGTTTTACCTTTAATTGCCACACTTCATCTTAGCAAAATTATGAGACGATTAATGATTTTGCAATGTATAGCATAGGGCTTCCCAGGTGGGGCTAGTGGTAAAGGACCTCCTGCCAATGCAGGGGACATAAAAGATATGAGTTCCATCCCTGGGTAGGGAAGATCCCCTGGAGGAAGGCATGACAACTCACTCCAGTATTCTTGCCTAGAGAATCCCATGGACCGGGAAGCCTAGTGGGCTACAGTTCATAGGGTTGCAGTCAGACACGAGTGAAGTGACTTAGCATGCAGCAATGCTCAGCATAGTTGAAGAGACAGTTCTTTACGTGCCTCTGTGAACTTTAACTAAAACGAAATGATACATAATTTGAATATTTTAGTATTATATTTGTTTAATAATATGAGAGACTGAATTAGATACTTAAGGTGTCTTTCATATTTCAAGCTTCTGTGATTTTAAAATTCCCTCTGTAGAATATAATTCAATTCTCTTGTCCAGCTTTTAATGCCTTTTCAATAAAACTTTTAAAAATGGAATTGAAAGAAAGATTTTTTTCTTGTAATTTTATTTTATTAAACATCTCATGCATTGCCACATAACCCACCATGAAAGATAACATTATGGTAAAAGTCAAATGGTTTATTTTCAATTATAAAGAGATACGATTAGTTTATAAATTATAATATCTAAAAATTATTGAGTATTTGCTAAGCACAATTTTAAGTTTAGTAGCACAAATGTAAAAATGTTAGGAATAGCCATCATTTCATTTTATTTCTTTAGGACTGGTAAACTCTGTATTTTGTATTGTACCAAACATGCAAAGACACAACCTCATTCCTAAGAGATTAAACTCCTAATTGAGAAAACAGCACTATAGTAGTTCATGCATGAAACTGTTTTCTAAAAATCACTCTTCCATGGGAAACTATCATTGACAGGGTAAATAAAGTCATAATCTTTATACTACAATTTTAAAAAATGAAAGTATAATCTTTTAGAGTTGAGAAAGGCTGTTCCTCTGTAGAGTAGCTGCTCACTAAATGTTTTTGATTGACTCTAAATAGAAATACATAATAGAGAAGTAAATGGAGAAAAATCAAAATAAAAGGAGCATCATCATAATTAGATAGTGTTTATTAAACTCCCACAGTTAGGTGACAGGCTTGGACAAGAGAAGGGAACACAACAAGGTATATAAAGAGAGGTAGGAGGGGACTGAATCATGCAAAGCTAGGAATGACTCAGGATGATCAAAAGAGAAGAATTCAGGAAGCAGGCAGAGAAAGGGTCAGCTTGGCAAGAATCCAGACTCTTGCTTGGGTTGGTAAAAACAATATTTTACAATTGAGAAAAATGTTACGGATGTGTTTATGTAACAGTAATAGACTTACAGTCAACTTTAATTGACTGATGTTTATTCTAATAATCATGTTAAACTGGTCAGTCTATCAGTTTATAGAATTGAGTTGTTTTACTATTTTGTGGATCTTTTTTAATTTTAGCTCTACTAATGCAGATAGTGGTACAATTTCAACAAATTTTCATCCTCACTAATTATGATTATAATTGGTAGGAATTTTGTGTCTGCGTTTTACTGTTGTACTTCACAGTATATACTTGGTCTCAACCAATGACTGAGATATTTTATAACCACCTAAGATGTCTTTGGTTACTCTTATGCTCCTCATTTACTCTGATTTTTTTCAGTCCTTCTAGAATTCCCTGCGGTTATGGTTAACTGGAGGTACATAAGAACTCTTAGCAATGAATCAGCTCGGGGGAGACCACAGACCTTCTTGGGCTTCCCAGCTGGCGCTATTGCTAAAGGACCCATCTGCCAACACAGGCAACAATAGAGACATGGGTCTGATCCCTGGGAAGATCCACTCGAGGAGGGCATGGCAGCCCACTCCAGTATTCTTGCCTGGAAAATCCCATGGACAGACGAGCCTGGCGGGCTAGTCTGTAGGGTAGCACAGAGTCAGATATGACTGAAGTGACTTAGCATGCACACCACAGACCTTGAGAGTAGAACTGGTAGATGTGTATTTTTAGCTCTGCACATAATTACCTTTGTCTGGAAGCTATGAGAGATGCTATTGAACAACCATGGATGTCTCCATGGAGTAGACATATAATAACTACAATCTCATAAGAAGAAAAGAATTGTACGCAATTAGCAAAAGCACTTATGAAACTATAGTGGACCTTTGAGTTCTACCATTTTTAATGCACAGGAAGTCAAGCACTTTATAACAGGCAACCACTAAGTATTAGATTTAATTTCTTGACTGCTTGTTCTTCTACTTTGTTAGTGAAAGTCAAAGAACTTTTTCTTAGAATTATTAATAGTAGGCATGGAACTTAGACTGTTTTTTTGTAATGAGCATTTTTAGTAGTTCTACTTTTAGTTAGGATAACTTGCTTAATCGCAGTTTAGAGAATTAAGTAAAATGGCAGCTTTTGCTATGCAATGCCTTATGTAGTCTCAGCATATAATAGTATTGCTTTATTATCTATCTTAGCATCTGAAAATAAAACATTCTCAACTCTCCCACTCTATCAGATTTGGCATCTACTTGTATATATTTCCCTTGTTTGGACTCAAGATAATGGTTATTTGATGATTTTTAAAAATTCAAAAATATCAAATGAACCTCTTTCTTTGGGGGCATTATTAAGATTAAATGTGAATCAAACATGGACCTTACTCTAAGGAAATTGTTGCTCGGTAGACACACAAGCATACTTTAAATAATTAAAATACAAGCAGGTATTTTAAAACATCATAATAAAATCTGTTTTCAACAAAAATATTTATTTACCTTAAGATGTGTGCCACATGGTTTTCTATGTGTTGCAAACAAAAAAGTGAGAAAGACAGTCAATCTCTCTATTTGTATTGAGGTTATAGTGCTGTAGTGGGCAGGTAGACAGTAAGCAAACAATAAATGAACAAGAAATTTCAGGTAGAGATTACAGTTATAGGAATCACTATAGAGACAGAGCTTATAAGAATTCAAAACTGAGTGGAAGGGTATGATAGAAAGTATCAAGATGGGGAAAAAACCCAATCAATGATAACTACAACTTGGGCTCTGAGTAAACAGGAATATTGTTGTATCATCATAAAGAAAAGAAAAAAATGGCAAGAGTAATTTGAGGGAGGGAAGAACATGAGGGTGAAGAGTAAAAAAATTCAAGGTGTCTTCTGAATGTTACCAAATATTCCACCTCCAAACACCTGGTGTTTGGACACACTGCACATTGAAAGCAGCCTTTCATCCAGCCTACTCCCATCCCGCCTGACATCCATATGGGACTGATTAATATGGAACATACTGCACCTGGAATGGGACTTTAAAGGCAAAACACACTAGTTTCCCAGCCAAGACCTTCAAGCTGACTAATCCTATGTTAAACCCACTCATTCTTCATACAGAGTTTCACTGCCATCAACTTAGTGAGCCTTCACTCACTCACTGCCTTCGGTTGAAATTACTTCCAAATATGGTCATGACTTCCATGAGATTATGCATTCTACTATATAAAGACCAGATTGTTTTTAACTTCTTTTATTTTTAATTGGAGGATAATTGCTGTACAATAACATGAATCAGCTGTAAATATACATATGTCCACTCCCTCTTGAACCTCTCTCACAATAATTTTACTTTCTTATGCCCTAAAAGACACTTACTCCTTGGAAGAAAAGTTATGACCAACCTAGATAGCATATTGAAAAGCAGAGACATTACTTTGCCAAAAAAGGTCCATCTAATCAAGGCTATGGTTTTTCCATTGGTCATGTATGGATGTGAGAGTTGGACTGTGAAGAAGGCTGAGCACCGAAGAATTGATGCTTTTGAACTGTGGTATTGGAGAAGACTCCTGAGAGTCCCTTGGATTGCAAGGAGATCCAACCAGTGCACTCTGAAGGAGATCAGTCCTGGGTGTTCTTTGGAGGGGATGATGCTAAAGCTGAAACTCCACTACTTTGGCCACCTCATGCAAAGAGTTGACTCATTGGAAAAGACTCTGATTCTGAGAGGGATTGGAGGCAGGAGGAAAAGGGGACGACAGAGGATGAGATGGCTGGATGACATCACTGACTCGATGGATGTGAGTTTGAGTAGTTCGAACTCTGGGAGATGGTGATGAACAGGGAGGCCTGGCATGCTGTGATTCACGGGGTCACAAAGAGTCAGACATGACTGAGTGACTGAACTGAACTGAAAGAATAATACACAGAACTATTGTATAGATATCAGAGTTTAAATAATATTTTAGTAATTAAATAAACAAAATCTAGATTTTTGATGCAAGTAAATCATTTAGCTCAGGAATTGGTAAACTTTTTGTGTAAAAGGCCATATAATAAATGTTTAGGTTATTCCCACCATACTGTCTCAACCACTCAACTCTGTTCATGTGGTGTGAAATAGACAATACAGAATTAAGTGGGTGTGACTGTACATAAATTTTTATTTACATGGAGTGGATAGTTATAAGCAGCAGGTCCCAGTTGACTGAAAATTTCCTTTTATTTATTTCTCCCTCAAAACCCTTCCACAACTCATGTTCAAAAATAAATAAATAAATAAAAGAACACTTAGACAGGTAGACATGGTGACTGTGTTAACAGGGGATGAGATGAGAGAAAAACCCTAGGAAGACTGCCGCTTTGCAAACTTGAGCGAAATGGAAGAGTTTGAGATGTGGGAGGAAGAAATGGTAAGTTCATTTTGATGGCCCATTTTTGAGGTGGCTATAATATAAAGATCAAGTAAACATGTAAATACAAAATTGGGAATATTGGTCTAGAGCTCAAAGGAAAAAATAATAGATTTTGGAACTATCATCATACAGTTGGTTGATAGGGTTGTGGCTGACATTACAGTCACCCATAAGATATGTATCAGTTCAGCTCAGTTCAGTCACTTAGTCGTATCTGACTCTTTGTGACCTCATGAACCACAGCACACCAGGCCTCCCAGTCCATCAGCAACTCCCAGAGTCCACCCAAACCCATGTCCATTGAGTAAGTGATGACATCCAACCATCTCATCCTCTGTCGTTCCCTTTTCCTCCTACCTTCAGTCTTTCCCAGCATCAGGGTCTTTTCAAATGAGTCAGCTCTTTGCATCAGGTGACCAAAGTATTGGAGTTTCAGCTTCAATATCAGTCCTTCCAATGAACACCCCGGACTGATCTCCTTTAGGATAGACTGGTTGGATCTCCTTGCAGTCCAAGGGACTCTCAAGAGTCTTCTCCAACAACACAGTTCAAGAGCATCAATTCTTTGACACTCAGCTTTCTTTATAGTCCAACTCTCACATCCGTACATGACTACTGGAAAAACCATAGCTTTGACTAGACGGACCTTTGTTGGCAAAGTAATGTCTCTGCTTTTAATATGCTGTCTATGTTGGTCATAACTTTCCTTTCAAGGAGTAAGCGTCTTTTAATTTCGTGGCTGCAGTCACCATCTGCAGTGTTTTTTGGAGCCCCCCCCCCAAATAAATTCAGCCACTGTTTCCAGTGTTTCCCTAAAGTGATGGGAGTGGATGCCATGAACTTAGTTTTCTGAATGTTGAGCTTTAAGCCAACTTTTTCACTCTTCTGTTTCACTTTCATCAAGAGGCTTTTTAGTTCTTCTTCTCTTTCTGCCATAAGGCTGGTGTTATCTGCATATCTGAGGTTGTTGATATTTCTCCCGGCAATCTTGATTCCAGCTTGTGCTTCCTCCAGCCCAGCGTTTCTTATGAAGTACTCTGCATATAAGTTAAATAAGCAGGGTGACAATATACAGCCTTAATATACTCTTTTTCCTATTTGGAATCAGTCTATTGTTCCATGTCCAGTTCTAACTATTGCTTCCTGACCTGCATACAGGTTTCTCAAGAGGCAGATCAGGTGGTCTGGTATTCCCATCTCTTTCAGAATTTTCCAGTTTATTGTGATCCACACAGTCAAAGGCTTTGGCATAGTCAATAAAGCAGAAATAGATGTTTTTCTGGAATTCTCTTGCTTTGTTGATGTTCCAGAGGATGTTTCAATTTGATCTCTGGTTCTTCTGCCTTTTCTAAAATCAGCTTGAACATCTGAAAGTTCACAGTTCACATATTGCTGAAGCCTGGCTTGGAGAATTTTGAGCATTACTTTACCAGTGTGTGAGATGAGTGCAATTATGTGGTAGTTTGAGCATCTTTGGCATTGCCTTTCTTTGGGATTGGAATGAAAACTGACCTTTTCCACTCCTGTGTATATAATGAGACAAGAAATGAGTCATTAAAAACCTGAAAGATACCTATCATATCAGTTATCATTTACTGATAATAAAAGCATCATAAAAATTAGTGGCTGAAAACAACATTTTTTTTTTTTTTTTTGCCACATGGAATCTTAGTTGCAGCGTGTGGGTCTAGTTGCAACATGTGGGGTCTAGTTGCAACATGTGGGAACTAGTTTCCCAACCAAGGATCAAACCTGGGCACCTTGCATTGGAGAATGGAGTTTTAGCCATTGGACTACCAGGAAAGTTCTAGCAATGCATTATTTGCTTTGATTTTCTGGGTAAACTGGGATCATTATTCTGGTTTTTACTTGAGCTCTCTCATGAGCCACTGTGAGTTAATCAAGTCTTAGCATCCAGTGGGTCAACTGGTCAACTGAGATGGCTGGATCTCCCTGTCTCTGCATGTGGTCTTTCATCTCAAGTTTTTTCATTAAACAGCAGTCTCCGAACAGCATTCCAGGAGGAAGAAGGCGAAGTTGAAAGATATCTTGAAGCCTGGACTCTAGAACTTGCACATATGGTTTTCAGTGCATTCTATTGGCCATACTTAGTCCCAGGGTCTATTCGAGGAAAAAGAAATAGTTTCCATGTTTCAATGGAAAAAGCTGCAAAGAATTAGTGGCCACCCCTGCATGACATCTACATTTATTGAGTATGTGGAAGCAAGGGTCATGTCAGAACTGAAAAGAAATTAGAAAGGGAAAGGAAGAAAGAGTAAAGTTATGAAGTCAAGGGAACAGACTACTGCAAAAATGAGAGGAACAGGTCACAACAAAAATCTTAAAAAGAGGTCAAGTCAGATCAGTTCCAAGAATAGCAATTGGATTTAGAGATCACATCTTTAATAAAGCTAGGAAAAAATGTGTCTGCTGTGGGTGTGTGGTGGTGGAAGTCACTTTAAAGTGGTTGTTATTGGAAAGAGGTGAATTGGAGAAAGTGACTGTGGGTTATTATTTGAGTTTGTGAAGGAAAGATAGTTGAGGTGTGTATGTGGTCAAATTGTGTGACCTGATTGTAGGAAGGACCAGAAGTAAAGATAGAAGATATAAAGAGTTTGAAGAGTGAAGAGAAGTTGCTCAGTTGTGTCTGACTCTTTGCGACCCCATGGACTTTAGCCCCCAGGCTTCTCGGTCCATGGAATTTTCCAGGTGTGAATACTGGAGTGGGTTGCCATTCCTTCTCCAGGGGATCTTCCCAACCCAGGGATAGAAACCAGGTCTCCCCCACTGTAAGCAGATGCTTTTCTATACAAGCTACCAGGGAAGCAAGAAGGGATAAACTGAGGACTTCCCTGGTGGTCTAGTAATTAAGAATCCACCCTGCAATGCAGGGAACAGGGGTTTGACCCCTGGTTGGTGAACTAAGATCACACATGCCCCTGAGCAGCTGAGCCCCTGCACTGTAGCTTCTTAGCCTGAGCTCCTCAATTAGAGTATTCTGTGTGTCACAACAAAAGATCCCACATGATGCAGTGCAGATCCCACGTGCTGCAGCTGAGATCCCACTCAGCCAAATAAATAAATAAAAATGAAGTTATTTTAAAACATTATAAAAGAAGGGATAAATTCTGAAGCAAAGTCCTAGAGGAGATGGAGACAGTGACATTCAGAGGCTATTAAAGAGTTAAAAACTTTGAGAAGATAAATGGATGTAAAAGATACTTTTCATATAGATGACCATTGTTTTTCTTTTATCGATAACATTTTCAAGTAGTTCTTTTAAAAAATGACATGAGGCCCTGTATATTCTTATTTCTACAAGTAATTTACTTGTTGCTCTTTAGGTAATTGATTTGTGACTAATGTGAAGAGATGATTATTTTAGATAAAACTTGCAGTTGGAAGTCACAATTTATTACTGTTTATTATAGACCATGTTCAGAAATCAGGAATAAAGGGGCTCCTCTTATGTTTTCAGCTATCCTACTGGATAATTCAAATTCTTACATATTTCTAGTGCCATTCAAATCTGCCAGCATATTTCAGAACACATTTAGAGAGGGACGAGTAGGTGGATGCAGGCAAATACAAGCTGAAAATCACCGTCATTAGAAAACAGCTTTCACTAAGAAGGCAAAACCAATTATGGGCTTAGCTGCCAAAAGGAAAATGAATGTTAATAGTTGACATAACTACAGCTATTGTTAAACTGAATATTCAGGATGGGTAACTTTCCTTTAATGAATATGCTCTGTTGTTATGAAATATTTCTTTACAAAGTACAAATCAATAAGGAAACTTTAGGTATTTGCAAAGCAAGGGTAACACTTGGAAGTAAGCCCTAGAATTTCCAATAAGATTAGATATTTTCTCAGCATTTCATCTGGTAAACACNGGGTCCTATAATACTATACATAATTCCCATAAACAGAGAAAAGGGAAGGGGATGTGTAAAGAATGTGTATAGGAGATTACTGAGGGTTAAGTAAACTAAGCTTATAGTTCAGATTCCAGAAGTTGATTATACTCAAAATGTAAATATTAACATGTAGTGTTTACCAGATGAAATGCTGAGAAAATATCTAATCTTATTGGAATCTGAACTATAAGCTTAGTTTACTTAACCCCCAGTAATCTCCTATACACATTCTTTACACATCCCCTTCCCTTTTCTCTGTTTATGGGAATTATGTATAGTATTATAGGACCCTGCAGTGATGGAATGTTTAGGGTTTTTCTTAGCCTATATGACTGGCTTATATTATTACACCCTAGAAAATTAAAACTGGTATTAGTAATGCATAGAACTAGTGATTTTTGCTATGTATATGTATGCATAAAATTTTAATTTTCAAGATAGTTTTAATATTTTGCTGCCCCTACTTTTCACAGAATGATTAATTTTCTGAAGGACTCCAGTTTTAAAACTATTTGAATAAAATGTGAATAAAATAGTTTGTGCTTAATAAAAACTATTTGACAGCACTATTTTCATGCTTTATCTATCAAAACAGTAATCCAAATTTGCAGAGCAGCCTAAGCAAGGACTTGTATTATTTGTAACTGACACGATCTGTGATTATCTCTTCCTGAGACTACAATACTATGATCTCAAAAATGTTACTTCTGAGGGCATGCTTCATGTTATTCTCTGGGTAAAATAACCAGAGTTATTTAAGCTTGTGGATGCAGAGAGATTCCTCACCATTTGTCTGCTTTATTAATTTTAATTGTGTTCAGACTTTGTTTTGTGTGTGTGTAAGTGTGTTGCAAAGAGTCGGACACGACTGAGCGACTGAACTGAACTGAACTGAAGTGTGTAAACCATTCCCTTATTTTGGAGGGCTCCAAAATCACTGCAGATGGTGCTTGCAGCCATGACATTAAAAGATGCTTACTCCTTGGAAGGAAAGTTATGACCAACCTAGATAGCATATTTAAAAGCAGAGACATTACTTTGGCAGCAAAGGTCCATCTAGTCAAGGCTGTGGTTTTTCCAGTGGTCATGTATGGATGTGAGAGTTGGACTATAAAGAAAGCTGAGTGCCTAAGAATTGATGCTTTTGAACTATGGTGCTGGATAAGACTCTTGAGAGTCCCTTGAACTGCAAGGAGATCCAACCAGTCCATTCTAAAGGAGATCAGTCCGGGGTGTTCATTGGAAGGACTGATGTTGAAGCTGAAACTCCAATACTTTGGTCACCTGATGAGAAGAGCTGACTCATTGGAAAAGACTCTGATGCTGGGAAGGATTGGGGACAGGAGGAGAAGGGGATGACAGAGGATGAGATGGCTGGATGGCATCACCGACTCGATGGACATGAGTTTGAATGAACTCTGGGAGTTGGTGATGGATAGGGAGGCCTGGTGTGCTGCGATTAATGGGGTCGCAAAGAGTCGGACACGACTGAGCGACTGAACTGAAGTGTGTAAACACTACAGAAAGAGTCAGAATTGTCACTTAATAGTTTCTTTTTTTAATTTTATGGGTAGTGTAGGGGAATACAAAGTTTTCCTTGACCCTGTTAAGTTCCATGTCTGGTTCTGAAAATTAAACGACCAAAAACAGACTGAGAGAAACATTCAAATTGATTTATTATAAGTTTTACACGGCACAGGGGCCTTCTTAAGGAAATGAAGATCTAAAGAAATGGTTAAATCACAATTGTTTTATGCTAGGTTTAATGAAGAATGCACAGTCATGGAGAAGTGTGGTAGATAGGTCAAAGAATACAAATTAAGTATAGTAAACTGGGAGAAATTTAATGGAGTCTGTTTGGATTCTTCTCTTCACTTTGTATTCAGAGATAAGAGTGCTTCTTTCCTTCAGATATAGGAAGGGCATCTCTCACCTAGGGTGCTAGGATCACTTTCTGGGGAGAGGCTTGGATGGAATGTCCACATGAACTCCCCATTTCTCCCATTTTCTAGAACTCCTTCTGCTTAAAATACTCAGGGTACCATGTTTTGAAGTATTATGTATTGAATCCCATGAATAGTATATTTGTTTTACTTCACATGCCTTCATGGTGCATTAAGTGCAGAAAATAGCCCAGACAAAGTAGATTTTGAAAGTCAATATAGCTTTAAAAATGTGTTTGGTTTTGATCATGCTGGGTTTCACTGCTGTGCACAGACTCTCTAGCTGTGGCGAGCAGGCTTCTCATTGTGGTGGCTTCTCTTGTTGTGGAGTGTGAGCTCCAGCGCACCAGCTCAGCAGTAGTGGCTCACATCTCATCGTGGTGGCTTCTCTTGTTGCAGAGTGTGAGCTCCAGCGCACCGGCTCAGCAGTCGTGGCTCACAGCCTTAGTTGCTCTGTAGCATGTGGACTCCTCCCGGACCAGGGATTGAACCTGTGTACCCTGCATTGGCAGGTGGATTCTTAACCACTGGATCACAGGGAAGTTCTCAATATAGCTTTTAAATAATTAGGGACTATGTCATGCTTTAGAACTTACTAAAAATGTAGTATATGTATAGAAAAAATATTAATTCTCTCTAGTTGCTGGGATGAGTAAAGTACTTTAAATCTGAATTGAATGGGCAATTCAGCATTTTACCCAGATGTCTACTAGAGGAACTATAAAATAATTTTATAGTTGTTTCTTAAAACAGATGAAAGAATTAAAAGTCTGTGTACTGACAAACCTCCAGACTTCCAAGAAAGTCAGTCATTAAATATCACATTAATAGATGATCCTATATGTATTGACAATGTATAGAAGCAGGTAGTAAGTAAACATATAAAATACTTTTATCATAATATCACAAAAGTTGGGGTTTTTTTTCCCTCTTCAGTAGATGACTATATCTGACTCAGATTTGTTATCTTTTTCCAGAGAGAAAACTTAATGAAATATGTTGATTATTGTAGTAGGCAGTAGGGAGTTCATCAATATGGATTCAATTCTAACTCACTTAATCCAGATTATTCTTATTTTCCTTATTTCTACATGATCTGTATTTTCTCCCACATACTAACTGAGGGTGGTATTAAACAAATTCTTAATCTCTTGTGCTTCACTTTTTTAATGTTTGTAATGAATTTGATTACAGGACATAGGTGATAGAGTTGTGATGAAAATTAGATTAGTTGATATATATAAAGCACTTAATGTCTGACACATATTAAGCATGCAATAAATATGCGCTGTTGTTATCTAATGTCTCCTTTTACACACNTAGATAAATTTGTAGATAAATGTATAATATTTATATAGATAAATATTATATATATATAGATTTATATTTATTATAAATAATGAATAGCTATATTGCTAAGCAACCTCATATTCCATTTTGGAAGTTATTGAATTATAAATGAAATTAAGTACACATAAATACACACATATGCAATATGAATAACTAATTACTAAAATAAAATTACCATAAAAGGCAAGAGAAGACAATTATTTATATAACTTTTAGTGTCAACAGTATTTATATGTTAACTCATTTGATTTTCACTGTAAAACTAAATGCTAAGCCTTAGTATACCTTTATAAATGATGAGAAGCCTAAGTTCAAGAGATACTAATCACATTGTTCACGTTAGTAACTAATAGTACTAAGATTCAAGAGGAAGCAGATCTGAAACGTGCATGATCTCAACACCATTTTTATTTTCACTGTAACATTTCTAAACTAAATGTATTCAGTTCTTCAGACTTTGTTTAACAAAACTGACTCAGCTTTAAGGATTCAAATATTAGTCTGGGACTGATCTTATTGTAAGCATGTATCTTGATGTTCAATGATGGATATAGTGAAAGTGTAATAGCATAAATCCATGCTATTCTTATTATATACAGTTCATGTTGAATTTTTGTTTTGTTTTTGTCTTCCTCATATGTAGATCAAAAGAAGAAATGTATAACATTTCTGTATATTTCCAGACTAAATATTGATTATAGGCAAAAATGCCGTCACAAAAGAAAACATTATTTTTGGAAGTGACAGAGTTCTCTATTGTGCATGGAGTTAACGAACCATGTTAGAGCAGATTTGAACAGCTGAGAAAAATCACAGTGCGTGAGTCACTAAGACATGAACTAAGCGTCTTTCATGGATAACAACTACTGAACAACTTAATCTGTGTCCTTTCTGCCCCATTTTCACTGACCTTTTCAACATGTCACTACTTCATTCAGTGATATCCTCACATTGACAACCACTGGTTTACATAGTTGTAAGTTTTATTCATGCATTCAACAAATAATAGTTTGAGTTTTTAGTAGGTTTCAAATGTTGTATTAAATTGTGATAATGTGATGACAAAAGGAAAAAAAAAAGCAAAACTATCACTTTACCATTGAGGAACAATGTCAAGATTATTCTGCTTTTTGTAAAAAAGGTAGAAAAAGTATGGCAAAGAATACATATTAAAAAAAAAATAAGATGCATTACCACATAGTGCAGGGTTCAGTGGTGTAAAGTAAAAATATACTGGCTGTTGAAGCCAGATTACAGAGTGTTTAAATTTCACGCAAAAGATTGGAATTTAACTCACAGATGAAGGACCTTGATCTCTGGAAGAATGTGCTGAAGATAATGAGGTGGTGAGAATAATTTTGTAACCACACATAAGGTAATATATCTAGCACTCAGAAGACTTTATTGTATATCCAATAGGTGCTAGTTATAGTCCCATAAAGAGAACAGTCTCCACAGGCACTTAAAGGGGATTATATTCTTTGATGAGTTTACAGAATAACAGCAAAACAAACAAACAAACAAAAAAACAAACAAAAAATAACAGTTGCCATTTATTAAATACTATTGGCAAAAAATGAATAGGTTGGGTTTATATGCATTATATTTTTTACAGGTATCTTACTACTAATTACATTTTTATAAATGAGGACATTAACCTCAGTTAAACAAATTACCAAACTGAGATTTGAAATGAGGCATTTCTGGCCACACAGCTCAGTTTTACCATGCATATGCCCTTCAAGAACAAAATGGAGCACACCTTCAGATTTTGTGCAATAGTTTTCTGCTTCATGGTGCACTAGTGAGGGCTTACTGCTCATAATGGTAGAAACTATAATTATTAAGGACATTAAAAATAGAACTAAGTTAGTATTATAGGCATGAATTAATAAAGCCTCCACTGCAGATAGCATTTTAAAAATTAAGACTACTGCTTAAAGGCACATTTAGGTCATGGGAAAACTGAGGGGAAGGCATAGAGATTTCCCATATGCTTCCTGCCTCCACATAGCCTCCCCATGATCAATATCTCTGACCAGAGTTGTGTTTTTGCTACAATTGATGAAGCATATTGATGTATTTCATCACCCAAGTCCATAGTTTATTAGGGTTCACTCTTGTTGTTAGATATGTTGTAGACACATAATCTATTATTTTGGTATCATAAAGAGTATTTTCACTGCCCCTCAAATCCTCTGTACTTCACTTATTCATTCCTCATCATCCCAATTCCTGAAAAACACTAAAGTTTTATTGTTTCCATATTTTTGCTTTTTCTACAATGTCATGTCATAGAGTTGGAATCATACAGTATATAACCCTTTCAGATCATCTATTTAATATTCCTCTATGTCTTTTCATAGGTTGATAGCTCATTTCTTTTTAGTGCTGGACAATGTTCTATTGTCTGGATGTTCCACAGTTTATCTTTCATCTACTCAAGGACATCTTTTGATTGCATCCAAGTTTTTGGCAATAGTGCATAAAGTTGCTATAACATCCATGTGCATGCTTTTACGTGAACATAAATTTTCAATGCATTTAAGTAAATACCAATGAGTACAACTGTTAGACAGCATGGTAAGAATATGTTTAGCTTTGTAAGAAACCACCAGAATGTCTTCCAAAGTGACTGTCATGTCACATACCCACTAGCAATGAATGAAGGTTCTTTTTGTTCTGTATTCTTGTTAGCATTTGGTGTGACTGTCAGTGTTCTGAATTTTGGCCATTCCAATAATTGTGTACAGTATACCTCAGGGATATTGTGAGATGATTGCAGACCACCACAGTATAGCAAATGTTACAATAAAATGAGTGATATGGATTTTTTTCTATTATTAGTGCATACAAATATTATGTTAGTACACTTCAGCCTATTAATTTTTCAACAGAATTATGAATAAGAAACCATGTAAATACTTAAAAAANAATCACATTGTTCACGTTAGTAACTAATAGTACTAAGATTCAAGAGGAAGCAGATCTGAAACGTGCATGATCTCAACACCATTTTTATTTTCACTGTAACATTTCTAAACTAAATGTATTCAGTTCTTCAGACTTTGTTTAACAAAACTGACTCAGCTTTAAGGATTCAAATATTAGTCTGGGACTGATCTTATTGTAAGCATGTATCTTGATGTTCAATGATGGATATAGTGAAAGTGTAATAGAATAAATCCATGCTATTCTTATTATATACAGTTCATGTTGAATTTTTGTTTTGTTTTTGTCTTCCTCATATGTAGATCAAAAGAAGAAATGTATAACATTTCTGTATATTTCCAGACTAAATATTGATTATAGGCAAAAATGCCGTCACAAAAGAAAACATTATTTTTGGAAGTGACAGAGTTCTCTATTGTGCATGGAGTTAACGAACCATATTAGAGCAGATTTGAACAGCTGAGAAAAATCACAGTGCGTGAGTCACTAAGACATGAACTAAGCGTCTTTCATGGATAACAACTACTGAACAACTTAATCTGTGTCCTTTCTGCCCCATTTTCACTGACCTTTTCAACATGTCACTACTTCATTCAGTGATATCCTCACATTGACAACCACTGGTTTACATAGTTGTAAGTTTTATTCATGCATTCAACAAATAATAGTTTGAGTTTTTAGTAGGTTTCAAATGTTGTATTAAATTGTGATAATGTGATGACAAAAGGAAAAAAAAAAGCAAAACTATCACTTTACCATTGAGGAACAATGTCAAGATTATTCTGCTTTTTGTAAAAAAGGTAGAAAAAGTATGGCAAAGAATACATATTAAAAAAAAAATAAGATGCATTACCACATAGTGCAGGGTTCAGTGGTGTAAAGTAAAAATATACTGGCTGTTGAAGCCAGATTACAGAGTGTTTAAATTTCACGCAAAAGATTGG
This sequence comes from Raphicerus campestris, assembly GCA_006410735.1. Classification (NCBI taxonomy): domain Eukaryota; kingdom Metazoa; phylum Chordata; class Mammalia; order Artiodactyla; family Bovidae; genus Raphicerus; species Raphicerus campestris. The sequence continues at coordinate 1,378,677 of SJYW01006941.1, read as the reverse complement.
AATTTAACTCACAGATGAAGGACCTTGATCTCTGGAAGAATGTGCTGAAGATAATGAGGTGGTGAGAATAATTTTGTAACCACACATAAGGTAATATATCTAGCACTCAGAAGACTTTATTGTATATCCAATAGGTGCTAGTTATAGTCCCATAAAGAGAACAGTCTCCACAGGCACTTAAAGGGGATTATATTCTTTGATGAGTTTACAGAATAACAGCAAAACAAACAAACAAACAAAAAAACAAACAAAAAATAACAGTTGCCATTTATTAAATACTATTGGCAAAAAATGAATAGGTTGGGTTTATATGCATTATATTTTTTACAGGTATCTTACTACTAATTACATTTTTATAAATGAGGACATTAACCTCAGTTAAACAAATTACCAAACTGAGATTTGAAATGAGGCATTTCTGGCCACACAGCTCAGTTTTACCATGCATATGCCCTTCAAGAACAAAATGGAGCACACCTTCAGATTTTGTGCAATAGTTTTCTGCTTCATGGTGCACTAGTGAGGGCTTACTGCTCATAATGGTAGAAACTATAATTATTAAGGACATTAAAAATAGAACTAAGTTAGTATTATAGGCATGAATTAATAAAGCCTCTACTGCAGATAGCATTTTAAAAATTAAGACTACTGCTTAAAGGCACATTTAGGTCATGGGAAAACTGAGGGGAAGGCATAGAGATTTCCCATATGCTTCCTGCCTCCACATAGCCTCCCCATGATCAATATCTCTGACCAGAGTTGTGTTTTTGCTACAATTGATGAAGCATATTGATGTATTTCATCACCCAAGTCCATAGTTTATTAGGGTTCACTCTTGTTGTTAGATACGTTGTAGACACATAATCTATTATTTTGGTATCATAAAGAGTATTTTCACTGCCCCTCAAATCCTCTGTACTTCACTTATTCATTCCTCATCATCCCAATTCCTGAAAAACACTAAAGTTTTATTGTTTCCATATTTTTGCTTTTTCTACAATGTCATGTCATAGAGTTGGAATCATACAGTATATAACCCTTTCAGATCATCTATTTAATATTCCTCTATGTCTTTTCATAGGTTGATAGCTCATTTCTTTTTAGTGCTGGACAATGTTCTATTGTCTGGATGTTCCACAGTTTATCTTTCATCTACTCAAGGACATCTTTTGATTGCATCCAAGTTTTTGGCAATAGTGCATAAAGTTGCTATAACATCCATGTGCATGCTTTTATGTGAACATAAATTTTCAATGCATTTAAGTAAATACCAATGAGTACAACTGTTAGACAGCATGGTAAGAATATGTTTAGCTTTGTAAGAAACCACCAGAATGTCTTCCAAAGTGACTGTCATGTCACATACCCACTAGCAATGAATGAAGGTTCTTTTTGTTCTGTATTCTTGTTAGCATTTGGTGTGACTGTCAGTGTTCTGAATTTTGGCCATTCCAATAATTGTGTACAGTATACCTCAGGGATATTGTGAGATGATTGCAGACCACCACAGTATAGCAAATGTTACAATAAAATGAGTGATATGGATTTTTTTCTATTATTAGTGCATACAAATATTATGTTAGTACACTTCAGCCTATTAATTTTTCAACAGAATTATGAATAAGAAACCATGTAAATACTTAAAAAATACTTTATTGCTAAAATATACCAAAATCATTAGTAACATCAAAAATCACTGACCAGAGATTACTATAACAAATATCATAATAGTGAAAAAGTGAAATAGTGTGAAAATTACCAAAACGACACACGGTGAACAAAAGCTGTTGAAAAAATGCTATTGATAGACTTGCTGAACACAGAGTTGCCATGAATCTTCAATCTGTATTAAAGAACATAATATATGCAAAGTGTAATAAATGCAGATTTTGTTGTTCATACGCCCAGTCATGCCCAACTCTTTGTGATTCCATGGACTGCTGCACGCCAGACCTCACTGTCCCTCACCATCTCCCAAAGTTTGCCCAAGTTCGTGACCATTGCATCAGTGATGCCATCAGCTATCCCATCCTCCGATGTCCTCTTCTCCTTCTGCCCTCAATTTTTCCCAGCTTTGGGAGCTTTACCAAGGAGTTGGCTGTTAGCATCTGCTGCTGCTACTGCTGCTAAGTCACTTCAGTCATGTCCAACTCTGTGCAACCCCACAGACGGCAGCCCACCAGGCTCTGCCATCCCTGGGATTCTCCAGGCAAGAACACTGGAATGGGCGCATCCAATGACCAAAATACTGGAGATTCAGCTTCAATATTATTCCTTCCAATGAGTATTCAGGATTGATTTCCCTTAAGACTGATTGGTCTGATCTCCTTGCTGTCCAAAGGACTTTCCAGAGCCTTTTCCAGCACCACAGATCAAATGGATTAATTCTTTGGCATTCTGCCTTCTTTATGATCCAGCTCTCACAACTGTACGTGACCACTCGGAAAACCATTGTCTGGACTATACAGACCTTTGTCAGCAGAGTAATGTCTCTGCTTTCCAACACATTATCTAGGTTTGTCATAGCTTTCCTGCCAAGAAGCAATCATCCTCTGATTTCAGGGCTGGAGTCACCATCCAACAATGATTTTTGAACCCAATAAGAGAAAATCTGTCCTTACTACCACATTTCCCCTTCTATTTGCCGTGAAGTAATGGGGCCAGATGCCATGATCTTAGTTTTTTTTTTTTTTTTTAATATTTAGTTGTAAGCTGGCTCTTTCACTCTCTTCCTTCACCCTCATCAAGAGGCTCTTCAGTTTCTCTTCACTTTCTGCCACTACAGTGGTATCATCTGTATATCTGAGGTTGTTGATATTTTTCCCACCTGTCTTGAGTCCAACTTGTAACTCATCCAGCCCAGCATTGCTCATGATTGCTCACAATACTTAGGTTAAACAGTCAGCATAACAGCAGACAGCCCTGTGGTACTCCTTTCTCAATCTTGTACCAATCAGTTGTTTCATACAGGGTTCTAACTGTTGTTTCTTGGCCCACATAAATGTTTCTCAGGTGATAGGTAAGATGGTGTGATATTCCCATCTCTTTAAGAGCTTTCCACAGTTTGTTATGATCCACACAGTCAAAGGCTATAGTGTAGTCAACAAAACAGAGGTAGACATTTTTCTGGAATTTACTTGCTTTCCCTTGCAAGGGAATAAACAGTATGTCTGTGTATTACTATTTCATGGCTGTTTTAATTTGTATTTTCTTAGTGACATATGCTATGGGTTATCTTTTCTTATTTATATTTGTCAACTACATATCCTTAGACTTCCCTTGTGGCTCAGTGGATAAAGAATCCGCCTGCAATGAGGGAGACCTTGATTTGATACCTGGGTTGGGAAGATCCCCTGGAGAAGGGAAAAAGGCTACTCATTCCAGTATTCTGGCCTGGAGAATTCCATGAAATGTATCATCCATGGGATTGCAAAGAGTTGGACACAACTGAGCAACTTTCACTTTCACTTTCTTTCACATATCTTCTTTGATGAGGTGTCTATTAAGCTCTTTGGCCCATCCTTTAATCAGATTGCTAATTTTCTTATTTGAGTTTTAAGAGTTCCTTGTACTTCAGTCCTTTATCAGATGTGGCTTTTACAAATATTTTCTCCATGTCTGTTATTTTTGTTATTGTTTTATTATTGTCTTTGGTAAAGCAGAAATTGTTTTGTTTTAATAATTCCAAATTATAATTAATAATGTTATGAACTGTGCCTTTGGTATTGTGTCTAAAAAGTCATCACCATACTGATGTATATCTAAGTTTTCTCCTGAATGGATGTCCAGTTGTTCCAGTACTATTTGTGAAATGTCTGACTTTGCTCCATTTTATTGTCTTTTTCCTTTGTCAAAGAACAGCTTTGACAGACTCAGTTCAGTTCAGTTGCTCACTCGTGTCCGACTCTTTGCAACCGCATGAACTGCAGCACGCCAGGCCTCCCTGTCCATCATCAGCTCCCGGAGTTCACTCAAACTCACATCCAACGAGTTGATGATGCCATCCAGCCATCTCATCCTCGGTCGTCCCCTTCTCCTCCTGCCCTCAATCCTTCCCAGCATCAGAGTCTTTTCCAATGAGTCAACTCTTCACATCAGGTGGCCAAAGTACTGGAATTTCAGCTTTTAGCATCATTCCTTTCAAAGAAATCCCAGGGCTAAACACCTTTAGAATGGACTGATTGGATCTCCTTGCAGTCCAAGGGACTCTCAAAGAGTCTTCTCCAACACCACAGTTCAAAAGCATCAATTCTTTGGCACTCAGCTTTCTTCACAGTCCAACTCTCACATCCATACAAGACTACTGGAGAAACCATAGCCTTGACAAGTAATACAAGCCTATGCCCCAACCGGTAATGCTGAAGAAGCTGAAGTTGAATGGTCCTATGAAGACCTACAAGACCTTTTAGAGCTAACAACCTAAAAAAGATGTCCTTCTCATTATAGGGAACTGGAATGCAAAAGTAGGAAGGCAAGAAACACCTGGAGTAACAGGCAAATTTGGCCTTGGAATACAGAATAAAGCAGGGCAAAGGCTAATAGAGTTTTGCCAAGAGAACACACTGGTCATAGCAAACACCATCTTCCAACAACACAAGAGAAGACTCTACACATGGACATCACCAGATGGTCAACACTGAAATCAGATTGATTATATCCTTCACAGCCAAAGATGGAGAAGCTCTATACAGTCAGCAAAAATAAGACCAGGAGCTGACTGTGGCTCAGATCATGAATTCCTTATTTGACAGATTAGGAAGATCTATATTCTAGGCTCTCTATTCAGTTCCACTGATCTATTTGTCTATACTTTTGCCAATTCCACCTTGTATTGTTTAATGTTGATTTTCAGTGAGTCTTGAAGTCAAGTGTTCCTCAACACTGTGTTGCCTATTCTGGGTCTTTTGTTGTTGTTCAGTCTGACTTTCTGTGACCCCATGGACTGCAGTAAGTCAGGCTTCCCAGTTCTTCACTATCTTCACTATCTCCTGGAATTTGCTCAACCTCATGGACATTGAGTTGATGATGCCATCCAACCATCTCATCCTGTGTTGTTGCCTTCTGCTCCTGCCCTCGATCTTTCCCAGCATTAGGATCTTTTCCAATGAGTCAGCTCTTCACATCAGGGGGCCAGTGTATTGGAGCTTCACCTTTAGCATCAGTCCTTCCAATGAATATTTAGGACTAATTTCCTTTAGGATTGACTGGTTGGATATCCTTGCTGTTCAAGGGACTCTCAAGAATCTTCTCCAGCACTACAGTTCAAAAGCATCAATTCTTTGGCACTAAGCCTTTTTTTTGGTCCAACTCTCACATCTGTGCATGACTACTGGAAGAACCATAGCTTTGACTATATGGACCTTTGCTGGCAGAAGGTGCAAAAGATGGGGTTTGGTCTCTGTGTCAGGAAGATTCCTTGAAGCAGGACATAGTAATCCACTCCAGTATTCTTGCCTGGAGAATCCCATAGACAGAGGATCCTGGTGGGCGGTAGTCCATGGAATGGCAAAGAGTTGGATACAACTGAAGTGACTTAGCGCACACGTGCACATGTATTTACTTATTTATATTAAGTTTCTAATATAAATGAGGTTGTTTTTAATTTCAAATCTCATCTGTTGCTGGTATATGGGAAAGTGGTTGACTTTTTTACCCTGACCTTGGATCTTGCAACTTTGGTATAATCATTTATTAATTCCAGGAGTTTCTTGTTTGTTTGTTTTGATTAAAAAAAAATTTTTTTCTACATAAACAGTCATGTCATCTGTGAACAAATCAGTTTATTTCTACCTTCCCAATTTTTTTCTCCCCACTCTTCTTTCTCTCTCTTCCCTTCTCTTTCCTCTCCCTCCCTCCCTTTTCCTCTCCATTATCTCTCTCTCTCTTTTTTTTTTTTTTTTTTACTAGAATATCTTTATCTTGTACCTGATAGGTACAAGTGGGAAAGGTCAGGTCTGAGTTTCTTACTATTCAGTATGATGTCAGCTGTGCATTTTTTGTAGTTACTCTTTGCCAGTTTTGAGAAAGTTCTCTTCTATCTCTATTTTATTAAGATTCTTTTCTAATTATTTTCAAATTCATCAGTTTTTTCCTTTCATCTATGTTGTTGGATTTAACTTGTCAATATTTTCCTGAGTATTTTTCATCTATATTTATGAGAGATACTGATGTGTAATTTATTTATTGAAAAATTTGCTACTTTTAAGCATTCTTGGGGTAACATATAATCTATAGGAAATAATATGCTTCTTTTTGTTTAAAATAGGTAAAATTAATTAAAATTTTACTTTCAACCACCATGATTTAAAGCTTATTCATTCCTACTATAATTTTCAATGATCTCATCTCTGTCATTGTATCTTTTTGTCCAGTCTGACATTCTCTAATGAAGCATTTCATTTTCCCTGACTTAGCATAAGATGTTCTTATTAAATATACTCCTTTAACATCCCAAGGCAAATTCATAAACAAATCACTGAATCATTGCATGGAAAAATGTATGGGGACTCACAGATGGCATTTTGTAGGAAGATTAGTACNATTCTCTAATGAAGCATTTTATTTTCCCTGACTTAGCATAAGATGTTCTTATTAAATATACTCCTTTAACATCCCAAGGCAAATTCATAAACAAATCACTGAATCATTGCATGGAAAAATGTATGGGGACTCACAGATGGCATTTTGTAGGAAGATTAGTACAATCAAGTATTATTCTAGTCTTTTACTCAGTGTTTTCTAAATGTGCTGGTTGCCTAGATATTGCTGGATAGGCCAAAGACTAGAAATGAATAGGCCTAGTACAATTACTTTTTACATGATTCATTTTTCTTTCTTTTTTGTGATAACACTGACTAATGTGCTGTAACACTAGAATATGTTTAAGTCTGTTCTGCTTAATAATTCTTGATCTACAGCACAATTCACATTCTTCTTGTATAGTAGAAAATGGTAAGAAATAGAGCTACTACAGAAGGCTTTAGTGATATTGGATACATTGAAAAAAATGAAGGAAATTCATCAGTTTTCTGAAATGCTGTTTTATCTAGCTTTCCTTTCTCTTAGTTACAAAGACTTACTCTCGTAACAGTTTTTAACAGAAAAACAAGAACTGTTCTGCTAATTGGGATTATTACCTAAGCGATAATTCTACATATTGGGCTGACAAAAATTTTGCTTGTGTTTTCCCTTAACATATTACAGAAAATCCTGAACAAACTTTTTGGCCAACCCAATATTTTGGAATACTGTATATAGAATTTCAGAGATGAAAAACATTATGAAAGCTAAAACGGGACAATGAGTATGATTTTACTCAGCAGAAGTTAAGTACCATGAAGGCATAGACTTCTGTCTTAAAGCAGGGCTGTTTTTTAAGAACCTAAAATAGTAAATGGATGAAAAATCATGATAAGACTAAACCTAAGCACTATATCAAATAGAAAGTACTAAGCCACTTATATGAATTATTTCATTTTATCCTCATGAAAACAAAATAAAGTCTGTCCTATGATTATTAGTTTATGATAGAGCTTAAAAGAGTTCAAACATTTTGCCCAAATTTATAAACTAATACATGAAGAGGCGAGGCATCAAACATAAATTGTGAAAATATTCTGCCTTTAGGAGAATAAGATTTACTTAATCTCTGTTATCCACTTTACACTAAAGTGCAACAAAATGCTTACAGATTCTCATTTCCTTTCTATAACAGCACAATCAGGATGTCAATCAGGTTGTGCTTTGGTGCTGCTAAGTCGTGTCTGACTCTTTGCAACCCTGTGGACTGCAACCTGACAGGCTATTCTGTCCATGGGATTTTCCAGGCAAGAATACTAGAGTGGGTTGCCATTTCCTTCTCCACTGGATCTTTCTAACCCAGGGATAGGACCCATGTCTCCTTTATTGCCAGTAGATTTTTTACTGACTGAGCCACCAGGAAATCCCACCAATCACATTAATCAGATTAATATAAAACTAACTTCCTATTTAAGGATTAGTGCTCTGGGTAGGACAGAATCTCAACCCCTGTGTAAATTAATAGCTGCTACATCCTTTTCCTATGGCTTCTTCTTTGCAGCTTCTCACAATCAGCTCCCCTGTTCTCCTACCTGTATGGATACTTGTCAATGGTTCTACTCAGTAATCTGCTGTCTTTTAGATTCATAGTGTCAATTTTTAACAATTTTTGACTCACTTAATTTCTCCTAGCCCCCTGTCCTTTTCCCCATGTACTCCCACATGGGGAAGTCATTCCCCACATCTAGTAAGAAAAATATTTTGAAATTGTATGCTACCATTTAAAACACAACTATAGAAAATGTTTTAACTTTTTTTTTTTTTTTTGCATACTTTCCTACAGTATTCCACAGCATGGTATAACATTTCTTAAAACAATAGGTGCTGAAGCAATGGATCTGGCAGAGAGTTACATAACGTTTAACTGGTGACTGGCATGATGATCTAAAACAATTAAAACAACAATGAAATGAAATACTTTAATGTGTGTGTGAGGGGAGATGTCTCTTCAGTCCTTTCAGGTATGTCCAACTCTTTGAAACCCTATGGACTGTAGCCTGCCCCCAGGGCTCCTCTATCCATGGGATTCTCCAGGCAAGAATACTGTAGTGGGTTGCCATGCCCTTCTCCAGGGGATCTTCCAGACCCAGGGATTGAACCTGTGTCTCTTACATCTCCTGCATTGGCAGGCGAGTTCTTTACCACTAGCACAACCTGGGAAGCCCTAAACAAAGTAACATATGTATTTCAGTTCATTAGGTCATTTCCCCCTGGTAGTTCAGAGGAAAAAGAATCCACCTGCAATACAGGCACCCAGGTTCGATCACTGGGTCAGGATGATCCCCTGGAGAAGGGAAAGGCAACCCACTCTAGTATTCCTGCCTGGAGAATTCCATGGACAGAGGAGCCTGGCTGGCCACAGTCCATAGGGTTGCAAAGTGCTGGACACAACTGAGAGACTAACACAACAATGAAATGGTTTCCTGGAGCATAAACTCTATGCCTTCCATCTCTAAAATTATAACTTTCAAATCCATCTAAATATTTCTGTCTTAGTATCTGTTCTTTACTATGAGCCCTGTTCATGGCATGTCACAATTAGAGAAATAAACTCCTAATTAGTTGCTCATTTTAACTCCTCTCTTCCAGTTGAATATCAGAGTGATTTTATAAAAAATCAAAATATTAGTCTGAATCTCACTTTTCTAAGTCTTTCATGGGTTGTTCATCATTTATAACTTAAAACTGAATGGCTCATGCACAGCGTATATGACCTTTCATGATCAGAGTCACCACATATTGCCACTTTCACGTCTGGCCACTCACCACTATCTACAGTCCACTCTAGCCACAAGTCATGACTTAAAATTCACCATGAACTTTGTGGGATTGAACCTGTTCATCTGCTGCCCCTCCTGCCTGTATGCCATGTTGCCTCTACTCACATCTGACTTGCTTAGATCCTTTCACTTACTTGGCTAGTTCCTTCACATGGCTGGAAATTAAATCTGGATGGCACCTCCTCACAGTATCTTTTTCTATCTTCCATTGTGGCTTAGGTGTACATCCAACGTATGCTCTCTCAACTACATAGGGACAATATTGTTCCTACCAATCAATACTTATTTTGGAGAATCAGCTATGTACAAAGCTCTGTGTTAGTCCCCCAAAACTCAAAGGATACAGTGAAAAACAAGTAGTTGCATGGCCTGTCCTTATAGTGTAGCTGAGAATCTGCACTTGCCTATTTTCTTCCACTGTGCAGTAAACTTTGAAGCTGTGGGACCTCCCTTTGATGCTCAGGTTCCTAGTCACTGGCATATACAGAGTGCTCACTGGTCAGTGAGCTTCCTTGTCCTGTGTGGATTACTCTCTATTCATTTTCAGGGCTTCACCGTCATAGGGAAACATATTTCATTTTGAAAGATTACTTCAGGTTCACACTCTGAAACAGAATTGTGTACACAGCTTCTTCCTCGTCTTTGCAATTACATTGTTTCTGCTTATTTCAAAGTTTGTCCCATGTGGTGACTAAAGGCAAAAAAATGTAAGAAATTGCTTAAGTTCAAATAACTTAATATTTTGGATTACTATTCTTTGTCTTTGGATTACTATTCTCAAAGGAAAAAACACATCACTATAGAATAAAGTTGATAATGGTTAAAATATCTTGGTGGACCTCAGGAAAATATTAATAAAAATTGGATTACATCATTGTATATGCCAGGGATTCCCATGTGGCACAGCAGTAAAGAATCTGCCTGCCAATGCAGGAGATGCAAGAGACAACGGATGGCCCGTGGGTCATGAAGAGTCCCTGGAATGGGAAAGGCAACCCATTCCAGTATTCTTGCCTGGAAAATTGTTTGGACAGAGGAGCCTGGCAAGAGCTACAGTCCGTGAGGTTGCAAAAGAACTGGACACGACTGAGCATGCCATGTCATGTATGCCACTGTATATGCCAAGTGTTGAGACGAATTCTCTTTTTCTACTTGAATTTTTAAATACATAATGCAAATATATTCATAAAATGCTCAACTTAGCTATTGCGTTTGCATAGCTATTTAAACATATCACGTTACATAAATTTCCTCCCAGATGCCTAAACTACGAAATGATTAAAATTTGAAGAGAGTTGCATGGATAAAATTTATCACATTTGTTCCTCATTTTATATAAATTGGCTTAAATATTGTTGTAATTTTATGAATATTATCTAATGGCAATATTTCAGGCACTATAATGAACTTCTTTCCCTTCTAACAGATTTTCTCAAAACAAAATATAAATAGTTGTCTGAATTAATTCTTTCATGTCTTGAAGAATTTCCAAATGAGTTTAAGTCCAAAAATTTTACTGCCTACTTACTTGCTAGTCATAATCTCCCCAGAGGTAATGATTGTACATCTTTTGAATTCAAGATTCATATAAGTTAATACTCAGGGCATCCTCTTTTTCTTAATATTATTACAATCTATGTGTGAGTGTGCAGAAGATGAAGTTGCTCAGTTGTGTCCGACTCTTTGCAACCCCATGGACTGTAATCTACTAGGCTTCTCTGTCCATGGGATTCTCCAGGCAAGAATACTGGAGTGGATTGCCATTTCCTTCTCCAGGGGATCTTCCCGACCCAGAGA
>SJYW01006941.1:1346054-1362732 GCA_006410735.1 Raphicerus campestris | reverse complement strand
ACTATTGCATTTAGGGCCTGAGACAAATTTAAGAGTTCCTGTACTTCGTGTTTCTCATATTATGAACAAAATTCCAGACACCTGCTGTTTTAAAGACAGTTAGTGGCAGAATTATAACTGAGATTCAGACCTCACTCTTTTTTCTCTTCATGTTGCCTTTAGGAAAGTAGAATATTTGCAGTCTCTGTATTAACTTACCACTTACTGTCCCAATTCTAATATTCTAAGAATATTTATCTTAGTATCTCTTCCATCTTTGATGGAAAAAACAAACAAACAAACAAACAAAAAATCAGTATTGATAGAGAAGTCTCATGAAGCCCTAGAAGCTTTAGCGTCTAGGATCAAAGCCCTCTGTAACTCATACCACATACTCACAGAAGCAACAAATGAACAACTGCAGTATTTTGCTTACCTTTTCATTCTTAATTACTAGAAAATGCGAGACCTGACAAGTATTTCATGAATATTGGTTGAATTCAAATGAACTAGTCATTTTAAACAACTGGTTATACAATTCAAAGACATGTACCTTCTCCCTATCTCAATAAACAGTTAACATTTTTCAATGTATCTACTACAGGACTATTGAGAGTCCCTTGGAAAGCACGGAGATCAAACCAGTTGATCCTAAAGGAAATGAACCTTGAATATTCATTCGAAGAACTGGCACTGAAGCTGAAGCTCCAATACTTTGCCTACATGATGTGAAAAGCTGACTCATTGGAAAAAACCCTGATACTGGGAAACTGAAGAGCAGGAGAAGAAGAGGGTGACAGAGGATGAGATGGTTGGATGATATCACCAACTCAATGGACATGAGTTTGAGCAAACTCTAGGAGATTGTGAAGGACAGGGAAGCCTGGCATGCTATTGTAGTCCACTGGGTCACAAAGAGTTGGACATGACTTTGTGACTGAATAAAAATAACTACAGGAAAATCAGCAGCAGTTTCCAAAGGGGCAGAATAAATATTGTTTCTGAATGTCATAAGTATTAGACAATCTTTAAAGAAGTACTATTTCATATTTAGCAGATTTTAAAATACTTCATTATTATTTGTTGCTTTGTTGCTGTGAATATATTTTACAGATAGGTTGACAGAGTATCTCTTGTTGAAGTTTATCTTCCTGAGACAAGAGTTTGCACAGCCATAGTCTGTCTTCTGTGGATGCGTTTATTTACTCCAAACTTGTGATGAAAATAAAAGAAGAGTTTTCTCTGCTGGAGCCACACCAAGTAAATCCTCTCACTCACTCATTTATTCAACAAATGTTTCTTGCTAAAGGCTTTCAGTTTTGTCAGTCCTTTCATTCTGCAGGGATAAATGACACAGTAACATTCCAGAAGTTATCTGTTAAGCCACCCTCTGGAGTTCTAGTCATTGTGGGGAGTCAGCCTGCCTTTTCCTCTCACCCTACCCTTTTTGCCACTCCCAGGGGACACCCTGGGAGAGTTTACTCAAGGTGAAAAATCTCCAAACCAATCTGTTTATATAGGCTCTCCCAGTAACCCATTATCATAGATAATTGAGAGCTTACTGTGCTCTAATTATAATAACAAACACTTTGAGCTTTAGCCGAAAACTTAAGGTACACAACTTTTAGAAACGACTGAAGAAGCTGAACTTAGGTAGGTCCCAGTTTCAGGGAGCATATTCAGCAAGAGAGGGAAGGAAGAAAGAGTAGATCATATCAGGTAAAATGAATGCTATGTAAACATGAAATCATCACTAACAAGAAGAAATTATAAAAATAAACTAATATTTTAAATCTGGAAGAATTACATCAACACAATATTTATAGTATACACAATAATGACCCCACTTTATAAACAGCAGTAGTTGAAACTTTCCAAAAATCTGAAAAGATTTCCATACATGATATCCTACCATTATAATTCACATGGAAGAGAGTTAAGTGAATTTACTGCATTTTATAGATGCTAAAACAAAAGCATATCAAAGTATTTTTCTCCAAGCATTATACTCCAAGGTGGTAGGCAGAGCTTGTCATTTAGTTCTCTCATATCAGTTTCTTATTTTAAACTGTATGTATACACATTTTACTTTTTAAAAACCACATTTTAATTGCTCTTCTTGACCTTTCTCCCTCCCTTATTCCCTCTCTCCCTCCCTCCCTTCTTTCCTCTCTTTTGTGTTCATGTTTTAAATACCAGAAGTTAGATGGCTTTATTTTTTTTTCATCTACAGTTTAGGAGCACCCATGAAATTCTTCACAATTTAAAATTTTAAGATTTTAGATTATACTTAAATGGAACAATGTATAACTTATTTAGCAAAATCCATTCAACTAATATTTGATAATCCTAACAATGAAAGCAAAACATACTTAGTACTGTGGTGAAGACAAAAGAAGTATGATTTAAGATGGGTGCAGTCTCGAAGCAAGACAGACATTCAGCCATGAAAAGAGAGGAAGTGATGATTATAATTAAAAAGTAACATGGCAGAATTTTAAAGAAAATCTTTAGGGAAGGGAAAATCAATTAGGTAAGAAACTTAACACTTTTGAAGGTCTATATTTAACTAGGAACTTTCCAATCATTATCTCATTTCAATTGCACAAGCCTTCAATAGATATTATCATCTCAACCATCCAGATTAACAAACAAACAAACAAAACCCAGAGACTAAAAGAGGATAAGCATATTTCCCATGATAAAACAGTCAGATTTGAAACTAAACTTCCCTGGTGGCTCAGAGATTAAGGTGTCTGCCTCCGATGCGGGAGACCAGGGTTTGATCCCTGGGTCAGGAAGGAAATGGTAACCCACTCCAGTATTCTTGCTTGGAGAATCCCATGGACAGAGAAGCCTGGTAGGCTACAGTCCAAGGGGTCGCAAAGGGTCGGATACGACTGAGCCACTTCACTTCACATGATGCCAAAGATCTTATTTTGGACACTGAAGGACTTGGAAAGTTGTTATTTAGTTGCTAAATTGTGTTTGACTCTTTATGACCCCATGGATTGTGGCCTGCAAGGCTCCTCTGTTAATGGGATTTCCCTAGNTTCTTGCTTGGAGAATCCTATGGACAGAGAAGCCTGGTAGGCTACAGTCCAAGGGGTCGCAAAGGGTCGGACACGACTGAGCCACTTCACTTCACATGATGCCAAAGATCTTATTTTGGACACTGATGTACTTGCAAAGTTGTTATTTAGTTGCTAAATTGTGTTTGACTCTTTATGACCCCATGGATTGTGGCCTGCAACGCTTCTCTGTTAATGGGATTTCCCTAGCAAGAATACTTAATAGGCTGCCATGTCCTTCTCCAAGGGATCTTCCCTACCCAGAGATCAAACCAGGGTCTCCTGCATCGGCTCTTTACCCTTAGGGAAGTCTCGATAGTTGATAGAGAGAAAAAATGTAAACAAAGGAATACAAAGATTAACGAATGAGAAAGAGATCTGAGTAGTCTAGCCTGGCTAAAGGAAACAGACTTGGGAAGAGTGAGAAACAAATGTTGCATTTGTTTGTATTTAATTTAAATAGTTAATAAATTGGCAATAACATGATCAAAACTTATTTGAGATTATCATTCTGGAAGGATAAAATGAATAGATGGTACAGCAAAATGTAGTTAGGAAAGAATGAGGTACTAAAGAGTGGCTGCTATTGGATTTATAGAGGAAAAAACAGGAGAGATACTTGGGAATATTAACTGTAGGAAAGTGGAGACAAAACATACATAAAAATGTAAACTGAGTAGGACTTAGTAGAACCAAGGTAGATAAAAAATTAAAGATTCTGATTTGCTGATTTTTGAGGTTTCATTAGAAATAAAAAATCTGTTGCTATCACTAAGAGAAAATTCATGGAGCAGTGGCTTCAGTCAGGTCAGTCGCTCAGTCGTGTGTGACTCTTTGCAACTTCATGGACTGCAGCATTCTAGGCTTCCCTGTCCATCACCAACTCCCAGAGCTTGTTCAAACTCATGTCCATTGAGTCGGTGATGCTATCCAACCATCTCATCCTCTGTCATCCCCTTCTCCTCCTGCCTTCAATCTTTCCGAGCATCAGGATCTTTTCCAATGAGTCAGTTTTTCGCATCAGGTGGCCATAGTATTGGAGTTTCAGCTTCAGCATCAGTCCTTCCAATGAATATTCAGGACTGATTTCTTTTAGGATAGACTGGTTGGATCTCCTTGCAGTCTAAGCCTTGAGGCTTGGCTATTCCTTATAATGAGTTTAAGAAGAGTCTTGATGATTATATTGATAAAACCAAAGTAGGAGAAAGAAGGAAGAGGCTCATTGAAATACTACCTGTGATGCCTAATTATTGGGAATTTGCTCAGGTAAGTAAAGAAGTATAATAGAGGAGATGATAAGAGAGAAATATTTCAGAGTTTAAGATTAAGCCATGGAAAGAACTTCCCTGGGTGTCCAGTGGTTAATACTCTGCACTTACAAGGCAGGAGATGCAGGTTGGAGCTCTAATCAGGGAATTAAGATACCACATGTTGCACAGCATGGCCAAAAAATTTAAAAAAAAAAAAGGAAATTAGCATTAGAATACACTGAGAACTAAAGAGTCAAAAGAGTAAAGATCACTGCATTTAAAGAGTTTGAAGCCTATTGTGTAAAAAAAAAATTGCACAACATTTCTAATCTAGTCTACGTAGACCACTAAGTGGAAGCTACTAAAAGAAATAACATGCTAAATATTCAAGAAAAATCATTTCTGATATTTTTACACAAGCATTCACCAGGGATTTTTCACTAAAACACTTGTCAGTTATCAGGAAAAAAAAAAAAGAAATGAGGGAGTGCCATGGTCCAATATTTTGGGAAACAGTGTATCCTACTATTATTGGTTATTTGCAATGCATATTAGCATGTTAAAATATCTGAGAATATCTGTGTTAAAAACAAAAATACACAGTAAGAACAACACAATAACAAATAACTTGGTTCATTTTAGATAACTATGTCCAAGATTATTTGGTTTCTGAACTCTATTTTTTCTGTTACATCTCTAAAGCATTCACTAAAGTAGCATTTTATGAGACATTTGGGGAAAAAATGGCTTGCCTAATGCAAATTAAATTGTAGTCTTAGCAATTATTTTCTTCACTTTCATTGGGAAGTAAATTATTCTGAAATCTTTTACTTTTTCTAATTTTACTTTATTGAAATAAGTAGCTAGATAATTTCTATTTTGTCTTTAATTTAGTAAACAAAGCTTCATTTCTATTGGAGCTTCTATTGAATATTTGATTTTACATTCATTAAAGCACATATTTGTGTACTGGTGTCACAGAAATCTACAAATACTCATATTTCTAAAACAATATGAAAGAATTATTAATTATTACTAATATGTTAGTGTTGGCCTCAAAATGTTTGTAGATACAGAGGAATAGAGGGTACCACAATAATAAAAACTCATAAGAAGAACATATTAACTGGTCCAGAACCATTTATTTTTTTCTGTGCAATTGTATATACATACATGCCATACACATACAAAAAATATATGATGAAAGTATATATATATTGATTCAAGTAAATATAACATAGGCTTAAGAAAAATTAAATGAACACACATTAGAATAGTAGTGTGTGTGTGTGTGTGTGTGTGTGTGTGTGTGTGTGTGTGTGCTCAGTCACCCAGTAGTGTCTGATTGTTTGCAAACCCTTGGACTGTACTCTAGAGAGACTGGTTTCAATTTTTTTTTCCATTTGGTCCAATTATATATTCTAAGGTTTTTACCATGAGCATATACTATATCTACAACAATAATTTAAAAAAAAAACCAAAAACTCCTTGACCAAATGCTCCACTGATCACAGAAGAAATTCAGTTTGGACTTTAAAAGTCTGTTTCACATTCTCATTGAAAATTACAGACAGCTGAAACACAAATGTAAGCCTGCACCAGTGCAGGTCCACACTTGGGTTGAGAGATAATCTAGTGGTATTATATGTAATACTGTGGTGTCTCACATTTAGACATATGCTGAAAAATATGATTATAAATGAGTGTGGGAAAGATAAAATCTCACATGCAATGGTGTTCAATGGATTTTAAAAACAATGTGGGAAAGAGTAACTCCTTTCAAGTGAAGAATAATCAAAACGTAGGTTAACCTTTCTTAAAAGAATAATGGAACATCAGGTATCCTGCTAGGTAAAGCAATATAAAGTTACTGTTATTAAACTATTTTTCACTTAAGAAATCTTCAAATTCATTTGGCTCAAACTAACATTTGAGCATGCCTACAGTCAGGAGGTTAATCATTTACAACAGAATGTATCTACTGAATTGAGGACTAGTTCCTGTGAGAAAATAAATTGAAAACAAAAAGTACTTTTGCTGTTTAGGATTGAAAAGTCATTCTGTTGTTTCCTTTTCTTATTTCCTTGTATCTGATGGAAAGAATTTCCAAGGACAAATAATTAATAGTTTGATTTGTACTATATTTAAAACACATAAGCTACAGGTTGCAGCTATACACAGAAACACATATTACAAGTGATGGGCAGGAATCTAATGAGATGATGGCCTTCGCTGGTGGTTCAGATGGTAAACAATCTACCTGCAATGAGGGAGACCTGGGTTTGATCCCTGGGTTGGGACAATCCCCTGGAGGAAGGCACGCAACCCACTCCAGTATTCTTGCTTGGATAACCCCATGGACATAAGAGCCTGGAGGGCTACCACCCATTGGGTCACAAAGAGTCGGGCATGACTAAGCAACAATGAGATGAAGGGTTTAGGCCAAATTACAATAAACGTTTAATTATATAGACATATAATGTAACTCACCAATAGGAGAAAAAGGCACAGCAGGTGCTTTCTTTCTAGAATGAAGTTGTCTTAATAAGCTTCTCTCTGGTTTCAATCCTCACCTGTTGAAAACTGAGCATATTTTATTCGATCCCATGATACTTTTGCTAATCAAGATATTGACCACCTACTTCTTTCATGAAGGTTTAGAGACAGAAATTCTAGGTTAATAATGCTGGTTTTATGACTTCTAAATTCTATTAACTTTAGCTACATTCAACTATTTTTTTTTAAAGCTGCTCTTGTTTTTACAAATGATCTGCTACTGTGATTTGCTACACAAATATACTGAGCTGGTTTGTTGAAGTATAATAGTAACCCCTAAAGCCTTTGTGGTCTTTGTGGCATTTTTGCTTATTTGTTTTAGCTGTTGTTTGTTTTGGTTTGTCATGTTTGAATACAAGTTCTTAATTACATAAAGTGAAAGAAGAAATGTTAATATATCACTGTGAGCGAAAAAAAAATACAGTAAATCAAAAAAATAGTAGTGAGTCACAAAGAAAAAAATTGGTCATAAAATTAGGTGACAGATTATGTAGGCAAAGAAAAATCTCAGAGATGTGCCAAAATCAAAAAGCAAATAATCAAGACTCTATGAGAGATATGGAACGGAAATTTCCACGGGTAAGCAACTTTCCTTAGTAACAACGTAATAGAATATATGAGAAACAAACTGAGTACAATAAATAAGTCAGAGCACATTTAATCTTTACATATAATATATGATGAAATCATTTCTTTAACATCTCTTTTAGCTTGTTTGTTTGTTTTTTGCCATACCCGAGGCATGTGGGATTCTTAGTCTCCAACCAGGGATCAAACCTGTGTTCCCTGCTTTGGAAGCTTGGAGTCTTAACCACTAGATCACCGAAGAAATCTCTAACACCTCTTTATACTAAAAAAATTGAAAAAGTTCAACAAGTTTTGATTATTCTTAGACCTCAGTGTTGATACCTGAGTGATGAAGAAGGTATACTTTGCTAAAGATAAATTACCACACTGCCAAAAGAGCAAAAAATGTCTAGAGAACGCACCAGAAGACTTTATATTATTTCAAGTTCTATGCACAAAGAAATTCACATAAAATTACTTAATATGATCATTTATCTATTGGTACATAACAAATTATCTCAAAGCTTAGCAGCCTAAAAACAATACAAATTTATTATTTCGCAGTGTCTGTAGGTTGGCAGCCTAGAAACAGCTGAGCTAGGTCTTCTTCAAAAGCGCTCACAAGATTGTGATCAAGGTCGTCTCATCTGAAGGCTCAATTTAGGAAGGATTATGCCCTCAAGCACTAACTTGGAAGAAATACATGTCTTAGTTACCTTAAAGTCACACATCTAACTTCAGCTGTAGAATCTGTCCAAATTATTTGGAATAAAAATTGCAAACTTTGAAATGAAAATGACTGAAGCAGTGACAATAGTTAGAAACAAAGCATTCTTAAATGTCTCAATATAGATTGTAGATGCTATTACTCTGTGCATTCACTGATTCACTGGGTTTTTTTAATCTATTCTTTCACACTCTGTTTTTGAACCCTCACTTATTTCTGATAATATGTCAGTGAGCAAAACAATGTCCCTGTGCTCATTCAACTTATATTATGTTAATAGGGATAGAAAAATATTCAATATACTGGCTGATATAACTTGCTATGAAAAAGAAATGCATGTTATAAAAGTATGTCTAATTTTATGCACAATGGTCAATTCACATCTCCCTGAACAGGTGACATTTGTGCAGATGTTTGAAGGGAGGAAATAAGCAAAATGTATTATAAAATAACAGGTTGAAGAGCACTTCAGAGGGAAGAGCAGGTGCATAACCTGAATAGTGGGCATGTATGATGTTTTTACAGAACAGAAAAGAGAGGATGGTTAGAAGCATGGTGAAGAGGAAATCTGAGTGGAAACCGCTATATTGCGTAGGCCTGGTGAGTCATCATACAGGTTACCATTTCTCTGGGTAAACTGTGACATGGGAGGCACAAAATTAAAGCTTTGCTTTAACAAGATCCCTATGAATGTTGCATATAGAACAGAAAGCTGTTCTATATACATGGGGCATACAGGACAGTAAAAATCCACTGAAACAGTTCAGGTGGGAAACAGTGGCTTAGATAAGGGTGGCAGAAATGAAGGTGGTGAAAAGGGCCCAAGTCTGGGATATACTGTGACGTGTGGCGAACTTTTTACTAAAAAATTCGATGCTGTATAAAAGCAAAACAAAGGAAGTTGTGTTTTTTCTTCTTTTGCAGATGCTTATTTAAACAGAAAATTAATCCCTAATACTACTGATGAACTTTTCATATAAACAGTTTAAACTAGGTTTCTTGAAGGAAATAATATTTTTTACTGAAAAAAAAGAATTTTGTCTTTTTAAATTTCACAAGCTCTTTATTTGATGTAGAATTTTTAATAGCTTTAACACCAAAACATTTACAAATATTTCTGAAATATTTCATTTCTCACTAAGTAATCTGTGAGAAGCCTGGCTCAGAGAAAATGTTGTAAGACTGCTTCATCTCAACTTTCACTGTTTATTTATAATAAACTAAAAAATATCTTAAAAGTCTTGATGAATGATGCTCAATATATACTTAGGGCAAATGTCAAAAAGCTTAAGAACCAATTATGTATCTTGGAGTGTCATATTGACAGACTCACTCTCTTTTGCACTATTGATTTACTCTCTATTGGATAAACATAAGTACACAAAAAGTAAAGAAATCTATTTTATTTATTTATTTATTTATTATTTTACTTTACAATACTGTATTGGTTTTGCCATACATTGACATGAATCTGCCACGGGTGTACATGAGTTCCCAATCTTGAACACCCCTCCCATCTCTCTCCCCATATCATCTCTCTGAGTCATCCTACTTTTTACAGTGACTAGAACTTTAATTCCTTGCAGATTTGTTGTTAAAAGGAGAAACAATAAATAAAATTAACAAGGCAATGGCACTAATAAAGATGACTAAGTAATTTTATCTAATTTAACTCACTGAGTTACTTTTGCTTGAATATTCCAAGCAAATGCTATAAAACTATTTTTTATTTTTTTGCCTCATGTCTGTGTAAGGTTGAGGAGATTGTATTTTGGTTAAGTTTAACCAGTATGGGGCCTATATCTTTCATCTGCAAAATGGTAACCTTGGGCAATAAGAGTATTGTGGTCAAATATAATTTACAATTTTATTATTAAAACATTTTAAAACTGATTTATAAAAATTCATTATTTCAAGAGGGATTTTGAAGTATAATAATTGGGCTTTTGCAAAGAAGTAGGGACAAGAGAAGGTAAAGTCTAAGACGAAACACCATAGTATCATTCACATTGAAAAAAATGGTACTTATTAACACTGGAGAGAGAACATCAGAGCATAATAAAGCAAAACTGATTTAGAAAACATTTTAAAGCTGATTTATAAAAATTCATTATTTCAAAATCCATAATTGTGCGTGAGTTTAAATTTGCTTCATTTTGGAAGCTTTGCTAATTTTGTAATCTAACATATTTATTCAACGATTAGGTATTGTTTATTGTGTTAATATTTTCAGAATCATATACCAAGCATCACCCTTTCTTCTCATCCCTTAAATTTTCAGTCTTATTTGGGGAATAAAATATACAAACATAAATCAACAGAAAATGAGAGTACTCAGATAGCATGTGCTTCGGATTGGGTATTTTTATAGTCAGGATTCTGCGGTTGTGAGTGACAGAAACCTAGTCAATTTGCTTATACAAAAAAGGAGGTATGTTGTAAAGAAAAGATTCTCTCACAGTTAAAGGAAAGTCTATTGCAACCCTGGCATCTCTAGAAACTTCAGAGTTTATACGAGGAATTCACTTCTGGCAATACTATTTTTCTATCCATCTTTCCCCTCCATTTAGCATCATTTGTTATCTTACAAACAGGCTTTTCCATGTAATGTGGAACATGGCCATTAGCTGACCCAGATCCCATGTTTCCTGTTCCATGTGTACAGAACAATAGAGTTTTCTTGTTAGTACCATAAGAAAAACACTGGAAACAGACTCTGTTTGGACAGGATGAATCAGTTCTAGACCAGTAACCACTGCCAGTAGAGTGAGGATACTGTGACCAGCAAGCCGGGGCCATCTGTCCTCCTACTTTTGTGAGAGGTAAGGAAAAAGAAAAAGTCTGAGCAGGAAACAATTATAGCAAATCAATAACTTACCCAGGGGTCAACCTAGAACATGAAAATTTAGAGCAGGAAACATCTGATACTCACCTTAAGGAGTAAGGGCTTCCCTGATGGCTCAGGTGGTTAACAATCTGTCTGCAACATGGCAAACCAGGATTTGATCCCTGGGTCAGGAAGATCCCCTCAAGGAAATGGTAACCCATTCCGGTATTCATGCCTGGAGAAGCCCTTGGACAGAGGAGCCTGGTGGGCTACAGTCTGTGTGGTCGCCAAGAGTCAGACTGGACTGAATATCTTTCACTTTCACATTTTCACTTGAGTAAAGAGGTCTTATTATGTAGGGCCTTTATATATAATACTAAGGTTTTAATACTCAGATTTTAATGGGAAGATTATTGAGAAAGGAGATCAAGAGACAATCCAGGCAAAACTGGTAAAATCTTGAAGTGAGCTAGAGATATGGATGGATGGGAGATAGAGAGGAGACAAAGAGGGATTTTGAAGTATAATAATTGGGCTTTTGCAAAGAAGTGGGGGCAAGAGAAGGTAAAGTCTAAGGTGAAACACCATAGTATCATTCACATTGAAAAAATGGTACTTATTAACACTGGAGAGAGCATCAGAGCATAAACAAAACTTAGGAAAACATGCAGTTTTGATAACTTCAGAATAAAAATGCTTGTGCATCTGGATTACAAATCTTGCCTTATGATTTCAACCTGGACAGCATGGTCTGTTCTAATGCTAAAATCTTTCATTTGACTGTAGCTCAGCCATTTTATTTTTTAAACTAAATTTACCCTTGATTGGTTTGATTGATATAGTGAAATCCCAAATGAAAGTATTTAATCTATGAGTTTAACGAGAAGCCTGACTCAGTTCAGTTCAGTCGCTCAGTCGTGTCCAACTCTTTGCGACCCCATGAATTGCAGCACGCCAGGCCTCCCTGTTCATTACCATCTTCCAGAGTTCACTCAGACTCATGTGCATTGAGTCGGTGATGCCATCCAGCCATCTTATCCTCTGTCGTCCCCTTCTTCTCCTGCCCCCAATCCCTCCCAGCATCAGAGTCTTTTCCAATGAGTCAACTCTTCTCATGAGGTGGCCAAAGTATTGGAGTTTCAGCTTCAGCATCAGCATCAGTCCATCCAATGAACACCCAGGACTGGTCTCCATATTGACAATGAAATATTGACAAGGTGAAACATTTGTGCTTCCCAGATTACAGCAATGTTGTGGAAGAAATTATGCAACTGATATATTTTATTTTTTATTATTGTCAAAACAGAGAGATTCTCTGTTGTGGTGACTACATTTATTACTTTTACACTCTGTTTTCAAAACCAGTCTGATCCAAAGATACAATGGGTCCAATGAACACACTGTGCATAAACAGGCGACTCTTGGCTTCTTTGCTCTTCCTTCCATGTTGTTTTGTGGTGATGACTGGGAACCTTTAAATATTTTGTCACCATGTTAATAAGTTAAATGCAAAACAGAATGGACATATTTTAATTATATTGCTCAATAATCAGTTATTTCAAATTCGGCTGATAAATTGAATTATTAACTATGTGTGACCTGATAACTTTTATCTAAGAAGGTGCCCTGAAATCAGGTGAGCATATTATATTAATACAACGGAAGGGGCTGCACTGATATGTTATTAGAAAATGAATTTCCATAATGAATGCTATTTACTTCTCATACATTTTCAGGACCCCTGTTATATGGTTTCCAGTGAACAGAATTTTTGATGTTATTTTCCAAGTAATACATTCAAGCAACACAGATTTCAAATGTTAGCTTACATTAAGGTATACTAATTCACTCTTTTAACTACTGTGTTAAATTATGTATAATATTATATTCATGTATTATGCAAGCCCTGCTGCTGCTGCTGGTGCTGCTGCTAAGTCGCTTCAGTCGTGTTCGACTCTGTGCGACCCCGTAGACGGCAGCCCATCAGGCTCCCCAGTCCCTGAGATTCTTCAGCCAAGAACACTGGAGTGGGTTGCCATTTCCTTCTCCAATGCATGAAGCTGTTTCTTATTGTCCAATTATAGCTGATATTAGAATGCAGATCAAAGCTATCAAGGGAATATTTTTTAAAACATTGAGCAGTCCAGATAGACAACGTTAGCTAAACATAAATGAAGGGAGATGAGTCTACACTCCGTAAACTAGAATAGAACTGTAACAGAGTTGAAAGACTGACAATTTCCATCAAGGCAGGTAGGTCCCTGTCTCACACAGCTGTTTCTTCNGTGACAATGAGTGAAAGAGGATTTTAAATATTTGTTTTGTTTTAATTAAATTTGGGGTTTTGATTAGGTTAAGTACAAATAACTTATTTATTTATGCTGTACCACAGGGCATGTAGGATCTTAGTTACCTAATCCATGATTAGTCCCCTACACTGTCAAAGGAGTTTTGACCACTGGACTGACAGGGAGGTCCCCAAGAAACTCATTTTAAAAAGGAATTTAAAAAGCTGGATCTTCTTATAAATAAATCTTGAAGTACATTAATAGAGTTCTGTTCATAGCAGTCCAGATAGACAACGTTAGCTAAACATAAATGAAGGGAGATGAGTCTACACTCCATAAACTAGAATAGAACTGTAACAGAGTTGAAAGACTGACAATTTCCATCAAGGCAGGTAGGTCCCTGTCTCACACAGCTGTTTCTTCCCACCCTACTGACACATGACTTTAGTCGCTAACTCTTCCTCCTCGTGCTTCTTGAGAAATTTGAATGGACCAACAAATAAATTACCAATCTGCAAAACAATTTCTCCCTCTTCCTAGAAGTGATTTTGAAACCTACTATTTCCAAAATTAGCTCAATTGTGTACAACAGCCTTGCTAAATAAAACTCAGTTACAGTTTTCTTTCCTTCTTCATGACAATGCTCATGAACATTCTTGTGTCCAGTAGTTTTGAATAAAGACTTAGGCTAATAGTGCTCAAATTTTCTTCCACAAAATGAATAGAAAATTAAGATGTATGCTCACTTAACAGTATTGTTGTAAGAGCCAAGGTGATTTTTTCTAATTCTATTAATACAAATTAGCAATTTCATCAAGAACTAAGAAGTTTTATATTGTAAATGGAATCATTGTTTCTCATTCACCAAAAAGTAATTTATAAGTGTCCATTGAAATGAAAGCCACATTTGGAATTTTACTGGCTTTGGGATATAGTTGGCTTCAAAAGACAGACTAATGACAGTACAGAAATTTAAATAAATAAGATGATAAAAATGCATCAATATCTGGACCTACTTTGTTTGCAATTTCATTCACAATTGAAAAACAAATATGAAGAGAAATATGAACTGAGGTCTGAAATTCTGAAATAGAATCCTTATTCACCTTGGCTGTTTGAAAAACATCTCTAAATTTCAGTTTTCTCATNACCTACTTTGTTTGCAATTTCATTCACAAATGAAAAACAAAAACGAAGAGAAATATGAACTGAGGTCTGAAATTCTGAAATAGAATCCTTATTCACCTTGGCTGTTTGAAAAAAATCTCTAAATTTCAGTTTTCTCATTTGGAATAATTATAACTGTAATGAATTGAACTAAATGTGGAAAACCAAGTCCACTGCACCCTGTAAATTCCATTTCTCAGCAACCAATGCCAAGTAAGTGAAAGTCACTGAGTTGTGTCTGACTCTTCATGATCACATGGACTATAAAGTCCCTGGAATTCTCCAGGCCAGAACACTGGAGTTAGTAGCCTTTTCTTTTTCCAGGGGATCTTCCCAACCCAAGGACTGAACTCAGGTCTCCCGCATTGCAGACAGATTCTTTACCAGCTGAACCAGAAGGGAAGCCCAGCAAATGCAAAAACTTACTCAAACTAGATGAAGCAATCATGATGATGTCTCTGAAGAAAAGAATTGTAAGCTGAATATTGTTATGTATGTTCATAAGCTATTCCTGTGTGGACTGGAAGAAAACTTTAAAAATTCTGCTTACTTTTTTGGGGAAGCTAGAAATCAATTATTTATAAAATATATATATTATATATATAATAACATATTTGTGTATATGTGAATATGAAATAAATTATATACATAGGATATAAATTACCTCAACTACTCCCAGATTTAGGAGAGGATATATGGTTTAGGTTCTCATCTAGGCCTTCTGCTTGACTCATTGTCCTGTCCACAGTGACTGGTTTCAAAAAGAAGCATATACTTTAGACTAAAGTGGGACATTCTTTCTTTGTTAGGAGGATTAAAAGTTATTTCTTTCTTCTGGAGTCACAGTGCAGAAAGTATATTTAAATGCTGGCCTTGCCTGTTTTCCTCACCACATGGAGGAAACCTGGTTGCATTACAGAGAATACGGGCAAAAACTCAGAGAAGCAGGGTGAGCAGGTAGGAAGAGTTCTAAGGACAGTATGTGAATCCTAGGTCCACTCTTAGCTTCTGTCACCTCTCCACCTTCCTTTTTAGTTATTGCGAGACTGGCCTAGTTTTAAATTTTCTCTACTTTGAGTTAGGTTTCTGCCAAGTGAATATTTAATACACACTGCAATTTGGTGACTTAATTAATTTTAATTCAATAATTTGGTATATAATTCTTTAGAAGAACATTTAATAATATTAAAATATCAATACCAATAAGAAAAATGTCTTTCACAGTATGTTTAGATGAAAGTGAATGAAACCGGACACAGACAGATTTAAACAAAAATTAGAATCAAAATATCATTTAATAGGTATGTATACATAGTTATAGAATCTTATGACTGGCTTGTCTGTTCATAAAATATCTATTTCAGTCTTTCTGTTATATGAAACTAACATTGCAATTAATCCATTTGGGCATGCTAAGGAGAATAACCTTTAATGATTGATAACATTGGATTATTTTGGAAGGAATGGTGACTTCATTCTTTACAATGTCTCTTTGGCATATCTGTCTTATGAAAATTCATATCCTTAGTTGAGGTCTTTAACAAGTCTACTACATGGTGTGCCAGTTTTATTTAGATTGACTTGAAAATATAAACTTTTAACCAGATTGCATGTATTGTATACCATTTATCAATGACCTATATGGGACTGCTGTTTTTGGAGGAGTAATTCAGTAGTTTATGCCATTTTAAAGTATGCAATTTGCCTTGACAATTCTGTAGAACCCCCACCACCAGAAGCAATTATAAAATGATTTCTTTATTATTAACATACTGTGTTGATTGAAGGATAGCTGACTCTGTGTATCAGTCATGGGCATCTTGCAAAACCAGGTTGTATGGAGGCTGCCTAACAATGCAGCTTGTCTTTGTAGAATTTTATAGGGAATCATTTTGTAGTGTTCTTTGAGGGTTGACTCAATTCTGACTTTCAAGTTTCTTATATGCAAATCAATATTTTCCACTGTGATAGACTACAGAACACAGTAAATCATTTCTATGACTCACTGTTCTATACCTATTCCACACCTTTCTTCCTATCTCGTCCTTCAAAAATTCCTAGATTCTTCATTTAGAGATGGATAAGTATAACAATTTTAACATAAGCAAGAGGTTTTTTTAGTGGAAACTAGTTAAGATATTGGGAAAAAAGTTTTTTTTTTTTTAATTTTATGAAGAAGGATTCTATTTCAGGTCATCTGACTCCAATCCTTTTTTTTTTATTTTTTATGTTATTTTTAATGGAAA
>SJYW01006941.1:1314483-1341166 GCA_006410735.1 Raphicerus campestris | reverse complement strand
TTTTTTAATATAAATTTATTTATTTTAATTGGAGGTTAATTACTTTACAATATTGTATTGATTTTGCCATACATCAACATGAATCTGCCAATTATCTTTGAACTCCACTAACCATAATTGAGATGATCTTCAATGAACTCTGTTAGAAGTTACTACTATTTCTCAAAGAATGGTCTGTGAGCAATCTGCATTAGAATTAACTGAAATTAATCTCCCTTGGTAAATGAGTTTCTACTTTTGAAGACTTGAAATCCATCTCTGATAAACTTTCTAGATGAATCTTAAGCATTCTAATTTTGAAAACTTCTGCAATCATTATAGTGTTGTAAACTATATCTGTCAAAAATCTATACAAAAGCAAATATATTATTTTCTTACCATGGGAAGAGAGTCCTACTTTAACTTGTAATTTTCTTTTTTGGTGGTATCTTTGGTTTTGGTATTAGGGTAATGGTGGCTTCATTGAATGTCTTAAGACGTGCTCCCTCTTCTTCAATATTTTGAAAGAGTTTGAGAAGGATTGGTACAAGTTCTTTGTATGCTTGGGAGAATTCACCTGTGAAGCCATCTGGTCCTGGATATTTGTAGGGAGATTTAAAATTACAGGTTCTGTTTCAGTTCTCATGATCAGTCTGTTCAAATTATCTATATACTCTTGATGCTGTCTCTTATACACATCTTATCTGTCTTATGAAAATTCATATCCTTAGTTGAGGTCTTTAACAAGTCTACTACATGGTGTGCCAGTTTTATTTAGATTGACTTGAAAATATAAACTTTTAACCAGATTGCATGTATTGTATACCATTTATCAATGACCTATATGGGACTGCTGTTTTTGGAGGAGTAATTCAGTAGTTTATGCCATTTTAAAGNTAATTGTTCACAGTATTTTTTTTCCCTGCAGTATCAGTTGTTATGTTTTTCAGTTCTTATTTTGTTTGTGTTCTCTCTCTTTACTGCTTTGTGAACCTGGCCAGAGGTTTGTCAGTCTTGTTTATCTTTTCAAAGAACTGGTTCTTGGTTTTACTGACTTTTTGTATTTTTTTAAATCTCTATTTTATTTATTTCCTCTCTGATTTTTATTATTTCCTTCCTTCTACTCATTTTAGGTTTTGCTTGTTCTTTTTCTAAATCTTTTAAGTGGTAGGTTAGGTTGTTTATTTGAAATTTTTCTTATTTTTTCAGGAAGAACTAAGAGAGCCCAGCTTTTATTTGGCTAAAACACACAGATAAAAATAGCTGCAAGGGGGTTTGTTGTTTTCTAGCCAAGGTTATAAGTAGAGGTCCCTTGGAAAGATGTATTGAGTTGCCCTGCCTTTTTGTTCTTCTTTTCTGCCTGAAATAATATCACATTCCCTGGAAGTGGAGCCATATACAAAATTATATGCTACGGATGGTAGATCAGGAAGCCAGCATGAGTTCTGGTCCTTGATAATTTCCTTAAGCAGTTGCACTGACCTCAACTGCCTATTTTCTGACTCTTGTTAGTTGAAAAAAGTAATTCCTATTTGTTTTAGCCACTGTGGATAGATCTGATACATAGACAAACACAATCCTAAATGCTACAAGCACTAACACAATATCAAAACAATAGAGGCATTCATTGCAAAGCACAAAGTTTGGTGAAAAATAAAGGAGCATCATTTAATATTAACATATGCATGTGGAATAAGACCAGATTATCTAATTTTTACATATTTTTCTTTTGGTTCATTTAAGTCTATATCCTGTAATAGCTGTTTATTTTATTTTCATTATCTCCTTTGTAGAACTTACATTTCTTAATGCAAAAATGGTGTTTGATCATCATTTCCATTTGCCTATGAACCTTTTCAATAACTTACAATAAAATGTGCTTTTATTATTCTTGCCTAATAAGATACTTTCAGTTGGTATGAAGTCATTCCAAAACACAGCAAGCAAATTATATTATCAATAATAAAAAGAGGCTTACAAAGAAGGAAACCCACATTCTAAAGGAAAAATTTAAAAGACTGTGAAAAAACTAGTCATAAATGATGAAGCTGATAAAGGACTAATTGTAGAAGCATGCAGCAGAAGAAAATGTCTCAGGCTAATGACATAATCTCTTGAATTATTGTATTAACAGCCTAGGTACTTTATTGACTTCTGAATAAAATGCTACGTATGAAAACTAAAAAATAATCAGCATAGAACACTGAGTTTAAACCCAATAACATTTTCAAAATTTCTCTACAATGTTTTTTCATATTGAAAAGATATTCTCTTTAATTTTCCTGATACTATTTAAAGTGAACAGAGCTGCTGAGAAGGCTGCTAAAGGAACAAACAAACAAAAAAGATAGGATAAGTACTTCCAACATAGAGAAATGGACNCACAAGTCAGCAGCTCTATAATGTATAATAGGTACAACATGGATTGCATACATAGTGTGTGCTTAGTCGCTCAGTCCTGTTCAACTCTTTGAGACCCCACGGACTGTAGCCCACCAGGCTCCTCCATCTATGGGGATTCTCCAGGCAAGAACACTGGAGTGGGTTGCCATGCCTTCCTCCAGGGGATACACTGTATAAATAAAAAAATAAAACAGGGATATGTCTTTTATTTTCAAATATGTGTATTTTATAAGTCATATTCATAAAATATTAACATTTAGACATTTCTCTGAATTGTCTGTTATTATAGATAATGGTGATTTCTTTTGTAGTTGATAGCATGTTTTAAATTAAGTATTTCAATTATAGAAGTGGTACTGGCAAAAATTTCATAATAGGACATAAGAATATTGAACAAAGAAAAAGCTCTATGGTCACACACCACCATAGAGGCTATTACTTTTAACAAGCAAAGAGTTTCTGCTTTTATTTTGACAGTTGTCCATATAATTTAGATGTTACACTTCTATTTATTATTTCAGTTTTTCATATCTATCAGCTGCCCACTATGAAAACTGAGCAATGGATACAAGATCTTTCATCATCCTTCCTACGATAATTTCAGGTTATGAAAGCAAAAGTGATAGTCGCTCAGTCGTGTCTGACTCTTTGAGACCCATGGATTGTAACCTGGCAGGCTCTTCTGTTCATGGAATTCTCCAGGCAGAAATACTGAAGTGGGTTGCCATTTCTTCAGGGGATCTTCCTGATCCAGGGATCGAACCTAGGTCTCCTGCATTGCAGGCAGATTCTTTACCATCTGAGCCATGAGGGAAGCCCATATTTTGTTTTCTACAGCAGTATTTATCATATTAACTATTGTATTTACATTCACATTCTATAATAAATCCATTTTAACTAGTATATGCTAGCACACTAATGGGGGCTTCCCAGGTAGCTCAGATGGTAAAAGCATCTGCCTACAGTGTGGGACACCCCAGTTTGATCCCTGGGTTGGGAAGATCCCCTGGAGAAGGAACTGGCAACCCACTCCAGTACTTTTTCCTGGAAGATCCCATGGACAGAGGAGCCAGGTAGGCTACAGTCCATGGGGTTGCAAAGAGTCGGACACGACTGAGCAACTTCACTTCATATAATGGTATGATTATGTATATCTTTTCTAATCCTCCATTCTCCTTTTCATATTTCACTTTTTCGTACTTTAAAAATTTTAAGGCTATTGTTCCAAAATCAACAACCAATCCTCTGATTCACCTGATACCAAATGGGTGTTTAAGAATTCAATTCAGTTCTGGCTCAAGTTAAAGGTTCAGTCTTACATATGACTCCCCACCACAGATGCCAGTCACAAGTCTTGGCCCACATACTTCTTACTGAAGCACTGCTATAAATCCATTATAAATAGGGGGTTCCCACAACTTATACTAAGGTTTAATAATTTGTTGGAACAGCTCACAGAACTCAGAGGCACTTTATTTCCTGGTATTTTAAATGATACAGATAAACAGCCAGATGAAGAGGCACATAGGGCAGAGTCTGGAAGGGTTCCAGCACAGGAGCAAGCATGTGAAAATGTAAGCTCAACAAATGCTTTGTTCAGGAGCTTTCATAAAAATCAGTCTCCAGCCCCTCTCATATGTGGAGGTTGATGGGTGGAGCTGAAATTCTAGCCCTACCATTATTTATTTTGGTGACCACCACCATCTGGGGGTTATCTAGGGATTCCCATCTTCTTAGTCACCTCATTAGCATACACTCAAGTGTGATCAAATGAGATTACTCAAGAATAACAAAAGATATTCATATCACTCAGAGAATCTCAAGAGATTTAGGACTTTCTGTGTGGAACCAGGAACAAAGACCAAATATATTTCACACTGCAGCTGTTAGCAGTTATATTTTATTTGGTCATTTTATTAAATATTTATGGCTTGATTTGATTTAAGGAACTCAAATATAATAAATAGCATTTACAATTTCTTTATAAAATTGTTCACTGTAAAACCAGTAGTGTGATTAGAGATCAAAGAAAGAAAATGGGATCTTAATGCAGTTTCCTGCAGTACTGAGAATCTTCTAAGTGGCAAAGTCTACTGGGTTCTCTTCAAGATGGATTTAGAAAAGACAGAGGAACCAGAGAGCAAATTGCCAACTTCTGTTGGATGATAGAAATAGCAAGAGAGTTCCAGAAAGCATCTACTATTACCAACTACGCCAAAGTCTTTGACTATGTGGATCACAACAAACTGTGGAAAATTCTTAAAGAGATGGGAATACCAGACCACCTTACCTGCCTCCTGAGAAATCTGTATGCAGATCAAGAAGCAATAGTTAGAACTGGACCTGGAACAATAGACTGGTTCCAAATTGGGAAAGGAGTATGACAAGGCTATATATTGTTACCCTGCTTATTTAATTTCTATGCAGATTGCATCATGCAAAATGCCAGGCTGGATGAAGGACAATCAAGATTTCCAAGAGAAATATCAATAACCTCCGATTTGCAGATGATATCACCATTATGGCAGAAAACAAAGAAGAACTAAAGTACCTTTCGATGAAAGGGAAAGAGGAGAGTGAAAAAGTTGGCTTAAAGCTCAACATTTGACACATGTTGAGGTTTGACAGAAAACAATAAAATTTTGTAAAGCAATTATCCCTCAATAAAAAAATAATTAATTAAAAAAATGAACATCATGGGTTCTAGTCCCATCACTTTATGCAAATAAATAGGGAAACAATGGAAACAGTGAGAGACTTTATTTTGGGGGCTCCA
The DNA here is from genome assembly GCA_006410735.1 of Raphicerus campestris. Taxonomy (NCBI): domain Eukaryota; kingdom Metazoa; phylum Chordata; class Mammalia; order Artiodactyla; family Bovidae; genus Raphicerus; species Raphicerus campestris. Next base: position 1,336,008 of record SJYW01006941.1, on the reverse strand, counting down.
AAATCACTGCAGATGGTGACTATAGCCATGAAATTAAAAAACAGTTGCTCCTTGGAAGAGAAGCTATGGCCACCCTAGACAGCATATTAAAAAGCAGAGACATTACTTTGCTGACAAAGATCTGTCTAGTCAAAGCTATGGTTTTTCCAATAGTCATGTATGGATGTGAGAGTTGGACTATAAAGAAAGCTGAGCACCAGAGAATTGATGCTTTTGAACTGTGGTGTCAGAGAAGACTCTTGAGAGTCCCTTAGATTACAAGCTCAAACCAGTCAGTCAGTCAGTCCTAAAGGAAATCAGTCCTGAATATTCACTGGAAGGACTGATGCTGAAGCTGAAACTCCAATACTTCATCAGCCATGAGATACGAAGAACTGACTCCTTGGGAAAGGCCTTGATGCTGGAAAAGATAGAAGGCAGGAGGAGAAGAGGATTATAGAGGATGAGATGGTTGGATGGCATTACTGACTCGATGAACATGAGTTTGAGCAAGCTTCAGGAGCTGGTGATGGACACGGAAGTCTGGCCTGCTGCAGTCCATAAGGTTGCAAAGAGTTGAACATGACTGAGCCACTGACTGAAATTAACTGATTTCAGATTTTACTTACTACATCCGTGCTGTACTCAAATGCAACTTATATCCTGGGCTCTGCTTCTTGGATTTCTTTTTATGATATGACCTTGAGCCATGCTTTACCCTAGTTTGCTTTAGTAGTAAATTGTGTATGCATATTTCTAAACATGCTTGTTTTTTTCCTAACATTTTATTGCTCATTCAACTGTGTAAAATACTAAGATCACTTGATCCTAGATTATTTAAATCTAGGATTATTAAATTATATTATTATTTATATATCATATATGTATTATTATTTATAACCTAGGATTAGTTACAGTCTAGATTATTGTTATATATCCCTGCTATTTTCTTTAAAACTGTGATCTTATCTTTCAGTTATATACAACTATCTGGTTATTAGTATTTTTCCTAAAGACAATCTGATTCTTTCATATATCCATTCATTCTCCCAACATTTGCTCACTTCCTACTATGTGTTGTTGTTATTTAGTTGCTAAATGGTGTCTGCCTCTTTCATAACCCCATGGGTTATAGCCCACAAGGATCCTCCGTCCATGGGATTTCCCAAGCAAGAATACTGAAGTGGGTTGTCATTCCTCCTCCAAGGGATCTTCCTGACCAAGGATTGAACCTACGGCTGGAGAAGACTCTTGAGAGTCTCTTGGCCTGCAAGGAGATAAAATCAGTTAATTGGAAAGGAAATCAACCCTCAATATGCATTGGAAATATTGTTGCTGTACCTGAAGCTCCAATACTTTGGCCACCTGATAAGAAGTGATGGATCATTGGAAAAGACCTGATGTTGGGAAAGATTGAAAGCGGGAGGAGAAGGGGCAAAAGAGAATGATATGATTTGACAGCATCACCGACTCAATGGAAATGAATTCGATCAATCTCTGAAAGATAGTAAAGGACAGGGAAGCCTGCCATGCCTCAGTCCATGGGGTCACAAAGAACTGGACATGACTTGAAGACTGAACAACAGCCACATAAGATATTTTTTGGAGAAGATTTGCCTCATATGAATCTTTTAAGAGTCAAGAGGATAGATACCATGGAAGATTTACTTTGGGGAGCTGTCATTAAAATTCTTTCTATACATTTCAAAGTTTTCTTTTCACTCTGGGGTAAAGAATTACTAATTAACTTGATTCATCACATATTTATTGAATATATTATGCTAGTGAACTAGTTGCTGCAGAATAATCAAAGGAAAAGTTTTATTCAGCAAATTTGAGGCCATTATAATACAAAGAGCAGAAAGAACGGTATTAACAGAACAACAATTTTGAAAAACTCCAAAAAGATAATTAATGAGATTGGATAAATTCTTAAAACTGAACAGAGGAATCTGCAACTGAAGGCACCAAGAATAAGTGAAGGATTTCACCCAGTGGAGTTTCAGGTAAGCTTAAAGTTCAGTCAACTGATATGGTACCAACTGCAAAACAGTGACCATTAAAGTGTATATTAAAATCCATTGTGAGCAGTTACTGTCTTCTTTCTTACTGTCATGGAAACAGAAGAACTGTTTAAGAAGGATAGATGATAGAGCAATATGGCTCCATCTCCTAACAGTGGTTCTCAACCATGGTGGCAGTGTTAGGTTAGATGCGGAGCCTTTACAAAGTACCAGTCTTCAGGCTGGTCACCCCAGGTAGTCTGAGTCAACTGATTTTTGCAGGACCCAGAAGTCAGTACTTTCGATAAAACTTCCCAAGGGAATCCTCAGCACCTAGACCAGTTCCTAACACATAGTTAGTCTTGTTGCTGTTCAGTCATGTCTGACTCTTTGCAACCCCAAGGACTGTAGCATGCCAGGCTTCTCTGTCACTCTCTCCCCGAGTCTGCTCAGATTCACGGCCATTGAGCTGGTGATGCTATCCAATCATCTCGTCCACTGCTGCCCCTTTCTCCTTTGCCTTCAATCTTTCCCCATACTCAGGAGAATATCAGAGTTATCTAACTCCTCTAGGGTCTTTATTTTTTAAAAATTCTCTGTGAGAATGACTAAGAACTGTTAAGTCACCCAAGTCCCTGTGTATCCTGAGATTTAGCATGAGATGGGAAAAATAAAGTATCCTGCTTGCTTCTTTGCCACAGCTCATTGCATCTAAGGAGTTAAATGTTTCCTCTTTCCCCCTGTCTTGTGAGTATTCATTTACAAGATTTTCCACATTCAAAGCAAAAAGTATGTTCCTCTTTTTCATTTGACTTTAATAGGGATTCAAATGGTCTGTTAGAGTAACTGATTTGCTGATTATTTCTACTAGATGCTTTCCAATTTGCTATGCTCATTCAAACACTTGAATCTGTTTTTCATCCATTTCAATGTTAATATGCCCTCCTGTGGCTCCTACTTTGAAGTCAATGGTAAAACCTTTGTAAGGGAACAAATGGCTTTGGGGCATAAAATGATGCAAGTTCTTTCTCAGTTGAACATAAAAATTTGTGGACACCAGCCAGAAATTTGTGATAGCCCTCTCTCCTCTTTTCTAAGGATAAATCAACTTCAAATACATCTTTTAATATCTTTAAAAGTCAGTGCTGTGAACATGGTGTGGCTGTCTTGGTATTATATTTTAAAATGAAAATTAGCATTATTTTGCTACACACAATGCTGATTTGAAACCATTACCTATCTCCTAGTTAGAATTAAGAGTTTATTTTTTCCCATTTCCTCCTTCAATTATCATCATTAGTATTTTGGTTAAGTAGTTACACACATTTCAACAGGAAACATTAATAGGAGAAAGTAGACATTACTTTATTCTGCTTCAGGTTTAATTCACTGCAATTATCAAAAGTACTAAGCTATTATCACAGCATGTTTTAACTTAATTTATTCAATGACTAATACAAATGAATGTAATAGTCATATCACTATAATAAAAATTAGAAATAAAAGATATAAATGTAATTTATACATAATATTGATGTTAATTACCATTTACCTGTAAACTATGTATCATTCTCATAAGGTTAATTTGGAATAAAAAACACTTTTATATCTATCATTAATATTCAGCATATTACTATTTTCATACTGGTTCAGAACACTCCCTTTGTAAAAAGGCATTAACTGAGAAAGAAATCTGGAATATTTAAAGCCGAAAGAATCTTAACTGAAAAGAAAATCTGTGCTTTCTACTAAGTGCTCTCCTTTAAGCATTTTTAGTATGCTAAGCACACCATCTGTGCTCAATTACTTATTTCGTAATGTCAACATCTGCTTATAAGAAAATATATGCTTGCATATATTAAAGATTTGCTTTCCATACAAGAATGTGGAAGTTCTTCATGTCAATGCACATGTAATTCATTCTCTCTTTGTTCTCTCCTGAACAAGTTAGAACATCAGAAAAGCAAAGACACTGGCAAATCTATGTGACACACCTGAAGGTAATTGAATAGAGAATTATATTCACAACTCAGCTATATCCATAACTCAGTAAACTTATTTGAATGGTAGAGACCAGCTCACATAATATTTTCTATACTGAAAATCCTTTACTTCTCTTTTACATCAAGAAAATGTTGATTCTCAAANACCTGAAGGTAACTGAATAGAGAATTATATTCACAACTCAGCTATATCCATAACTCAATAAACTTATTTGAATGGTAGAGACCAGCTCACATAATATTTTCTATACTGAAAATCCTTTACTTCTCTTTTACATCAAGAAAATGTTGATTCTCAAAAGATACCAAATCAAATCTTAATCTCAACTAAGAATAATTTCCTAACTTCACCTACGTGTATTAATCATGGTTTTACTACACACAGACACACACACACACACACAGACACACACACACACACACACACTGTGCAGTTACATCTTTGTTCACTTTACTTGAAATCATTTTATATTTCTGTCATTATAAATACACATAGTTGAGAAATCAAATAAAACGAAAAGACTTTTCATGAAAACTAAGAGCATACTCTTCAGTTCTCACTCAACCTAGATCCTCTCCCCCAAGACAAATTTTCAAGTGTTTCATTCATTATTTATATTTAAAATAGTATATTTTTTAAAAGTAATGTTCTAAGGTATTTTTTCCTAATCTATCAAATTTTGACATCATTTGTTAGCTTTCTACCATATAATGGTTTTAGCTATTTTATTTCAGCACATCTCAGCAACCAATAGCCCCGACATCCAATAGCNAAATAGTATATTTTTAAAAAGTAATGTTCTAAGGTATTTTTTCCTAATCTATCAAATTTTGACTTCATTTGTTAGCTTTCTTCCATATAATGGTTTTAGCTCTTTTATTTCAGCATGTCTCAGCAACCAATAGCCCCAACATCCAATAGCCCAGTATAGTTACCTGTCTTATAATCAATCCAACATTGTATTGCAATTATTTTTATCTTCTTATAAAACAGTGATTTTCCCTGGCATTAATAATTGCAGTTTTTCATTTGTTTAGTTTTCTAGGTATATACTGGTTTTTGTTTTGTTTTGTTTTGTTTTTTTGCTTTTTGCTTTTCTAAATACATCAACAGATTTGTTAAAATATAGGAATAATTTTCTCCAGAGATCCCATAGATACATAACGTATAACTGCACTTACTTTTTATTCACATTGCTCTTACTTGATTGGTTTCCTGCTGTGACTGATGCTTGGCCATCATCTTGGAGCTTTTCTGCTTTCCTGCAGCAACTGAGCCCTGAAACTGGAAGAATCACCTATCCTCTTGAAACATATATTATTTTTTTTCTTGGATTATTCCCTGTTTTCAGGTTATTTTTCATTGGCTTCCTAAATGCTTAAGAATTTAAAATTAAGAGTTCTCATTCATATCAGGAAAAAAAGTCAGAGATTTAGAAATGGACAAGAAGGTTACTGAGTATCCTTTCAGTGGAGTTCTAGGCATCTGCTAGCAAAACTTTTAGGGACTGACAGGTGTATTTCCTTTCTAATACTCCCTTTAGCTAAATTGTTTTACAATTGTATAGGGGTATGAGTCAAGGTGCAGAAAACTGATAGTCATTCAAATCATCTTTTCCATAATAATTCAAATGAGTTTTGTCTAGTATGTAGAGATACAATTTATTTTTGCCTTAAAAGATGATTTCAAGCATTACCTCATATTGCTGTATAAGTATTAATAATTTGCATAACTGCAAATTACTTTTAGCATTTCTATAAAATATATACTCAAATTCTGCTTTGAATTTGTTTTCAGTTCAGTTCAGTTCAGTCGCTCAGTCGTGTCCGACTCTTTGCGATCCCATGAATCGCAGCATGCCAGGCCTCCCTGTCCATCACCAACTCCCGGAGTTCACTCAGACTTCGCGTCCATCAAGTCAGTGATGTCATCCAGCCATCTCATCCTCAGTCGTCTCCTTCTTGTCCTGCCCCCAATCACTCCCAGCATCAAAGTCTTTTCCAGTGAGTCAGTTCTTCGCATGAATTTGTTTAACATCAGCTAATGTTTGGATGGCATCACCAACTCAATGGACTTGAGTCTGAGCAAACTCCAAGAGATAGTGAAGAATGGGGAAGCCTGGGGTGCTGCGTTCCATGGGGTCTGCAAACAGTCGAATACGACTTAGTGACTGAACAACAATGGATGAAATAAAATCATTAATGTATTTTGTATATTCAAAAAAGCCATATTTTTAATCAAAAAATAATATACGTTTGNTCGCGTCCATCAAGTCAGTGATGCCATCCAGCCATCTCATCCTCAGTCGTCCCCTTCTTGTCCTGCCCCCAATCCCTCCCAGCATCAAAGTCTTTTCCAGTGAGTCAATTCTTCGCATGAATTTGTTTTAACATCAGCTAATGTTTGGATGGCATCACCAACTCAATGGACTTGAGTCTGAGCAAACTTCAAGAGATAGTGAAGGATGGGAAAGCCTGGGTTGCTGCGTTCCACGGGGTCTGCAAACAGTCCAATACGACTTAGTGACTGAACAACAATGGATGAAATAAAATCATTAATGTATTATGTATATTCAAAAAAGCCATATTTTTAATCAAAAAATAATATACGTTTGCAAATGTCTTCATTATAGTCTTCTCAAATGTTAGACTGGCTGGGGACTTTTAGGTTGCAGATAGTCTTCTTTTACCATTTTGAAAGCATTCTTTTCCTGATATGGCAGATCAGAAACCTGATAACTTACCCATTCATTCACCTTTGTATACCACCTTTTTCATTCTCTTTCTCTCTCTCAAGCTTTTAGAGTCTTCTCTTTTTCCTCAGGATAAAATTTCAGACTCTACTGAGAACTCAGTGGTTTCTTTTAGTCTGGAAATTCAGGTTTTCCTGACAATATTCCTTTGTCTCTTTGATGCAACATGGAGTGTTAGTTGCTCAGTCGTGTCTGACTCTTTGTGACCCCATGAACTGTACTCTGCCAGGCTCCTCTGTCCATAGAATTCTTCGAGGTAAGAATACTGGAGTGGGTTGCCATTCCCTTGTCCAAGGGATCTTCCCGACCCACGGATCAAATCTGGGTCTCTGCCTTGTAGGTGGATTCTTTACTGTCTGAGCCACCAGAGAAGCCCTTCTTTGATGCAGCATGGAATAAAAGTTATAAGTGTGAATATTAATATTTGAGTGTTATTTTTATTTCTGTGAGTATATTATTGATATATAAAAATGCTTTCTTTTAATCTGATTTTCCCTATTCATAACATAGCCCTTTTATGATAGGAATAACTATCTACAAGTATGACTAGGATGGTGTTGGATAAAAAAGAACAAGTAAAAAGATTCAGTGTCTAGAGAGTTCTTAATTTGCAGGACATGTAAAAAATGCTCATTTTGACTACAGTATCTGGGAAGAGAAGTGGGAAGAAATACAGATGAAGAGATAAGATGTGACCAGATATTAAATGAGTTATCTTCCCTCTTACATTACTATTTCCTATGATTTTTAAGTTGACATATCTTCTATCTTGTTTTGTTTCTTTAAGATGAACTTTCATCATTTGTTTTCCCTTTCTTTCTCTTTTTCAAAAATAACTTTGTTTCTTGATTGATTGATTGATGGCTGTTTTGGGGTTTTGTTGCTGTGCAGGCTTTCCTCTAGTTGTGGTGAGCCCAGGTTGCTCTCTAGCTGAGGTATGTGGGCTTCTCATTGCAGTGACTTCTCTTGTTCTAGAGTACAGGCTCTAAGGCGTGTGGACTCAGTGGTTGCAGCTCCGGAGTTCTGAGGCACAGGCTCGACAGTTGTAGTGCATGGGCCCAGTAGCTCTGCTGAGATTTTTCTAGGACAAGGGATTGCTGAATTGGCAGGCAGAACTTTTGTGACTGAGCCACCAGAAAACCCTGTTTTTTCCTTTCTTAAAATTTAATACAAAACATTTATTTTTCTGGTTCTTCTAACTCAAATTTATTCCTAGCATACTTATTCTACTTTCCAAAAGAGATATTTTGCATTTGATAACACATTTTTACCCTGCCTTACCTAAGTCCACCCCAGCATCCTATTTGATGACATTTACTGAGTATTGCAGGAACTCACACCAGTTTTGTGCATCATGATGGTGTGATCACTCACCTAGAGCCAGACATCCTGGAATGTGAAGTCAAGTGGGCCTTAGGAAGCATCACTACGAACAAAGCTAGTGGAGATGATGGAATTCCAGTTGAGCTGTTTCAAATCTTAAAAGATGATGCTGTGAAAGGGCTGCACTCAGTCTGTCAGCAAATCTGGAAAACTCAGCAGTGGCCACAGGACGGAAAAGATCAGTTTTCATTCCAATCCCTGAGAAAGGCAATGCCAAAGAATGCTCAAACTACTGCACAATTGCAATCATCTCACATGCTAGTAAAGTAATGCTCAAAATTCTTCAAGCCAGCCTTCAGCAATATGTGAACCATGAACTTCCGGATGTGCAAGCTGGTTTTAGAAAAGGCAGAGGAACCAGAGGTCAAATTGCCAATATATGTTGGATCATCGAAAAAGTGAGAGTTTAAAAAAAAAAAAAACCATCTATTTCTGCTTTACTGACTATGCCAAAGCCTTTGACTGTGTGGATCACAATAAACTGTGGAAAATACTTCAAGAGATGAGAATACCAGGCCACGTGACCTGCCTCTTGAGAAACCTATATGCAGGTCAGGAAGCAGCAGTTAGAACTAGACATGGAACAACAGACAGGTTCCAAATAGGAANAATACTTCAAGAGATGGGAATACCAGGCCACGTGACCTGCCTCTTGAGAAACCTATATGCAGGTCAGGAAGCAGCAGTTAGAACTAGACATGGAACAACAGACAGGTTCCAAATAGGAAAAGGTGTCTGTCAAGGCTGTGTATTGTCACCCTGCTTATTTAACTTATATGCGGAGTACATCATGAGAAACGCTGGGCTGGGTGAAGCAAAAGCTGGAATCAANAAGCCTGCTCAGTCAACCACTTTGCCTTCTTGCATTTCTTTTACTTTGGGATGGTTTTGTGAATTTCAAGTGCTTTGAAGTGAGTAAAAGATGAATGTGCTTGTACAAAAATTAAGAGGCAGACAAAAGTACTAATGATATAGCAAGGACTTATGCTTGCACTGTCTATTAAATAATATACACAATTTTATTCATTTGCTATTTTAAATAAAATAAAAAATAAGTGAGAGGGGAAAAAGTCTTCCATGAAATATATCAGCTTAGAACTTCTACCAGACACAGAGAACACTGTCATCTTACAAACACTGTAAGTACAGTAATAAACTTTCATTCTCTTGCTTTTTAATATCTTGCTTTATCTCCAGACAAGTCAGAAATTGAAGTGTCCCTGTCAGAAGAGGAATGATTGAAACTTTAAGGAAAAAAGTGAACGATGTATCTTGTATTNGAGGTCTGTGAGTGGGGGTGGGGTGGGGTGGTGGCTCTCATATCCTCTCTAGGCAGATGGAGGGGACCCTGTCATCCTGTCTGGCTTCGCAGAGCTTCTTCCTGGGTTTAGGGACCCTGGAGATGAGAACTCGGACCCTGAACCTCCCTCTCCAGCCTCCCCCATGCCAGGCACTGGGCACTGAGGCAGTTCCTGTCTGGGAGACCCTTAGCCAGCTCCCAAAGTGGGACACAAGCTCATGGCCAGCTCTGTTCAGGGTCTGAAGACGCGAGTGAGGCAAAGCCCACATGCCCCTGTGGTTGGGAAGTTTCCTAAACCGGGCAGTGACCAGCGGGCTGGCACTTCTCTCTGGCTGCAAGATGGTCTGGGAGCCAGCAGAGAGAAGGTGTCTATATTGTGCTGGCCACCTACTGAGAAGGGCTTTTGGNCTCTGATAGGCAGATTCAAAGGGACTGTGAGATTTAAAAACAAACTTTTATTTAAATTCATACATTAAGTTCTATGAGCTTATTATATGTGTGTATGTATCTATACATCATATTACAGCTACATAAATTGTATATTAATAGTTTTTTCCATAGAACTAATTCATAAATTACATGATTATATTATATAAAGGCAAGCTATAAATATGGAATTAGAAATCTCCTTTAATTTAAAATTATCTTTCAAAATATCATATTCTTTGCTTCTGATTGAAAGCAAACTCATTATCCTACTGATGTTTGAAGCTTCACTGTTTTAGATCACCAAATGTAGGTATTATTTGAAAACATTTTTGTGAGTTCTTTTCACAAATTCTTCTCCAATTAGTGAAAGAGACCAATGGAAGGAAAAATAGCTAACAGATGTTGGATTAAATTGAACTTTTGTAGAAGAGTCTGAATTTTCAATTTAACTATTTAAAGTAAATTTTGAGAGGTATGAAATAAGGAGCACTAAGTTCCAGTCAGAAATTAAGATCTGATTAGTTATGTTAGTATAAATGAAGTTATAAATTAATATGTGAGAAGAAATATATGACAGCTCCTTTTACTGAAAAAAAAATTGAAAGTATTTGTCAGTAGCAACCATGTTATTATATAAAGTCTCTCAGTTCAAAGACTGATTTTGAAGCACTTTGCTCCAACATTACAATGCTTTGTTCTACTTTGTAATTTCACTGAAATTACACAGCTGTCACAAAGTCATGGTCTGTGAACTACAGTAATATGTGTTGAGAATATTGTCATCTTCTTGTCATTTGCAATCATATGATGGCTGGTATTTTTTTCACAAGTAACATTCTTTTATTTGAGATTTTAAAAATTCCTAGGACTATCAGAGAGTTCTTAACGTGATTCTAGTAATTCCAGTGCCTGAGAATGTGATTTTTTATGGTCCATCTTATGCCTTAACTATTGTACATACATACACACATACACACACGTATATGTATATACATATATATATACACATTATATTGGATATATAATTGGTTATATATATATATATATGTTAATATATATAGAAATGTTTAGCTTTGGCTAAAAATTCTATGTTCTAAATATTATGTGGATCTAATCTAACTCCTTACTAGATATTTGGGCCTGGGTTTTCCATTTAATTCTCAAACTTAGCCTATTCTAAACTGAACATCTCATCATTTTTTGCTATTCTTTACTCTTACAATTCCTTAATCAAATAAATTATAGCTGTCCCACAAAATTTCAATTACTTCAGATGCCACAATTTTGCTCACCAACAACATTCAACCAGATTTTTATCTACATATGTCTTATATCCATCTCTTCTTCATTGCAATCTCATTATTCTCACAGATTACTGAAATAGTCTTCTAATAGTTTTCTCTGGTTCCATTCTTTCCAAGCCACTTGAGTCAAAGTAGGCCATCAAAGTTTGGATGATATTTAAGACTACTGAGAATAAGCACTTGAGAGGCTTAAGTTATATTGAACTTTAAGAGCTAAGATACAACCACGTAGATACTACTCTCAATATCTAGTCCCCAATTTAAGCAGGAGTAAATTTTAATAGCCAGTGCATGAAGAGAAATATACCTGGTCAACAGTAATGATTAGTAGTTAGAATGGATAATAAAAGTATAAACTAATAGGCCCAATTGAGTATAATTACAGTAGGTATAAGGTTGGACTCAAGAATTCTACTTAATTACATGAAGAGATACAAAAAAGAAGGGGCCAAATGTTGTGTACCTTTTCAAAGTATCAGGTCTAAAGAAATTCATGAAAAGAGCAAGAATTGGGAGAAAAAATACACTTGCTCAGTAGTGTCCAACTCTTTGAGATCCCGTGAACTATAACCCACCAGGTCCTCTGTCCATGGGATTATCCTGGCAAGAATACTGAAGTGGGTTGCTGTTTCCTACTCCAGGTGATCTTCATGACCCAGGGATCAAATCCATGTCTCCTATGACTCCTGCAATGCAGGTGGATTCTTTAACACTGAGCCTTCTAGAAAGCCCAGGTAGAGACCAGACACACTATTAAATATTTTATAATGCACAGGACAACCCTCTACAACAAATATTATCTGACTCAGAATGTTATTGGTGCTGAGGTTGAGAACTTCTAAAAGGGTTATAATGTGGCCCAGTTACTACAATAAGAAATATACAGTAACAGAGAATAATATAGGTTTCATAGCTTGAGGGATGCATCTAAAGAAATAGAAAAAGAAAATATGTTACTGAATTAGCAATAATAGGATAAAGATGAAATTCAGAAAAAGTTGACCCATGCCTTGTTCTGCTACACAAATAAATAGACAACAAGTCATATGAAAATTGTCTGCCTTTTCAAGGTAGCACATGTGATATCAATCATTTTAGTAAAAGCACTTACTAGTAAAATATTATTTGAGCTGAGATTTTGCTTTGTGAATATAAGGACCGTATTTTCTCAGTTCATAGACTCTATTAATTATAAGACACATCATCCATTTTCTGGAAGCTCAGTGAGAAGAACAAAGTGTTACCTTAAATAAAAAATCATTTAAAATGACAACTGCAACAGAGCCTGTGTTTCCGTGTAACTACAGACCATCTTAATCTTTAATATCAAAAGTTTAAATGTCTTCCTTATCTATTCTAAATGCTCTTCTGAATCACCATCAAAAGTATGCACATCAGGTGATTTCTACTTTGATATTACATGCTCAATATCTTGAAATTATTTGCAGCTTGAAGAATTATCATCTTACAGTATATCAAAGAATTCTAAAATTTTATGTGTATTTTCTCTTTAGAGAAACCCCCATCCTCTTTTTTTCAATGCCAGAAATTAACTTCTCTTAAAATGTCATTTGGAAGCTTTTGACAGATGTCTGTTCAATGCTTGAGTAATTGCTTTTCCTTACACATCAATCATTCTTCAATCTTTCCAAGCTTTGTAAAATCTCTGATAGTCTAAAGGGGCTTAGTTATTCCTACTTCCTAAACTGACTTGCTAGGCTTGCAACAAAGAATCATTGGTTTCCACAATAATTTTTGCTTTAAAAAAGCACCATACTATAATCTTTGAAACAAATTTTTTAGGGACAATCAGAGATTCATGGGGTTCCCTCGTAGCTCAGTCAGTAAAGAATCTGCCTGGAATGCAGAAGAGAGGGCTTCCATTTCTGAGTGGGAAAGATCCCCTAGAGAAGGAAATGGGGTCGCAAAGAATCGGACATAACTGAGCGACTGAACTGAACTGAAGAGTATAATATCAACCATTACTGACCTTGTTAAAAACATAATGGCCTCTAATTCTAGGTTAAGTAAATTTAGAAAATTAGATTCATATAAATATCTTAACCAGCTTCTGCTTTATCTTATTGTAAACACAATTATCGAAATTTTAAATCAGATTGTCACTATAAATTTTCTATAAGCCACAGCTTGCCACTTTGCTTTATTTTACTATATTTTTCTAGTTCTTTATGGGCAGAGTATGCAGAATTCAGAATTATTTGGGGACAGAAAGTGTAACAAAGAAACCACCTTCCACACTGTTAAAGGGCTTTTGCACTAACCTGAGTAATTCGATGACTGCCAAAAGCGTGCTTTACATCAGATCCACTCAAAAAACGTGAACTTGAAGAGAGATGGCCTGTTTATTTGTGTGGAAGCAAATAAGACAGCTATGCTAATAAGTTATCCCTACCTTCTTACATCATTAATTATAAGGAAACCAAAGTATCTGAACATTTCTTCACTCTTGACTGATGAGGTTGATTGTAAATTGTGTGATGATACCTTTTCCTGAACTGTGATAAGGATGAATTGACACCAGAATATATTTATATTGTCACATATAAAATAAGAATAATAATTCCTTAATATATTTGTTATAAACATTGAGATGTACATACATCTTTTCTCAATAAGCAGAAGACACTGGTATTATGATTTTTGAGACTGTTAGTCCATAGAAAATCTTAAACGAACAGTAGTGATGACTATTATGTTTGCTATTATAGAAGATAATATAGTATTTTGTGGGTCTGTAAAATATAAATTAAGAAAAATAGCTATAGCAATTGAAATCCTGCAGATACAAGTTATGCATTTGATTTTGAGAGACAATTGGTGCAGAAGTCAAGTTGAATGACAGCAAGACATTTCTACAGTAGTATACTTGCTCTAATTATAAACAGAAAACAAGCATGGTATAAAAAAAAGGGAAAAAATTATGCTGCATTAAAAACAATTCAGACTTATGAAGAAATTAAATAAGAGAAATGAAACAGTGAGATAATGAACATGATTATTCATCCTCTCACTTTAAACAGCTGTGGATTATTTTCCCAAATAACAGAGGGGAGTAGGTGTGATAGAGCATACTTTCTTAAAAATTGTGTTGTATACATTAACTATTGATCAAGCTGTATGTAGTTTACATTCACATGTGGACTAGACCTTAAAATTATGTTATTATGAAAATTGCTAAAATAGAAGTCATTTTTATAGGCATAAGATATTTAATACAGGCAATGCACTAATCATAGCTGCCATTTATTTAGCACTCATAATAACCTAGGAACTGAGCTAAGAGCTTTACATACATTATTTAATTTATTTCTCATAAGCTCTACATTTTTCATAGGGGGAAAACAATGTTTCTAAATAGTAACTTGTTTAATGTCAAAGGACTATTAAATAGATGGAGCAGGAATTGAAATTAGATTTATAACATCCTTTATTTTTCTGGGCTCTAAAATTCCTGCAGATGGTGACTGCAGCCATGAAATTAAAAAACACTTATTCCTTGGAAGAAAAGTTATGACCAACCTAGATAGCATAGTCAAAAGCAGAGACATTACTTTGCCAACTAAGGTCCATCTAGTCAAGGCTATGGTTTTTCCTGTGGTCATGCATGGAGAGCTGGACTGTGAAGAAGGCTGAGCACCAAAGAATTGATGCTTTTGAACTGTGGTGCTGGAGAAGACTCTTGAGAGTCCCTTGGACTGCAAGGAGATCAACCTTGGGATTTCTTTGGAAGGAATGATGCTAAAGCTGAAACTCCAGTACTTTTGGCCACCTCATGCGAAGAGTTGACTCATTGGAAAAGACTCTGATACTGGGAGGGATTGGGGGCAGGAGGAGAAGGGGATGACCAAGGATGAGATGGCTGGATGGCATCACGGACTCAATGGACGTGAGTCTGAGTGAACTCCGGGAGTTGGTGATGGACAGGGAGGCCTGGCGTGCTGCGATTCATGGGGTTGCAAAGAGTTGGACACGACTGAGCGACTGAACTGAACAGAAAGTCTGTGCTCTTAAGTACCTGCATTTGTAATGTTTAACCAAGGGAAGAAATCTGAACATAAACAGTGTTATTCCATTTTCAATTCTCCTGGATTTAGTTATTGCACAAATTCACTTAAAAAGATATAAATGAAAATAATGCATGCAAGTCTAGAGAAAGTTGAACAGGTAAATTATTTAATGTAACAATGTGCTCTTGGACAATTATGAACTCTAATTATGCCTCTCAGCAGTATCCTCATGCCATTTATTATCTGTCCTTTGTTGGAACAATTTGTCCTTTTTTTCATTATACTTAAAAAAATTTTTTTTCAATAAATGTATGTCCTATCTTTCCTTGCAGCCAATTTACTCTAACTACAGAGATATATTTCTCTCTTTTGGACTTTTTCACAGTTCTGAGATTGGAGAAGGAAATGGCAACCCACTCCAGTGTTCTTGCCTGGAGAATCCCAGCGACAGCGGAGCGTGGTGGGCTGTCGTCTACGGGGTCGCACAGAGTTGAGCACGACTGAAGTGACTTAGCACCAGCAGCAGCATAGATCTGATATTTTTTCTCTTTTTGCTCAAATATATTAAGAATAGCTTAATGTGTCTGAGATGGACCATGTCAAAATTTTTACGGATTGCTGAAAAGCTTTTTCTGTTCAAAACAAAAGGAGATTAAAAACTGAATTTACTGTAATTTCTTTGTTAAGATGAGACTCAAAATTAGCCTACTCAGTTAACGAAAGCACTAATGAAAAATGAGAAAACTGAGAAATGAGAAAATTGTTCAAATCAGTTTTTGGAGAACTCTGATTTAGCTGAAAGCTTGAAGCTCTCCAGAAGAATTTATTCAAAATAAATGGCTAGATTTAATCAAATGCAGTAAATTACGTGGTGTTTTAACTTGCCCTCTCCCACTCTACCCTCCCCAGCTTTGTAACAATGAGTATAAACACAAAGAGATCAATACATACACATATCAAAATCCAGTTGTTGAAGGGCAAAGAAAAAAAAGTCGTGTAAGTAGCAAGGGAGAAGTGACTCCTCACATAAAAGAGATGCTCGATAAGATTAAATGAGGTTTCTCAACATAAACCTGAAATGCAGAAGGCATTCAAAGGGCTGAAAGGCAAAGTCTGTCAACCAATAATTCTATATCTATCAAAAATTACACTTCAACCATGGTTAAATTAAGACATTCCCAGATTAAGAAATAGCAGCTAATTTGTCACTAGTAGACCTGACCTGTAATAAATGTTAAAAGAGTTCTTCAGGCTGAAATGAAAGGAAACAATACAGTACTTTAAACTGATATGAAGAAATAAAGATCACCAGAGAAGAAGTAGCTAGCTACATAGCTACATAGAAAATCATAAAAAATAGTGTAAATGTGACTTTTGTATATAACTTTTATCCCCTAAGTTTAAAACACAATCGCATAAATTAATAATTATAAATCTATATTCATAGGCATATAATCTATAAAGATGTCATTTTTATAGCAAATAGATGACAAAGGAATGGGGAGGGAATGATGCAAAGCTTTCGCATACTACTGAAGCCAGTTGGTGTTAATCCAAACTAGGTTGTTATAACTTGCAATTTTAATTGTATTACCCAGGTCAACCACTAAGAAAATGACTCAAAAAGTCTAATATAGGAAACTACAAGGGAATTAAAGTTGTATATTTGAAACTATTTACTTAACAGCAACAACCACAAAATAAAAGTGGTAAGGAGAAACAAAGAACAGCAACAAAAAGATGTAACACAAATGGAAGACAAACAGCAAAATGGCAGAGATAAATCCTATTTTATCAGTAACTACATTAAGCGAAATGGATTAAACATTTCAGTTGAAAGGCAGAGATTGACACAATGGATTTTCAAAATGGATCCCATTTCAAAAATGTACACCAGATTGAAAGTAAAAAGATGTATAAGACATATCACATAAGAAGTAACCAAAAGAGATAGAGAGCAGCTATATTAATACCAGACAAAGTAATATCAGAGAAAATAGACTTTAAGACAAACATTGTTACTAACAAAGAGCCCCAAAATAAATAAAGCAAAAACTTATATAATTAAAAAGATAAATAGAAAGTTTAAGAAGAATAATTTTAGACTTCAATATTCCAGTTTCAGTAGAGAAAGAACCACTGTAAAGAAGATTTCCAGGTGATGCTAGTGGTTAAAAAAAAACCTGCCTGCCAATGCAGGAGGCATAAAAGATGCCTTTTGCATCCCTGGGTGGAGGGAGATCTCCTGGAGGAGGAAATAGCAATGCACTCCAATATCTTTGCCTGGAGAATCCCATGGACAGAGGAAGCCTAGGAGGCTACAGTCCACAAGGTTGTAAAGAGTTGGATAGGACTGAAGTGACTTAGCAGAAAGAATAGTCACAAAAAAAATTAAGACTTGAACAATATTATAAACAAGTAGAATTAATAGACATCTATAGAACATTCCATCCAACAAAGTAGAATATGTACTCTGTATAACTGTACATTGAACATTCTCTGGTATGTACTGAGGTGCTTCTATGTTGGGTGCATCAGTTCAGTTCAGTCGCTCAGTCGTGTCTGACTCTTTGCGACCCCATGAACTGCAGCACGCCAGGCCTCCCTGTCCATCACCAACTCTGGGAGTTCACTCAGATTCACATCCATCGAGTCCGTGATGCCATCCAGCCGTCTCATCCTTGGTCATCCCCTTCTCCTCCTGCCCTCATTCCCTCCCAGCATCAGAGTCTTTTTCAATGAGTCAATTCTTCGCATGAGGTGGCCAAAGTACTGGAGTTTCAGCTTTAGAATCATTCCTTCCAAAGAACACCCAGGACTGATCTTCAGAATGGACTGGTTGGATCTCCTTGCAGTCCAAGGGATTCTCAAGAGTCTTCTCCAACATCACAGTTCAAAAGCATCAATTCTTCAGTGCTCAGCCTTCTTCTCCAACTGTCACATCCATACATGACTACTGGAAAAACCATAGACTTGACTAGACGGACAATATTTACAATTGTTACGTCTTCCTCTTGGATAGATCCTTTGTCCTTCCTTATCTCTTGTAATCTTCTTTAAGGTTTTTTTTGTCTGATATGAGGATTGTTACTCCAGCATTTTTTTGCTTCCCATTTGCATGGAATATATTTTTCCATCCTCTCACTTTCAATCTATATGTGTCTTGAGGTCTGAGGTAGATTTCTTGTGGACAGCATATAGATGAGTCTTGTTTTTGTATCCATTCAGCCAGTTTGTGTCTTTTGGTTGGAGCATTTAGTCTATTTACATTTAAAGTACTTATTGATATATATGTACCTATTGCCTTTTTCTTAATTGTTTGGGGTTGACTTTGTAGATATTTTTCCTTCTTTTGTATTTCTTGACTAAATAAGTCCCTTTAACATTTGTTGTAAAGCTGGTTTGGTAGTACTGAATTCTCTTAATTTTTGTTTGTTTGAAAATATTTTTATTTCTCCATCAATTCTGAATGAGATCCTTGCCGGGTACAGTAATCTTGGTTGTAGATTTTTCCCTTTCAGTACTTTAAATATATCCTGCCATTCCCTTCTGACCTGCAGAGTTTCTGCTGAAGATCAGCTGTTAAGCCTATGGGGTTTCCCTTGTATGTTACTTGTTGCTTCTCCCGTGCTGCTTTTAATGTTCTTTCTTTGTGTTTAGTCTTTGTTAGTTTGATTAGTATGTGTCTTGGTTTGCTTCTCCTTGGGTTTATCCAGTATGGGACTTTTTGTGCCTCTTGGACTTGACTATTTCCTTCTCCTTGTTGGGGAAATTTTCAACTATAATCTCTTTTTAAAATTTCTCATATCCTTTCTTTTTCTCTTCTTCTTCTGGGACCCCTATAATTCAAATGTTGGTGTGTCTGATATTGTCCCAGAGGTCTCTGGGACTATCCTCAGTTCTTTTCATTCTTTTTACTTTATTCTGCTCTTCAGAGGTTATTTCTACCATTTTACCTTCCAACTCACTGATTCATTCTTCTTCTTCAGACATTCTGCTATTGATTCCTTCTGGAATATTTTTAACTCCAGTAATTGTGTGGTTTGTCTTTGCATGTTTATTCTTCAATTCTTCTAGGTCTTTGTTAATTGGTTCTTGCATTTTCTCCATTTTGTTTTCAAGGTTTTTGATCATCTTTCCTATCATTATTCTGAATTCTTTTTCAGGTAGTTTGCCTATTTCCTCTTCATTTATTTGGACTTCTGGGTTTCTAATTTGTTCCTTCCTTTGTGTAGTATTTCTCTGCCATATATATATATATATAAACTTACTGTATTTGAGGTTTCCTTTTCCCAGGCTTCAGGGTTGAATTCTTTCTTCCTTTTGGTTTCTGCCCTCCTAAGGTTGGTCTAGTGATTTGTGTAAGTTTTGTATAGGGCGAGATTTGTGCAGAGTTTTTGTTTGTTTGTTTATTTGTTTTTCCTCTGATGGCCAAGGGTGAGTGACATGGTAATCCTGTCTGCTGATGACTGGGACTGTATTTTGGTTTTGTTTGTTGTTTAGATGAGGCATCCTGCACAGGGTGCTACTGGTGGTTGGGTGATGCCGGGTGTCATATTCAAGTGGTTTCCTCCGTGTGGATTCTCACTATATGATACTCCCTAGGGTTTGTTCTCTGGTAGTCTAGGGTCTTGGAGTCAGTGCTCCCACTGCAAAGGCTCAGGGCTTGACCTCGAGTTTTGCATGGTTTTGTATATTCTTTTCCACTGATCAGGTACTCCTGTCCATTCTCAGCTGGTGTCCTGCATGTACTTCTGTGCCTGAAGGTGTATTTCTGATGTGTCCATGGAGAGAGATGTACTCCACATCCACCTGCCCCTCTGCCATCTTGTTCTCCTCTTTTTTTTTTTTTCTCTCTCCTTTGTGCTTTCTAGTTTCACTGGCTTATAAGGAGGCTGGGCCCAGAGGCCTCCCAGCTGGCACTTTAGACCCAAGTGCATGCTGCAAAATGGCTCCATTCTCTGGTATAGACTATATCAAACAAGTCTCAATAATGTAAACTGACTGAAATTACACAAAGTATTAATATGTTATATTACCAGTGAATATTGATGTTAGAATTCAATAGTAGAAGGAAATTTGGGAAAGTCACAACTCTGTAGAAGCTAGATGACACACTCCTAAATAACCAATGAGTCACAGGGGACACTAGAAACCATTTTGAGATGATTGGAAGTGAAAACAAAACATATGAAAACTTATGGGATGCAGCTAATACAGTGCTTAATGAAAAAAATTATAGCTGAAAAGTTTATATTAAAAATGAAGAAAAGCACTGGCATTCTTAAGAAAAGTAAGACCTCAGTTGTGAATGACTCTTTGCAACCCCATCGACTGTAGCCCACCAGGCTCTTCTGTCTATGGAGATTCTCCAGGCAAGAATACTGAAGTGGGTTGCCGTGCCCTCCTCCAGGGAATCTTCCCAACCCAGGGAGATGTTGTAAGGATTTTAAATGTTATTCTAATTGGAACAGAAGCCACTGGAGTATTTAAAGCAGGACCAGAGTTGGGAGATGATATGATATATGATTATATTTTGTGGGATATAACCCATTTACATAATTTAAAAGTTATTTTAGCAGCTGAGTGGACATAAGGGTGAGAGTGGTGATAAAGAGACTGTTTATGAAGCAATTGTGTTAGCCAAGATGAGAAATGATAATGTTTGGATTAGGTAAATGGGAGAAATGATAAGTGGTTACAACTGGCATACTTGCTTATGTATTGGATTAAGTGTGTTAAGAAAGGGATAAAAGCAGTTCTATTTGCAGTTTTTAAAGGAATCTCCACACTCCTAGATGTCCATCAGCAGATGAATGGATAAGAAAGCTGTGGTACATATACACAATGGAGTATTACTCAGCCATTAAAAAGAAGACATTTGAATCGGTTCTAATGAGATGGATGAAACTGGAGACGATTATACAGAGTGAAGTAAGCCAGAAAGAAAAACACCAATACAGTATACTAACACATATATATGGAATTTAGAAAGATGGTAATGATGGAACTGTATGCGAGACAGCAAAAGAGACACAGATGTATAGAATGGACTTTTGGACTCTGAAGGAGAGGGAGAGGGTGGGATGATTTGGGAGAATGGCATTGAAACATGTATACTATCATGTAAGAAACGAAGTGCCAGCCTATGTTTGATACAGGATACAGGATGCTTGGGGCTGGTGCACGAGGATGATCCAGAGAGATGATATGGGGTGGGAGGTGGGAGGGGGATTCAGGATTGGGAGCTCGTATACACCTGCGGTGGATTCATGTCAATTATGGCAAAACTAATACGGTATTGTAAAGTAAAATAAAGTAAAACTAAAATTAAAAATAAATA
>SJYW01006941.1:1287502-1305680 GCA_006410735.1 Raphicerus campestris | reverse complement strand
TCTCAACACAGACCAAGATCAAATCCTCTCAACTTCCCTCGATATCACCCCAGACTACCTGGCATCTCCAAGCATTCTCTCTTTCTCATTCTTCTTACATCCAGTTTATCTGCCACTCACCTGTGAGGGCTGTCCCTGAAATCATCAGTGACCTCTCTGTCCCTAAGAAGAACATCCTTGATCATTTTTCTTGTTCTGTTTTCACTTGTGTTCTTCCAGAAGGTCCTGAGGTAGATTTGAGTTTGAGAGCACATTCTTAAATGATTCCATAAAACGCTACCAGGGCAATGATAAGATAATCAATAAAATCTCCCCTGAGAACAACTTAAAGCCAAGATGCTGGGGAAATGGCATAGTCGTTGGGGAAGAGGTGCCTCAGCAGCATCCTCTCAATGACTAAGGGAGCTGGAGTATTTATACACTCACCGGGCTGGGCTGTACCTTGTCGCTCAGTTGAGTCTGGCTTTTTGTGACTCTGTGGTGGCTCAGATGGTAAAGCGTCTGCCTACAATGTGGAAGACCCAGGTTCAATCCCTGGGTCAGGAGGATCTCCTGGAGAAGGAAATGGCACCCCACTCCAGTATTCCTGCCTGGAAAATCCCATGGACGGAGAAGCCTGGTAGGCTATAGTCCATGGGGTCGCAAAGAGCTGGACACGGCTGAGCGACTTCACTTTCACTTCCACCTTCATGGACTGTAGCTCACCAGGCTCCTCTGTCCATGGGAATTCTCCAGGCAAGAATACTGGAGTGCATTACCATGCTCTCCTCCAGGGAATCAAACCCAGGTCTTCCACATTGCAGGTAGATTACTGTCTGAGTCACCAGAGAAGCCCAAGGATACTGGAGAAGGGTGTTTCTTCTCTAAGGGAACTTCCTGACCCAGAAATTGAACCAGGGTCTCTGCTGCAGGCCAATTCCTTACCAGCTGAGCTACCTGGGAAACCCAAAGTCACATCAATTGGTTGAGGGTTGCTGGGGTTGGAAAGAAATCCTCTGAAACTATGAGTGTGGTGTGAGCAAAGATGGCAGATTCTGGTGATGAGGGCAGGTCCTGGGAGCAGGAATTTCAGTAACCATGTGCTAATCTGGTTAGTGTGAGGGCCTATGAGCATGTCACTGGCAGTCCAGGTTATATGTTATCTGAAAATATTTACATCATTTGCAACAAGTAATTATCCTCTTTTTATAAAAACTACTTGTTCTCCTTCTGCTTCTCTGCTGCTGCTGCTACTGCTAAGTCACTTCAGTCGTGTCCGACTCTGTGTGACCCCATAGACCGCAGCCCACCAGGCTCCGCTATCTACTTCTCTATACTCTCCTTTATTTTGTTAAAATTTTTTTTTTATTGGAGAATGGCTGATTTACAAAGTTGTGTTAGTTTCAAGTGTACAGCAAACTGAATTGAATCATTTATACATATACATATATGCACTCATTTTAGATTGCTTCCCCAATAGTACATATTGAGAGGAGGCCCCTCTGCTATGCAGTAGGTTCTTATTAGTTATCTATTTTATATATAGTAGTGTGTATATGTCAATCCCAATCTCCCAATTTACCCCCTCACCCCCATCCCCTGGTAACCACAAGTTTGCTTTCTACTACACTGGTGACTCTGTTTTGTAAATAAGTTCAATTTGCACATTTTTTTTTAAGATTTCACATATAAACGATAGCATATATTTGTCCTTCCCTGTCTGACTTAACTGCACTCAGTATGATAATCTCTAGGTCCATCCGTGTTGCCACACTACTTTATTTTTGTATCCACATTCTTGTTCTATTCCCACCACTTAAATACAGATATTCCCATGATTCTTCTCCTTACAACTTGCAACCTTGGTAACCTCACAGTTTCCTTGTATCAGTGCAGTTGATTCCAAACTGAATTTTAACCTGTTTTTTTCCTGTCCCAAGGTGCAATCCTTGTTTAAACCATTACATAAGACTATCCCTCGTCATTTGTCACTTGAGATTATACAAAATTAACCTTCTAATCTTCCTTAAAAAAACTTCGTATTTGAAAAACTACTCCGATATTCTTTCAAGATGACTTGCCAGAAAATTCCTAATCTTTATACACTTATTTTCTTTCCCCAACATCCAATTACCATGTCCTGTCAATTCTATCTCCTTAGTATCTCTTCTTTATTCCTTCCTCTGCAGTTTCTAGCTACTACTTACATTCAGACAGGGATTTTATTATCTTTGACTTGATCTACTTCAATAGCTTCCAGAATGTCCTTTTACTAACAAAAATTTCCCATCTCAGCCATTGTTAAAATGATTTTCTTACAGCCCAATTCTGACCATGTTATTTTCCACTCAAAAGTCCAACAGCCTTACTGTTACTTACAGAATATTGCTTATAGAATATAGAATGAACATGGGCTTTAGATCAAAGAGAACCATCTAAATTTATGACTTACAAACTGGAAGCTGCTTGTGTGTGCCTGCTCAGTTGTGTCTAACTCTTTGCGACCCCATGAGCTGTAGCCTACCAGGTTCTTCTGTGCATTGGATTTCCCAGGCAAAAATAGGAGTGAGGAGCCGTTCCCTTCTCCAGGGGATCTTCTTGACCCAGGGAACTGAAGCTGGCTCTCCAGTGGCTCCCACACTGGTAGATGGATTCTTTTATCACTGAGTCACCGGGGACGCCCTACAAACTGGGTGTCATTGATCAAACTATTATACTTTGTGGGCTTCAGTTTCTTATTTATAAACCAAGCATAATAATAATGATAAAATGTTAATAGTGGTGTTACATTTATGAAGAATCTATAAACTAACTAGCATGGTGTCAGGCTTGCTATAGGCACTCAGTAAACTTTAGATTGGTTTACTGACAATATAACAATTCAGTTAGATTGCTTTCCCCTCTTTTTCCAAGATACATTAGCCTAGCATTAAAAGCCCTTCAGAATTTGCAGATATAATATAAATATTCATTCCAAATTAATGTATTTATTTTATTAATTATAAGAAAGAGCTTATTAGATATAAAAGCAAATGAAGAAACAACAGCAAAATTAATGGTTTGGAGTATACAATTTTTTAAGAACTCTATATCAAAAATAAAAAGAATAATTTCAAAAAGATAGTAATAATATATGAGCTACATAGCAGGCAAAAGTTAACAGTCTTCTTGTACAAAAGCACTTACAAATTAAAAAGAAAAGACAAATACCACAATAGTAAAATTACAAAGAACATAAACATTTACTTTACATTGTAAATTTACATTTACATTACTTTGCAAGGTAAAGTAATATATGATCAATAGATATTAGAAATGTGTAGATTCAATAACAACTAAAATCAAAAAACTAAAGCAGCATGTTATCAAGGTGCTATTTAAATTATTCTACACAGTTAGAATCTTTCTTCCTGTAATCTTCATTCACATTCCTAATTCAGCCTCTGGATCTGCATAGGAAAGACAAATCTTTATCCCAAGTGTGTCCTTTCTACTAATCTAACTATTTTTGTCCCTATAGACTTTCTAGTAATGGCCACTTTCTTCAAAGACTACTTGCATTACTTCATTTGAAGTCCATTTACTATTTGAGCATCCAGAAATGATGTAAACACTGAAAAATGTCTGATTATAGTACCCAGGTTTGAAAATAAACACCTTTGGTATAAAGTGCACAGAATATGGTAGACATATATTTATGTTGCTGCTGCTGCTGCTAAGTCGCTTCAGTCGTGTCTGACTCTGTGCGACCCCATAGATGGCAGCTCACCAGGCTCCCCCAACCCTGGGATTCTCTAGGCAAGAACACTGGAGTGGGTTGCCATTTCCTTCTCCAATCTATGAAAGTGAAAGTGAAGTCGCTCAGTTATGTCCAACTCTTAACGACTCTATGACTGCAGCCTACCAGGCTCCTCTTTCCATGGGATCTTCCAGGCAAGAGCACCCGTTCTCAAATAGGGCTGCTTTTGTCCCCCAGGGGACATTTGGCAATGTCAGGAGATATTTTTCCATAATTGAAGTAAGAGGGTTTGCTACTAGCATCTAGTGGGTAGATAGCAAGGATGCTGGTAAAAAAAATCTTGCAATGCTGGGGGAAGCCCCGTCTAGCAAAGGATAGTCCAAAATGGCAATAATACTACGGTTGAAGAATCCTTATATAGATGATGATTTAAGTAATATATGTCCAAAGATAGCACATTTTTATATCTTAAAGTCTTGGTAGTTTTTCTCAAACAGAAGTATTCTAACCTCACGGATATTATCAGGCTTTGAAATAGCCTTTGAATGGGCTTCCAAAGTGGCTCAGTGGTAAAGAATCTGCCTGCCAAAGGAGAGGATGCAGATTTGATGCCTGGGGCAGAAAGATCCCCTGGAAAGGAAATGGCAACCCCCTCCAGTATTCTTGCCTGGAGAATCCCATGGACAGAGGAGCCTGGCGGGCTACAGTCCATGGGGTCACAAAAGAGGTAGATAGGACCTAGAGACTAAACAACAATTCTCTGAATACCTAAATGATCACTAAGAACATGCCCACTGGAAAAGTGCTGGCCAGAGCTCTGATTTTGTTGTGCAAACATTATACTCTTCATGAATACCTTTGCATTCAGTTAGAGAGCTATTTCATTTGCCTCACAATCTTGCCTATGGCATTATTTTGTACTTAACGCTTCCTTCCAGAGTGATATTCAGACTTTAGAAGTGAATTGGTTTTACATCCTAGGGACAACAAAACAATAGTTTGCAGTTAAGTAGATTTGAATGGCAAAGTAATTGCCAAGCACTCTTAAAAAAAATTATTCTACCTGAAAATTACCTTAATTAGTCAACTGTGAGGAAGGGATATAATGTAGGGTAAATGAAAATACATACATATTCACCTTTGTGTGTAATCTAAACAGAGAATCAGAATCACAGCATTAATATTACATATCATGAATACTACTTCACTGACTTTGAGCAAGAACTCATAAATGGAGAAACATAAGTATGTATTCTTAAAAAAAAAAAACTGAAACCAAAACAAAACCTTATTATAAATCAATTGTCTTCTTGCTAAACTTTCAATGTAAGAAAATGCCCTGGTGGTGTCTTGAGTCTAAAGGAAAGAGCACTGTGATTCACAAAGGCAGTGTTTCTGGACAACAGAAAACGAGTTAATTAGAAAATCAAAATCGGAAGTGGGGTAGAGTTGCTCTGTAACTTTTCCTAGTAAACATGAATGGCACCTTCCTTCGTTCAATGGCATTAAATATGACAAAGGGACAGTCAAACTAAACGGTATGAGAAATAATAAGTTTCAGGAAATTTGTGATAAAATACGAACTACTTGGGGACTTTCTTGATGGCTCAGCAGGTAAAGAAATCCACCTGCAATGCAGAAGACACAGGAGATAAGGGTTTGATCCCTAAGTCAGGAAGATCCCCTGGAGGAAGGCAAGGTAACTCACTCCAGTATTCTCACCTGAAAAATTCCATGGACAGAGGAGCTGGCAGGCTACAGTCCAGTTCAGTAGTTCAGTTGCTCAGCCATGTCCTACTCTTTGTGACCCCATGGACTGCAGCACACCAGGCTTCTCTCTGTCCATCACCAACTCCCGGAGTTTACTCAAATTCATGTCTACTAAGTCGGTGATGACATCCTACCATCTCATCTTCTGTCATCCCCTTCTCTTCCTGCCTTCAATCATTCGCAGCATCAAGGTCTTTTCAAATGAGTCAGTTCTTCCTATCAGGTAGCCAAAAGTATTGGAGTTTCAGCTTCAGCATCAGTCCTTCCAATGAATATTCAGGACTGATCTCTTTTAGGATGGACTGGTTGGATCTCCTTGCAGTCCAAGGGACTTTCAAGAGTCTTCTCCAACACCACAGTTTAAAAGCATCAATTCTTTGACACTCAGCTTTCTTTATGGTCCAACTCTCACATCCATACATGAGCACTGGGCTACAATCCAGAGGGTCACAAAGAGTTGGACACAACTGAGCATGATCATAAGATAAGATGAACTACTTGGATTCTCTCTGGAAGAGAGAAAAGTTTTAATGATGGGTAACTTGGAGTCTCTTTATTCATTTTTCTGCTATTTGTAAAGCCTCCACAAATAGCCACTTTGCCTTCTTGCTTTTCTTTTCCCTTGGGATGGTTTTGTTCACCATCTCCTATACAATATTATGGAAGAGTAGCAAAAAGCAAGGGAGAGAGGGAAAGGTACATCCTATTAAATGCAGAGCTTCAAAAAATAGCTAGAAGAGACAAGAAGGCCTTATTCAATGGACAATATTTAATAATAGAAGAAAACAACAGAAGGGGAAAGACTAGGGATCTCTTCAGGAATATTGGAAACATCAAGGAAGGGTTCTGCCCAAGCCAAGGATGGGCACAATAAAGGATTAAAATCATAGAGTCCTAGTAGATGCTGAAGAGATCAAGAAGCAGTGAAAAGAATATACAAAAGAACTTTATTTTAAAAAGATCTTAATGAACTGGAATACTGAGTTGGTGTGGTTAGTCACCCAGAGCCAGACACTCTGGTGTGAGAAGTCAAGGGGGCCTTCTTAAGAAGCACTGCTGTTAATAAAGCTAGTGGATGTGATGAAATTCCAGCAGAACAGTTCAAATTCCTAAAGGAAGAAACCATCAGGGTTTTGCATTCATTATGTCCGCACATCTGGAAGACCGAGCAGTGGCCACAGGACTGGAAAAGATTAATCCTCATCCTAATTCCCAAGAAGGGTAGTACCAAAGAATGTGCTGTCAGACAGTTATATTGATCTTCCATGCTAGTAAGGTCATACTTAAAATATTGCATACTAGGCTTCAACATTATGTGAACAAAGAACTTCTAGATGTCCAAGCTGAGTTTAGAAAAGGCAGAGGAACTAGAGATCAAATTGTCAACATTTGCTGGATTATAGAAAAAGCAAAGGCAATTTCAGGAAAACATCAATCTCTGTTTCATCAACTATGCTAAACCCTTTGACTGTGTAGATCATGACAAACTGTGGAAAGCTCTTACAGAGATGAGAATACCAGACCATCTTACCTGTCTCTTGATAAATCTGTGTGTGGGTCAAGAAGCAATAGTTACAACAATGTATGGAACAACTGACTGGTTCAGGATTGAGAAAAGAGTGCAATAGGGCTATCTGCTGTCACTCTGTTTAACCTATACACTGAGCACATCTTGAGAAATGCCGGGGCTGGATGAGTTTCAGCTGGAATCAAGAGAAGCAGGGGAAACATCAACAACCTCAGATATGTTGATTGTGCTTAGTCACTCAGTAGTGTCTAACTCTTTGCGACCCTATGGACTATAGCCTGCCAGGCTCCCCTGTCCATGGAATTCTCCGGGCAAGAATACTGGAGTGGGTAGCCGTTCCCTTCTCCAGGGGATCTTCCCAACCCAGAGACTGAACCCAGGTCTCTCACACTGGAGGCAGATTCTTTACTGTCTGAGACACCAGGGAAGCCCAATATGCAGATGATACCATTCTAATGGCAGAAAGCGAAGAGGAACTAAAGAGCCTCTTGATGAGGGTGAAGGAGGAGAGGGAAAGAGCCAGCTTAAGACTAAATATTAAAAAAGCTAAGATTATGGCGTCTGGCCCCATTACTGCATGCAAATAGAAGGGGAAAAGGTGGAAGTAGTGACAGATTTCCTCTTCTTGGGCTCCAAAATCACCGTGGACAGTGATTGCAGACATGAAATCAGAAGACTATTGCCTCTTGGCAGGAAAGTGATGACAAACCTAGACACTGTGTTGAAAAGCAGAGACATTACTCTGCTGACAAAGGTCTGTACAGTTAAGGCTATGGTCTTCCCAGTGGTCACATGCAGTTGTGAGAGCTGAACCATAAAGAAGGCTGAGTGTCAAAGAATTGATGCTTTCTAACTGTGGCACTGGAGAAGACTCCTGAAAGTCCCTTGGATAGCAAGGAGATCAAATCAGTCAATCTTAAGGGAGACCAACCCTGAATACTCACTGGAAGGGCTGACGCTGAAGCTCCAGTATTTTGGTCATCTGATGAGAAGAGATGACTCATTGCAAAAGTCCCTGATGCTGGGAAAGTTTGAGAGCAGAAGGAGAAGAGGGCGTCAGAGGTTTAAATGACTGAACAGCATCACCAATGCAATGAACATGAACTTGGACAAATTCTGGGAGATGGTGGACAAGGATGCCTGGTGTGCTGCAGTCCATGGGATTGCAAAGAGTCTGAAATGACTGGGCAACTGAACAAAGAACTACAACAAACTTGGAGTCCCAGTAATGATACTGTTAGTTTTTCGATGCATTTTGACTTACATTCAACTCCAAAAGAAAAGTAAAGTGACCTTGAAGGTACTTATATGTGTTTATAAAACTATTTTCAGATAAAGAATGCTGGTGACTGGAGTTAGCATTTGAATTGGGTACTTGGACTTTAGAAATTAATAAATTAATATTTTACCTGTTTTAGCTTGTATAATTACAGTTGGCCCTTGAACAATATGGGTTTGAAATACATGGGTCCATGGGATTTTTTTTTTTCAATAAGCATATGCCACTGAACTACACTATCTGTAGTTGGTTGAATTTGTGGGTGTGGAACCTCAGTATAGAGGACTAACTGTAAAGTCATACACTAGTTTTTGAGGAGGCTATGGGTTTGGCACCTATAACCCCCATGTTGTTCAAGGGTCAACTGTAATTTAGCATTATTTTACATAATAGTCTACGAGTAATTGAATAAATGGGTGGTTGTATGAGCTGAATTGAGTCCCTCCCAAAATTTGTATGCTGAAGTCCTAACTCCCAAGACCTCAGAATATGCTGATATTTGCACATAATGTCTTTAAAGAGGTAATTAAGTTAAAATGAGGTCATTAGGGCATGCTGTAATCCAATATGACTGGTATCCACATTAGAAGAGGAAATTTGAACACAGAAATGTAGATAGAGATAATAATATGAAAATACAGGGAAAAGAGATATCTATAAGCCAAGGAGAGAGAATTCGGTATAAATAATCCTGCCAACACATTGATCTAAGATTTTAGCCTCCAGAATTGTAAAAAAGTTTATTTCTGTTCTTAAACCATCTAGTCTCTAGTACTTTGCTGTGGCAGCCCTAGCCTACAGGGTCTCCAAATGATGACTTTTTAAATAATTTTTTTTTAAAAAAGGTACAAATGAACTTATCTACAAAACAGAGAGTGACCCACAGACACAGAAAACAAATTTACGGTTACCAAAGGGGGAAAAGAGGTGAGGGATAAGTTAGGAGCTTGGAATTATCATATACACACTTCTGTATGAAATAGATGGTCTTCCTGAGTGGCGCTAGTGGTAAAGAACCTGCCTCATGATACAGGGGATGTAAGAGATGCCAGTTCAGTCTCTCAGCCAAGAGGATGCCTGGAGGAGGGCATGGCAATCCACTCCAGTATTCTTGCCTGCAGAATCCCATGAATGGTGGAACCTGGTAGGCTATAGTCCATAGTGTTGCAAACAGTTGGACACAGTGGAAGCAACTTAGCACGGTTCACACGTAAAAAACAAATAATCAAAAAAGAACCTACTGTATAGCACAGGGAACTACAATCAATAATTTGTAATAACCTCTAAGGGAGAAGAACCTGGAAAAGAACTGAATCACTGTGCTGTACACCTGGAACTAACACAATATTTTAAGTCAATTATTCTGCAATAAAAAAGTGTCATACATTTTCAATTAACACAGTGCATTTATTCTCAAAAACTTTAAAAAATTTCTCAATTGTTATTTCTGAATCCAGAGGCCCAGATGAGTTTTAAATTAAGGTTTATGTTTACACATAGTAAATTTTATTTTTGCAGTGTACAGTTCCATGAGTTGTGATTGGTTTAATTCCAGAAACTGGGCAAGGGAATATAGCTTTTTATTGGGATGGCTGCCTTCTACCTTTTGAGCATCCATGATGATTTCTTTTAGTTTGTCAATTAAACTCCACGTTTGTTGGACTCCAGTTTATAATTTGCTCCTGGTTTCATTCTATTAATTACCTGAATAGTCTCTGTAGGTCAGACCTCTTTGATCTACTACTTGCCAATGATAATAATTGCACCCACTTTGCTTCTTGTAGTTAAAAGCTGTAACTTTATTTTCTGCTTCCTTGGTGCCTTAGATGGTAAAGAATCTGCCTGCAATGAGGGAGATTTGGAACAATCCCTAGTTTGGGAAGATCCCCTGAGGAGGGCATGGCAACCCACTCCCGTATTCTTGCCTGAAGAATCTCCATGGACAGAGGAGCCTGGCGGGCTGTATTCCATGGGTACTTTACTTTATGCTCCTATCTTCATAATTACTATCAGGGAGTCTATTACTACCACTAGTCTTGAACACAAGAGGAGAACCCACATCAACGATAAAGGCAATCCTCTTGCCAGGGCCTTTCTTATGGCTTTAGTTAAAGGAGTCTTACTACCAGTTCTCTCACAGAACATAGGTGGCTCATCCTACTATGCTAAATTTTATGAGCTTTTTTATTCTATCTTTCACCATCTGCCATAGTAATTCTGCTAAACAGACTTTACTTAATGTGAGCTATTGACTTTTCATTTTTTTCTAATAATTATAAGAGGCATTGCAATAGCCAAGGACAATCCCTTCTATGTATTATCTCATCCCAATTTGTCCTCAGTAAAGATTTCAGCAATTGTACCACCATAGCATTCCAGGAGCTGTCAGCTACAATAAGTGATGAATCTTTATTTCCAACTGGCATTCTATTTATAAAACCTCATTTTATAGTCTGTTTTAGGATTCTTGATACAATATATTCTACATTTTCTGGAATGAGATCTAAGATGGATATTTGAGGAATTCACCCAGGAACATAATACAAATGGATGAGGGAGGTAGGGTTAGGCAGAAGAAGATGAACCACAATACCACTGCATCAGAGGCATTGTTTAATACCATGAGGAATTCTAAACCTGAGAGGACCTGTTGAATTAAGGAAAGGTTGCCAAGTCTTTGTATCCCAGGATCAATTAGCTATTGGATATAGATTAGCTCCAAGAAGGGGCATAAGCTTGGGCAAGGCAGCTCCTTTGAGTGCAGGTCCTGAAGAGGGTCTCGGCTTTCGAGCCATCTGTAGTGAACACTTTTTTGACTACTGGGGATATCAGTGCCTCTGAACTGAAAATGTTGTGGGCAGCTCATCACAACATCCATTTAGAATACAGTTTAACATGATGTGAACCATCATCTCAGAATCCCTAAAGTTTTCAATGAAATAGAATACAGTTGTATCTCTTAATTTATTTAATGAAGTTGTGGCAATTCATTATTTGTTTACTAATTACTATGCCAGATAGTACAAATATTTTTGATATGAGAATTAAATTTCACATAAAGATTCATTTTCTTAGAGTGAAAGTAATTAAGATATAACATTTTTATTTTCTAAAAAACAAAGTTAAAATTATTTCTAGAAGTAGAAATTATTTAATATTTTTAAATTAATTCTATTTTAATCATTTTTAAAATGTCCAGAACCATTATTTATTAACTATGAGTATGAACATTGTTGTTTAGTCATTCATTCGTGTCCAGTTCTTGGTGACCCCATGAACTGCAGCATGCCAGGCTTCCCTGTCCTTCACCATCTCCCAGAGCTTGTCATGTATGAGCATTCAGTTCAGTTCAGTTCAGTCACTCAGCCTTGTCTGACTCTTTGTGACTCCATGAATTGCAGCATGCCAGGCCTCCCTCTTCATTACCATCTCTCGGAGTTCACTCAGACTCACGTCCATCGAGTCAGTGATGCCATCCAGCCATCTTATCCTCCGTCTTTCCCTTCTCCTCCTGCCCCCAATCCCTCCCAGAATCAGAGTCTTTTCCAATGAGTCAACTCTTCGCATGAGGTGGCCAAAGTACTGCAGCTTCAGCTTCAGCATCATTCCTTCCAAAGAAATCCCAGGGCTGATCTCCTTCAGAATGGACTGGTTGGATCTCCTTGCAGTCCAAGGGACTCTCAAGAGTTTTCTCCAACATCACAGTTCAAAAGCATCAATTCTTCTGCGCTCAGCCTTCTTCACAGTCCGTCTCTCACATCCATACATGACCACAGGAAAAACCATAGCCTTGACTAGACGGACCTTAGTCAGCAAAGTAATGTCTCTGCTTTTGAATATACTATCTAGGTTGGTATGAACATTACAACCCTCTTATTAAGATTGCTGTAAATATTAATAATATAATACAAATCTAACAATTCAAAAGGCCTTAGTTTGGTCCCAGTTAAATTTATGGTGATTCTAACATTTATATCAATATAATCTTTGGTCCATGATTAATCAGCTGTGCAAAAGTTATTTAAGCATTCAGGCACTGTGGTAAAATCACCTTTTTAGATCAGAGAGATTTGATTTTGAGGAGAAGAGTTGTTCAGTTCAGTTCAGTTCAGTCATTCAGTTGTGTCCGATGCTTTGTGACCCCATGAATTGCAGGATGCCAGGCCTCCCTGTCTATCACCAACTCCTGGAGTTCACTCAAACTCACATCCATTGAGTTGGTGATGCCATCCAGCCATCTCATCCTCTGTTGTCTCCTTTCCTCCTGCCTGCAATCCCTCTCATCATCAGAGTCTCTTCCAATGAGTCAACTCTTCCCGTGAGGTGGCCAAAGTACCGGAGTTTCAGCTTTAGCATCATTCCTTCCAGGACTCATCTCTTATGTCTGCATTTTTACTTGAAAATTATTATTTTTATGACATTTTATAATCAATATCAAACTCATCTGGTTCCATTAACCTTTGAATATTATAGACTATGGACTAGACTAACTGTCATAAGCAAAATTCATGATCTTTCATCTATTATAATGGTGAACATACATTCCTTTCATTCAGAGATTTTTATAATCCTCACAGTTTCATCACCTGTAACAGACATGCCTTTCAAACGGCAATATTTCTGTGTGCTTCTGTATCTATTTATAGACTATAAGGAACCATTGAAAGCATGCTTTAGCCACTAGTTAACCACACCACTATCAAAGCAAAGCAAAAGAAAATGACATAAGCTAAAATATTAAAAGCCAAAGTTGTGCTGCTCAGCTGGTAAAAAATCCATCTGCAATGCAGGAGACCTGGGTTACATTCCTGGGTTGGGAAGATAACCTGGAGAAGGAAATGGCAACCCACTCCAGGATCCTTGCTGGAGAATTCCATGGACAGATGAGCCTGGTGGGCTACAGTCCATGGGGTTGCAAATGGTTAGACATGACTGAACAACTGAGCACAATGAGCATTCACACATTAAAGATAATTTTTATTACAACATTTGATTAAAAACTTGCTTACTTTAACTTTAGGTCTGTTAGTTCCCCTACTAGCGAATCTGTAGTGGCAAACCTACATTCAAACTGCAAACATTTCTTATGCTTATTACAATTTGTCTTGGAACTAATGATATTTATATTGAGTATTTATATACTTTGCATATTTACAATATAATAGGCAGTTTCTTTTTCAAAAAATTTTTTCACTTTACAATACTGTATTGGTTTTGCCATACATCAACATGAATTCTCCATGGGTGTATATAAGTTCCCACTCCTGAACCCTCCTCCCACCTCCCTCCCTGTACCATCCCTCTGCGTTATCCCAGTGCACCAGCCCCAAGCATCCTGTATCCTGCATCGAACCTAGACCGGCAATTCATTTCTTATATGATATTATACATGTTTCAATGCTATTCTCCCAAATCATCCCAGCCTCTCCCTCTCCTACACAGTCAATAGGCAGTTTCAATACATGGTATATGGTGTGTGACATATGATATGGCATCACATAATATATGTTTTTTTTCAGTTGCTATATCAGTTCTGACTCTTTGTGACCCCGTNTCTCCCAAATCATCCCACCCTCTCCCTCTCCTACAGAGTCAATAGGCAGTTTCAATACATGGTATATGGTGTGTGACATATGATATGGCATCACATAATATACGTTTTTTTTCAGTTGCTAAATCAGTTCTGACTCTTTGTGACCCCGTGAACTTCAGCATGACAAGTTTCCCTGTCCTTCACTGTCTCCCAGAGTTTGCTCAAACTCATGCCCATTAGGTCAGTACCTAGTATACACCATATTGTAAATTAATTACATATAATGATAATTAATAATAGATTACATATTTATATATGATTATATATGGTCTTCCCTGATAGCTCAGTTGGTAAAGAATCTGCCTGTAGGCAGGAGACCCTGGTTTGATTCCTGAGTCAGGAAGATCCACTGGAGAAGGAATAGGTTACCCACTCCAGTCTTCTTGGGCTTCCCTTGTGGCTCAGCTGGCAAAGAATCCACCTGCAATGTGGGATTTTGGGTTCAATAATTAGTCATAGATTACATATTTATATATGATTATATATATATTAAATTCATTAATCACAAAGCTATAGCTGGTTACCACTGTTTTACAAGATTGCATAGTTCTCAGAGAGGCTTTTTAGATTGCCTTAATCATAAATGATAGAAAAACAATTTGAACCAACATGTGTCCACTTGAAAGCTTTTGTTATGGTGTATGATTCACAAGTAAGGTCTGCTTCCTTGGTATTTGAGCCCTGTCATCTTTCCTCGGACATTAATCTTTCTAGTCATCTACAATGTGCTTAAAATTTCTGATAGATATGGCATCAGTTCAGTTCTCAGGCGTTCAGTCATTTCCGAACTACAGCGCGCCAGGCCTCCCTGTCCATCATCAGCTTCCGGAGTTCACTCAAACTCATGTCCATCGAGTTAGTGATGCCGTCTAACCATCTCATCCTCTGTCGTCCCTTCTCTTGCCTTCAATCTTTCCTAGCATCAGGGTCTTTTCAAATGCATCAGCTCTTCTCATCAGGTGGCCAAACTATTGGAATTTCAGCTTCAACATCAGTCTTTCCAATGAATATTCAGGACTGATATCCTATGGGATGGACTAGTTAGATCTCCTTGCAGTCCAAGGGACTCTCAAGAGTCTTCTCTAATACGACAGTTCAAAAGCATCAATT
Organism: Raphicerus campestris; assembly: GCA_006410735.1. Classification (NCBI taxonomy): domain Eukaryota; kingdom Metazoa; phylum Chordata; class Mammalia; order Artiodactyla; family Bovidae; genus Raphicerus; species Raphicerus campestris. The sequence goes on along the minus strand of SJYW01006941.1, from coordinate 1,290,682 downwards.
CTTTGGCATTCAGCTTTCTTTATAGTTCAACTCTCACATCCATACATGACTACTGGAAAGTATTTACCGTTAGAACTTTTTGGAAAAGAGATCATTGGAAGAAAAAGAGAGGTTTGACAACTTTGATTCTCCCATTAAATGCTCCAGGGCAATGGTGAAATATTGATATAAAACTTCATTTCATCCAAAGAGGATAGCTAGAGAAGGATGATAAACAGAAAAATTATATACATAGTGAGATATTCTTATGTATATATAAAAAATTAAGAAAATATGTGATATGAAATGTCAAGACACCCGTGGTAGATTCATGTCAATGTATGCCAAACCAATACTGTACTGTAAAGTAAAATAAATAAATAAAAATTAAAAAAAATAAAGCTTAAAAAAAAGAATTTTTTTCTGAAGCTAAATACAGTAAATGCAAGTAATTGGATAGAAAGTAAGTCAAATAATCACTGACTCTATTAGAATAAAATTCCCACAGCATCTTCCCTGATATGTAAGCTATTTTAAATTGATGATTGGTGGACTGACAAGCATCCAGTTTAGTTTTTTGTACAGTGAAGAGAAATATGTTTATTTATGTTTTTATAAACCCCATATAAAACCATTTCTACACTTGAGAAAGTAATGCATTATTTGCACAGGTAAAATAATCTGAGAACTTAAAGCAATATGCAGTTTGGTATCCATTTACTAGAGTAATGTTTTGTCTATAAACATTTATTAATATTGTGCTAACTTTCAAAGAAGAAGCCTCCCCACTTGTTATAAATAGCAAATAAATGTATTTGGTGACATAGAAAAAAATGAGTGAACATAAATATCCTCATAGCATTTATATCAATATAAACATTCCTCATAAAGTTATTTTCCCTTGGTAAAATTTTATAACACTTTTAAGAACATAGTTGAACTATGTATGTGTGTATATATATATATATATATATATATCATTATAAGATGGTTTGCTTCCCCATAATTCAATAAAAGGAACCCATCAAAATAAGATTTGTTTATTCATGCTTTTAAAAGCCCTCCAAAGTGACCTTTATTCATTTAATCGACAATTATTGAGCATTACTACACATTTCAGCATGACTATGGCGGTGGGTTCAACCTGAACTCCATTGCTTATTAACATTGGCAACTTAGCTAAATTATTCATCATCTTGGAGGATCTTACATTTATTTTCATAAAACCAAGACAATATATTTACCTGATAGCATTGTTGTGAGGGTTAAGTGAGAACACATAGAAAGACCTGAGAACAATAAAAACTATTACTTGGTAAAGTAAGGGCAAAGAGAAAACTTTTCAAAAATCTTAACTACCATCTTCCAGCCATTGTACTAAATGCTAGGCTGCACATATGTGGGCCATAGAAAGGAGAAATGTGGCATCTTGCCCCAGGGAGCTTGTGGGATAGCAGGGTGTTCAGAAAAGGAACAGAGTGACAAGTAGCCTGGCAGAGATGCCCTGAAAGTAGTCGAAAGGCTATCTAACTCTATATATGAGAAATATCTGAGTTAGACACACAGCTTCAAGAATTGTGCAGGACAGTGTCATTTCTAAAATAGCACAGCATACTGGGAAGAAGTCAGTCTTAGCTCTCTCAATAATTAAGTGAGTATAAGTCATTTAAACTTTCCAGATTTTCTGAACTTTGTCTCTAAACTATGATTTTCCATTAATCCAGAAGTTTTGTTTTTAAAGTTCTGACACACACTGTTCTTCCTTACTCTCCAGGGTTTGTGTTTAGGTCATGGCATTGCATCTGAAAATGCTTGCTATTTAATTGTATTTCTTACTGAATATTTTATTTTTCAAGATATTGCTGGTATTAATAATTATTACAGTTGTAAGCTTCTTATATTTATATTGTCAAATTTATTCTGATTTTCCAAAGCACTTCAGATATTAGTTCTCAAACTGTGGTTCTCAGAGCCTTTCAGGTTCCAGAGAAATTTTCAGAGGATCCACAAAGTCAAAGCTACTTTTAACACTATCAAGACACCGTTTATCTTTTTCATTATATTGACACTTATACTGATTTATTAATAACAAAGTAATGGTAACCATTGCAGTCTTCACTGCCAGGCACCAATAGGATGGTCAGTGTCTCTTAAGAAAAATCCTTGATTGAAGCATAATAATTATTACTATCAAATAATAATATGTATTATTATTATTAAAACTTTAGCTTGATGTCTTTTTAATATGCTGCATGATGATTTTTTAAAGTTTTTAAAATAGACAACATGTTCACTGTTGACAAACCTCAAGGAGAAAATCAAAGAAAAGGTTTCAGTCTGTGCCTAAAGGCAACAGAGAACTGGACTGCTTCTGAATGGGTAGTTAGAGGAGGTGTCACTTAGAAGATGACAGTTGAGTAAAGATGGAAGAAGGTGAAAAAGAAAGTCACATGTGTATAATTGAAGAAAAGAGCAGATTTCTGCTAGGGAAGCATGTCTGAAATGTACAAGGAGCAAAAAAAGGAAACAATCAGTGTCGGGGAAGGAAAGTCTTAGGAGAAGAGGTCAAAGAAGTCAAGTAGGGCTGGTTCATCTTATAGAAACTTAAGACTTCTATTCTTAATGAGTTGAGAATGCCAGTGGAAGAATTTCAGCAGAGGCCTAACTGTGTTTTTCAAAGAAAACTAATTTCTATATGAAAAAACAAACTACCATGGTAAGAGTAGACATATGGACACAATTAGGAAGGAAACACGCTTAACCAGGTGGATAGGAATGGAAGAGGGATGGTCATGAAGAGTGGTGAATTTATGGCTGTGGCAAGCAAGATACTCTGTGGAATGTGTGATAAGCCATCAGACAAGGAATGGAATGGGATATCTGAAATGGGACAACTATGGGTAGAGAGGACTTCCATGGTGGCTTAGACGGTAAAGCGTCTGTCTACAATGCGGGAGACCCGGGCTCGATCTCTGGGTCAGGAAGATCCCCTGGAGAAGGAAATGGCAATCCACTCCAGTACTATTGCCTGGAACATCCCATGGACAGAGGAGCCTGATAGGCTACAATCCATGGGGTCGCAAAGAGTCGGACACAACTGAGCGACTTTACTTTCACTTTTATGGGTAGAGAAGGTTGACAATGGGGGAAAGTGTGAGAATGGGAGTGGGATGGAGGGGGAATATTGTGGAGGGAATGGGA
>SJYW01006941.1:1249932-1286543 GCA_006410735.1 Raphicerus campestris | reverse complement strand
TATATATATATATATATATATATCATTATAAGATGGTTTGCTTCCCCATAATTCAATAAAAGGAACCCATCAAAATAAGATTTGTTTATTCATGCTTTTAAAAGCCCTCCAAAGTGACCTTTATTCATTTAATCGACAATTATTGAGCATTACTACACATTTCAGCATGACTATGACGGTGGGTTCAACCTGAACTCCATTGCTTATTAACATTGGCAACTTAGCTAAATTATTCATCATCTTGGAGGATCTTACATTTATTTTCATAAAACCAAGACAATATATTTACCTGATAGCATTGTTGTGAGGGTTAAGTGAGAACACATAGAAAGACCTGAGAACAATAAAAACTATTACTTGGTAAAGTAAGGGCAAAGAGAAAACTTTTCAAAAATCTTAACTACCATCTTCCAGCCATTGTACTAAATGCTAGGCTGCACATATGTGGGCCATAGAAAGGAGAAATGTGGCATCTTGCCCCAGGGAGCTTGTGGGATAGCAGGGTGTTCAGAAAAGGAACAGAGTGACAAGTAGCCTGGCAGAGATGCCCTGAAAGTAGTCGAAAGGCTATCTAACTCTATATATGAGAAATATCTGAGTTAGACACACAGCTTCAAGAATTGTGCAGGACAGTGTCATTTCTAAAATAGCACAGCATACTGGGAAGAAGTCAGTCTTAGCTCTCTCAATAATTAAGTGAGTATAAGTCATTTAAACTTTCCAGATTTTCTGAACTTTGTCTCTAAACTATGATTTTCCATTAATCCAGAAGTTTTGTTTTTAAAGTTCTGACACACACTGTTCTTCCTTACTCTCCAGGGTTTGTGTTTAGGTCATGGCATTGCATCTGAAAATGCTTGCTATTTAATTGTATTTCTTACTGAATATTTTATTTTTCAAGATATTGCTGGTATTAATAATTATTACAGTTGTAAGCTTCTTATATTTATGTTGTCAAATTTATTCTGATTTTCCAAAGCACTTCAGATATTAGTTCTCAAACTGTGGTTCGCCTTTCAGGTTCCAGAGAAATTTTCAGAGGATCCACAAAGTCAAAGCTACTTTTAACACTATCAAGACACTGTTTATCTTTTTCATTATATTGACACTTATACTGATTTATTAATAACAAAGTAATGGTAACCATTGCAGTCTTCACTGCCAGGCACCAATAGGATGGTCAGTGTCTCTTAAGAAAAATCCTTGATTGAAGCATAATAATTATTACTATCAAATAATAATATGTATTATTATTATTAAAACTTTAGCTTGATGTCTTTTTAATATGCTGCATGATGATTTTTTAAAGTTTTTAAAATAGACAACATGTTCACTGTTGACAAACCTCAAGGAGAAAATCAAAGAAAAGGTTACAGTCTGTGCCTAAAGGCAACAGAGAACTGGACTGCTTCTGAATGGGTAGTTAGAGGAGGTGTCACTTAGAAGATGACAGTTGAGTAAAGATGGAAGAAGGTGAAAAAGAAAGTCACATGTGTATAATTGAAGAAAAGAGCAGATTTCTGCTAGGGAAGCATGTCTGAAATGTACAAGGAGCAAAAAAAGGAAACAATCAGTGTCGGGGAAGGAAAGTCTTAGGAGAAGAGGTCAAAGAAGTCAAGTAGGGCTGGTTCATCTTATAGAAACTTAAGACTTCTATTCTTAATGAGTTGAGAATGCCAGTGGAAGAATTTCAGCAGAGGCCTAACTGTGTTTTTCAAAGAAAACTAATTTCTATATGAAAAAACAGACTACCATGGTAAGAGTAGACATATGGACACAATTAGGAAGGAAACACGCTTAACCAGGTGGATAGGAATGGAAGAGGGATGGTCATGAAGAGTGGTGAATTTATGGCTGTGGCAAGCAAGATACTCTGTGGAATGTGTGATAAGCCATCAGACAAGGAATGGAATGGGATATCTGAAATGGGACAACTATGGGTAGAGAGGACTTCCATGGTGGCTTAGACGGTAAAGCGTCTGTCTACAATGCGGGAGACCCGGGCTCGATCTCTGGGTCAGGAAGATCCCCTGGAGAAGGAAATGGCAATCCACTCCAGTACTATTGCCTGGAACATCCCATGGACAGAGGAGCCTGATAGGCTACAATCCATGGGGTCGCAAAGAGTCGGACACAACTGAGCGACTTTACTTTCACTTTTATGGGTAGAGAAGGTTGACAATGGGGGAAAGTGTGAGAATGGGAGTGGGATGGAGGGGGAATATTGTGGAGGGAATGGGAATGAGAACAGGGTACAGGAAAAAAAGACTAGCAACTAAGTTTGAACGTGTCAAGTTTGAAGTGCAGATATACAGTGAGCAATTGGATGCATATGGTTATAGTATGGTTGTAGTTCAGAGGAGAGGTATGGGTTGGAAAAAAATTTATTTTATTTATAAATCTGTATATTGATGTTATTAGGCTGACTAGATGAGACCACATAGGGAGTAAATAGAAATAGAAAAACATAAATGTAAGGAGAAGAAGTTTGAANGTTCAGAGGAGAGGTATGGGTTGGAAAAAAAATTATTTTATCTATAAATCTATATATTGATGTTATTAGGCTGACTAGATTAGACCACGTAAGGAGTAAATATAAATAGAAAAACATAAATGTAAGGAGAAGAGGTCCGAGAACTGAATCCTGGAATATTCTACTGCTTAAAGGTTGGAGGAAATGTGAAGGAACCACAAAATAGACAAAGACAGAGCTGTCTGAAAGTTAAGGGAGAAACCAAGTGAGGATGGCATCTTGAAAGAAAAATGTGAAAAAGAACGTATTTTAAGTTTTAAAAACTGTTGAATCAAAAGGTGCAATGGCTAAGAATTAGTTTTTGGATTGAACAATGATCAGTGATGATGCTGGATATTGTAGTTCTGATCTAGTACTAGGGGTAAAGATCTGAAGTAGTCCAAGAAGAAATGGAAGAGGATAAACTGGTGATAAGTGTAGAAAAATGCTTTTATGGAAGTTTTACTTTAAAGACCAGGAGGAAAATGGGGTGGTATTTACAAAGAGAAATGGGAGTAATATAAGTTTTGTACTTTTTGAGAAGAGAGATATATAACAACACATTAATAAGTTGATGTAAAAGATCAAGTAGGGATGGAAAAATTGCTATGCAAGGAATTATTTATAATTCACCATGGAATTTAAGCCTGGTAAAAAGGAGACGGGACTTCCTGGAGACACAGTGGTAAAGAATCTGCCTTCCAGTGCAGGAAGTGTGGGTCTCCTCCGACAAGAATGTAAACTATGTTTCTGAAGTAGAAAGCAGCAAGTAGAACATGGCCCCAGTACTGACCTGCTGCATGCTTTCAATTTATTGTAACTCAAACTCCTCAGCTATAGAACAAATAATAATAAATCTAGGTCCTAGTGGTTTTTGAATAATAATTGAATAAAGCATACAAACTGCTTTGTCCTGTACTTTTAACCTGGTATACACTGAATTAAGAAGAGCTATTAATATTGTTATGCTACTTTTACATTTTGGCACGTTAACTGATATGGATACACTGTGGAAAAGAGTGAAACTCACTGAGATTAAATTTATTTCTTTTGCCATACTTTCCCATTCTTCTTATTTGTATTTTATGTAGAAAGATAAAACTTAAAAAGCATCATATTCACCAGAGAATGAAAGAATTTGGGTCATAATGACAGCAACAGACTTCTTAGTCCAAAAATGATCATTATCAGTGATGAATGCTATAATATTTCTGGTTCTGGCAAGTGGATTGGCATGTACTCAAAACCACTCTAACAAAACTGTATTAAATGTTTAGTAATTTTTGCATGTTTATTCAGTGAGGTTTATATTTGTTGAATCAAATGTCTCTAAGTGACCTGATAATAAATGCAAGTGTGTGGTAAGGATGAAATACAGAGCAAAATAAATGCAAAGGACTGAATGCTCATATGTTGAAATCCTAATCTTCAATGTGATGGTGTAGGTGGTGGGAGGGGATTAGGTCATGAGAGTGAGGCTTTGTGAATGACATTATTGTCCTTTCTAAAAGAGACCCCCAGAAGACTCCCTTCTCCCTTCCCCCATGTGAAGACACAGAGGAGACCATCTATGAACCACGAAATAGGCTCTTACCAGAAAGTGAATCTGCCAGCTCCTTGAACTTGAACTTCCTAGCCTCCAGAAATTTGAGGAAAAAATGTTTGTNCCAGGAGGAAAATGGGGTGGTATTTACAAAGAGAAATGGGAGTAATATAAGTTTTGTACTTTTTGAGAAGAGAGATATATAACAACACATTAATAAGTTGATGTAAAAGATCAAGTAGGGATGGAAAAATTGCTATGCAAGGAATTATTTACAATTCACCATGGAATTTAAGCCTGGTAAAAAGGAGACGGGACTTCCTGGAGACACAGTGGTAAAGAATCTGCCTTCCAGTGCAGGAAGTGTGGGTCTCCTCCGACAAGAATGTAAACTATGTTTCTGAAGTAGAAAGCAGCAAGTAGAACATGGCCCCAGTACTGACCTGCTGCATGCTTTCAATTTATTGTAACTCAAACTCCTCAGCTATAGAACAAATAATAATAAATCTAGGTCCTAGTGGTTTTTGAATAATAATTGAATAAAGCATACAAACTGCTTTGTCCTGTACTTTTAACCTGGTATACACTGAATTAAGAAGAGCTATTAATATTGTTATGCTACTTTTACATTTTGGCACGTTAACTGATATGGATACACTGTGGAAAAGAGTGAAACTCACTGAGATTAAATTTCTTTCTTTTGCCATACTTTCCCATTCTTCTTATCTGTATTTTATGTAGAAAGATAAAACTTAAAAAGCATCATATTCACCAGAGAATGAAAGAATTTGGGTCATAATGACAGCAACAGACTTCTTAGTCCAAAAATGATCATTATCAGTGATGAATGCTATAATATTTCTGGTTCTGGCAAGTGGATTGGCATGTACTCAAAACCACTCTAACAAAACTGTATTAAATGTTTAGTAATTTTTGCATGTTTATTCAGTGAGGTTTATATTTGTTGAATCAAATGTCTCTAAGTGACCTGATAATAAATGCAAGTGTGTGGTAAGGATGAAATACAGAGCAAAATAAATGCAAAGGACTGAATGCTCATATGTTGAAATCCTAATCTTCAATGTGATGGTGTAGGTGGTGGGAGGGGATTAGGTCATGAGAGTGAGGCTTTGTGAATGACATTATTGTCCTTTCTAAAAGAGACCCCCAGAAGACTCCCTTCTCCCTTCCCCCATGTGAAGACACAGAGGAGACCATCTATGAACCACGAAATAGGCTCTTACCAGAAAGTGAATCTGCCAGCTCCTTGAACTTGAACTTCCTAGCCTCCAGAAATTTGAGGAAAAAATGTTTGTGTTAGGCCACACATTCTATCTACGGTGTTTTTGTTGCAGTAGACCAAATATGCTTAAGCGATAAGATATTTACACAGATTACCAAGTAACAGAAAACTAAGTGGTCAATGAAGAATCATTTAACAATGTCTATACAATAGATGGAGAAGGCAATGGCACCCCACTCCAGGACTCTTGCCTGGAAAATCCCATGGACGGAGAAGCCATGGGGTCGCTGAGTCTGACACGACTAAGCGACTTCACTTTCAAGTCTCACTTTCATGCACTGGAGAAGGAAATGGCAACCCACTCCAATGTTCTTACCTGGAGAATCCCAGGGGCGGGGGAGCCTGGTGGGCTGCCGTCTATAGGGTCGCACAGAGTTGGACACGACTGAAGCAACTTAGCAGCGGCAGCAGCAGCATATAATGGTGACTCAGATAGTAAAGCATCTGTCTATAATTTGGAAGACCCGGGTTCGATCCCTGGGTCGGGAAGATCCCCTGGAGAAGGAAATGCTAGCCCATTTCAGTACTATACAGTATACAATAGATACTGCTGGACTAAAAGTCATTAAAGCCCAAATTACTTGGGCCCATTGGGCACTGTCCTCAAGATATTTTAGGTGTATAGCCAGCAAGCTTCCATACTGGGATTTACTCAATTTGACAGATTTGGGGCTAGGTTGCTAGTTAGGAGGAGAAATCCTGAGTTGGCTAGTTCATACATAATTAGGATATAAAAATGAACTTCGGCAAGAGAAAACTTAGAATTGACTTTATTTTTATTCAGATATCATCTGAAAAACATCTTCAAGGATTTTTCAAAAGGGAGGGGACGTATGCTTACTTATGGCTCATTCACATTGTTATATGGCAGAAATCAACATAATATTGTACACCAATTATCCTCCAAATAAAAAAAATACAAAAAGGAACAAAAAATTAAACACTGATGCCAATTTAAAAAAAATCATCTTGTGCATCAGTTAAATGATTTTAACAGTATTTGCCTTAAAGTTATTGCAAATATTATGTCACTGTAAATTGTCTAGCAAAATATTTGGCACATAGGAGACTCAATGGATATTTGTTGTTTTGTGGAGCAGTACTCTAATATAATTCATATATAATAAGGGGATTCAAGGTAAGTGGGGACTAAGTGTCTCCAAAAATGAAAACTAAATTGGAGCAATAACATTTTTTTTCTCAGCTCCTGGTAATTAGAAGCTGTTCATGTGAGCCAGGTGTGACTAAGTAGATGTCCCTGTCCCATATTTGAATTTTGAAAGAGGTAAGCAAACGTGTAAGCCAGAGATACTTGCAAAGCACAGTGTTTCTCAACTGGGGCCTTTTTATAATGTTTGGAGAAATTTTTGATATCAAAACTGAGGAAGTGCNTGTACAGTTCTTCTGTGTATTCTTGCCACCTCTTCTTAATAGCCTCTGCTTCTGTTAGGTCCATACCATTTCTGTCCTTTATTGAGCCCATCTTTGCATGAAATGTTCCCTTGATATCTCTCATTTTCTACTTGCATCTAATGAGCAAAAACCAAAGTTGCTGCTAAGATTCCTACAGGTTACCAGGAAGACCAAAACCTAAAGTCTGGTCCAAAATGTCAGTCATGCTGAGGTTGAGCAGTCCTGTGGAAGAGTGGACAATGCAGCATCTTAGCAACAGGTTTCAGGAGGTGGCAGGGAATGTCTACCAGTCTAACCAAGGTGCAGGTCCTGAGCAGATGGCTTCTGTGACAATCTTTTGTCATCTTGACTATGCCTTGTCTCCTGCAATGCGTGCTTGTTCTCAGCATCTTCATGTTTTACTTAATTTTGTAAAGTACATGACACACGCTTTCAATAAATTCCGTTAGTGCTTATGTTAATTATNACAGGTTTCAGGAGGTGGCAGGGAATGTCTGCCAGTCTAACCAAGGTGCAGGTCCTGAGCAGATGGCTTCTGTAACAATCTTTTGTCATCTTGACTATGCCTTGTCTCCTGCAATGCATGCTTGTTCTCAGCATCTTCATGTTTTACTTAATTTTGTAAAGTACATGACACATGCTTTCAATAAATTCCCTTAGTGCTTACGTTAATTATATTTCATATTAGACATCAAGAAAACCTGATTAGTAAAGACATTCTGTCAGCAGCATTTAGCATCATTATTATAATCATGAGTAATATCATTGTTAATAATAAAGTCATTAGAAAGAGGGAAGATCTAAGCTCTGTTTTAACAGTATCAATAGCTACCATTACTTAGTACTAAAAATTGGCTAGTGAATGTACACATGCTATTTAGTTTATTCCTTAAAGACACCTTAAGCATTAATGTCTTTATTTAAGAAAGGATGACACTGAGGCAGTTATTAGACCCAAGTTACAAATTCAGATCTTTTCAACTCTAAAGCAGTTTTTCATTTGACCATTTGGCTTTTCATACACACACACACCCACAAAAATATTATTATATAACATTCCATCACATTGTCTTCACAGATCACCAGCGGTATTCCACATGTCAGTACGGCCACTTTGACTACTTTCTTCTTTTGTGTGCTCTACTTTCCATCTTCTCTTTCTCTGCCTAATTAGCAAGCTCTGTTTAACTCTTGAAATTCAGTGTTCATGCATTCTTCATATTTGTCCCTTCTCCTCTCATGGCACATACTCTCTNACTACTTTCTTCTTTTGTGTGCTCTACTTTCCATCTTCTCTTTCTCTGCCTAATTAGCAAGCTCTGTTTAACTCTTGAAATTCAGTGTTCATGCATTCTTCATATTTGTCCCTTCTCCTCTCATGCCACATACTCTCTGGATAATCTCATCTACACCCTATGTGGTATCATGATGCTTACAATGTAGTTTACATTAATAGTCATTTGGGCTTTCCTGGTGGCTCAGATGGTAAAGAATCTGCCTCAAAAGCAGGAGACCTGGGTTTGATCCCTGAGTTGGAAAGAGTCCCTGGAGAAGGGCATAGTAACCCATTTCAGTATTCTTGCCTGGAGAATTCCATGGGCAGAGGAGCCTGGCAGGCTATAGTCCATGTGGTCACAAAGAGTTGGACACGACTGAGCGACTAACACTTTCACTTATAGAACTAATTTAAGTATCACAATTAAACATAAAAACTTTCAAAATTCATTTGGCTCCTTATCAAGTAACTTAAAAATTCTACCAAATTTTAGAAATAAAATTATGTGAAATAATACTTAGTCTTGAGGGTTCTACTTTCCCAGTTGCAACTGTATTATTCATTTCCTCCAAGGTTGACTTAGGAGTTGCTATAAAATTTCTATTTATCTTCAGGCTTCCCTGTTGGCTCAGATAGTAAAGAATCTACCTGCAATGCAGGAGACCCAGGTTTGATTTCTGGATTGGGAAGATTCCCTGGTGAAGGGAATGCAACCCACTCCAGTATTCTTGCCTGGAGAATTCCATGGACAGCTTATTTAACTTCTAGGCAAATTATATCGTGAGAAATGCCAGGCTGGATGAAGCTCAAGCTAGAATCAAGATTGCCAGAAGAAATATCAATAACCTCAGATATGCAAANTCAGATAGTAAAGAATCTACCTGCAATGCAGGAGACCCAGGTTTGATTTCTGGATTGGGAAGATTCCCTGGTGAAGGGAATTCAACCCACTCCAGTATTCTTGCCTGGAGAATTCCATGGACAGCTTATTTAACTTCTAGGCAAATTATATCGTGAGAAACGCCAGGCTGGATGAAGCTCAAGCTAGAATCAAGATTGCCAGGAGAAATATCAATAACCTCAGATATGCAAATGACATCACCTTAATGGCAGAAAGTGAAAAGCAACTAAAGATCCTCTTGATGAAGGTAAAAGAGAAAAGTGAACAGGCTGGCTTAAAATTCAACATTCAAAAAGACACATTCTTTTTCCTGCCTTACGATCAACATTGGCTATTATTACTGTAGGGTTGAAAACTAGAAAGCCTGCTCAGGTTGTCAGAGCGTTGTGATCTTTTGTTCTGTGATTATAGCCACAGAATGAGAACAATGCCCCGAGAACTAGTAAACCTGTGTTGCTATTGCTATTGTTCAATCGCTAAGTCGTGTCCAACTCTGTGTGATCCTATGCACTGTAAACCACTAGACTCCTCTGTCCATGGCATTTTCCTGGCAAGAATACTAGAGTTTGTTGCTATTTCCTACTCTAGAGGATCTTCCTGATCCACGGATTGAACCTGCGTCTCTTACGTCTCCTGCATTGCAGGCAGATTGTTTACCACTGAGCCACCTGAGAAGCCCCAGTAAACCTGTAGAGAACTATATGTATATTTTTTTCCTATGGAATATTTGCTAGTTTGTAACAGTCCTGGAGGAAAGCAGGGAAACTCACTCATGTATTCTTGCCTGGAGGACCCCCATGGACAGAGGAGCCTGGCAGGTTACAGTCAGAGTTGCCAAGAGTAGGACATGACTGTAGTGACATAGCGCACACACAGAGAAGTTTCTCAGAGAGTAGCTACCATTAGAGTAGAAAACCTCTCTTCCCCCATACTATGATTAGCAATAGTTACACTCTGATAAGGGCTTCCTTTGTGGCTCAGTGGTAAAAAATACACCTTCAATGAGGAGAGGCAGGAGAGATGGGTTCAATCCCCGAGTTGGAAAGATCCACTGGAGTAGGAAATAGTAACCCCCTCCAGTATTCTTTCTTGGAGAAACCCCAAGGACAGAGGAGCCTGGTGGGCTACGTTGCAGTGACTGAGCATTCTTTAACACCATGATAAAGAACAGGCAGGCTTCTATAACAGTTCTATATCACACTTATAAATTTGAGCTTACAAGTTGCATTTACTTAAAAAGTGAAAGTGAAGTCGTGTCCAACCTTTGCGACCCCGTGGACTGTAGCCTAACAGGCTTTGTCCATGGGATTCTCTAGGCAAGAATACTGGAGTGGGTTACCATTTCCTTCTCCAGGGGATCTTCCCAACCCAGGGATCGAACCTGGGTCTCCTGCATCGGAGGCAGACGCTTTAACCTCTGAGCCATAAGGAAAGCTCAAGGGCACCATATTAGTATGAGTATGGCTAGGTCAGAAGGAGAATCTTGTCTCAGCTACACAGTATTCTAGAAATTGGTTTTGAGCCCAGGTCCTGAATACATAGTTTTCTATCCTTTCAGTAAATTCTACTTTATGAGTACCTGCTGTCCACATCTACAAGATGATCTCAGTCAAGCAAGCCTTCTCATTTTATCAAAGATATTTTAATAATGTTGAACTTCAAAAGGCAAGGGGCCAGACTCTATATTGTTTTGCTTTGAATTAAAAGGATCTGTTCAAATTAATTCTGGTATACCAGAAACTGAAATGGCTGTCAATTTTTGAATCAGTTTATCTCACTTGGCAATCAATCATAATATGAAACATCCTTTTGTAGAAAATTGTTCTGTTTAGGGTTTAATAAATAATGGTGGATAGAATCATGATCCTTGGTTGATATTTTCCATGAGCTTTGGTTATATGAAAGAGATTGGCCTGTGAATAATATATTTAAAAATAAAGTCTACCTTCATAAATATTTAAATTTGCTTTCACCGAATTATTAAAAATAGGTCAAAATATGCTATTTACATGGATTCCATCTGGATTCTGGTACTATTTAGGGACTAAAAAAGAATGACATTTGTGTTTAATATCTATAGTACCACATGTTGTGAAAAGATGTCATATTGTAGCATTTTTAATTTTATACTTTATCTGAATACAAATTGGATTTTTCAGATTCACCTGGCATTGTGAAATCCAAGGCTGGACGTAATCACAGTATGATCACATTACTTCTTACATACTTAGAGCTGTAATTATAAATTATAAATGCAGTGTGTTTTCCTTTTTATGGAAATACACAAGCTACATTTAATCAGAATTCCTATATTTGTAGGACATAAACACTGCTACAAATGGTGAATTCATCTGTGTGTGAACTCACATGTTTTATGTATTACAAATTATCTTGGTATAGCTGATGTGTAATATGCTTACAATTTCATACATCCTATTATATTGATCTTGCCTTGATCACATTTCAGTTTTGATAGTAGTCACAGGCATATTTTTGGATCTCTATAAAGGGCAATTGAGTTGAACTGACAGTTAATTGGCTTCATGCTGATATTATTCTTTGATTTATAGCCATTTCTTGCCAGAAATAAGTTCTTGCCTGTCACAGTTAGAATAGCCTCAATAAGACTTCCAATCACTTCACCACACTGACTTTCTCAGTAGGTGCAACACGTGAATTTGAAAAGGTGACAGCCAGAAGCATGTGGGTGGCAGAGGAGAAACAGGTTTTGAAATATACAGAACCTGAATCATAACTACTCTATGTAGACAATTCTTCTAGTCATTATATGTGCAAAATATTAAGTGGTGGATTTTAGTTGTTCCCATGCCTAGCAAACACAGAAGTTCTGTTCTGTATATTCACTTAAACAGTAAATTATGTGTGAAAATTCTTTTCTTTAATGAGAATTGTACAAAATGGAAATTATCAGTTATTATACTGGTAGGATGGGTACTGCTGAGAGCAGTATGACAAATTCCAAATATGTCTGGACATGAATTCTCATGTTTTATGTATAGCGATCAAGTCTTAGCCTATCTAACATATTTTGTCTTGATAGAGTCTAGCAGGTTCAGGTAGAATGATGTGTAAAACTGACACCAATGTAGTAAACAACTTGAAGAAACAAGTGTTCTTGTGATGTCTCCTACACACTTGTCAATAATTTAAACTAGGTACTGTAAGAGTCATTTGTTTACAGAACTGAGTGGCTCAATACAGCACAGAGACAATTATAACATGCATTTGAAGTGCTCCTGAGTAGGCCAAAATTTCAGATTAGGTTTTTACATTTTTTCCTAACTATTAATCTTGCCAAAATTTATATATGACAAAAAGTATTCTGGTGAAAGCCAGACACATAAACTGAAAAAAAAAAAAAAAGAATCAGTAGAGTTTCACAATGTTAACTATTTTATTATATCATAGGGCAACTTAAAACCTTTGACGGTTAAAAATTACCAAAAAAATTGTTCAAATTCTCAATTATGAAAAATGATGTTTGGGTGACTAACTAAAGAAAGCCTACATTATCTTTATACTGACTCCAAGTTGAACACAACTCATAGCAAAGAGTTGAACACAACTGAAGCAACTTAGCACACATACATCTCTTCATATAACACAGTTTTGAAACATCTTTTTCTATGCTGCTGCTGCTGCCAAGTCAGGCAGAGAAAAANAACCTTTGACGGTTAAAAATTACCAAAAAAATTGTTCAAATTCTCAATTATGAAAAATGATATTTGGGTGACTAACTAAAGAAAGCCTACATTATCTTTATACTGACTCCAAGTTGAACACAACTCATATGCTGCTGCTGCTGCCAAGTCAGGCATAGAAAAAGGTGTTTCAAAATTGTTGTTAGATGAAGAGATGTATGTGTGCTAAGTTGCTTCAGTTGTGTTCAACTCTTTGCTATGGTCCTCTGGACCATAGACTGCCAGTCTCCTCTGTCCGTGGAATTATCTGGAGTGGTTTGCCATGCCCTCCTCCAGGGGATCTTCCCAACCCAGGGATCGAACCCGTGTTCTTATATTTCCTGCATCTGCAGGTGTATTCTTTACCACTACCACCACTTGGAAAGCCCATATGAAGAGGTAATAAAAGACTATGCTAGAAAGATTAAAAAAGCGAAGTAGATACAGATGAATATTCTATGATACTATGTAATAATATATAATATATTATATGACACATATTATATATATTATCTAACATATAACATATAATATATTATATAATAATAATATAACAAAATGCTTTACATTATTTTTATATTTAAAATTTGTAATGTTTTTGCATGTACATAACTTAATGTGGTCCCTTGCAAATACAAATTATCATTAATAACATTTCTATCCATAGCCAAAGCAACAAAGGCCAGGTAGTGATCTGTTTATTATGTCACATTTAAAACAGGGAAAGTTCAGTTAGAGGCATCAGTATTCTCTTCTCTACCTAGATCTCATTACTCTTTCCTTGTCAATAATAATCTCCCCATCTGAGTAACCCTGTTTAATAGGTGTAGCTTAATAATTTCAGTAGTTTTCAGAAATGTTTGCTTGATTCTTGCATTACAAAGGATATACATTTATAGTGGGCTGAATGAAAGCCTCCAGTTCTTGATTTCCAACTGCTTAACCCAATACCCTTGGCAAAATTCTTTGCTGATCTCTTTTCCTCATTCCTTTTTCTGGTCCATCTGCAAGTCCTACTTACTCTAGCTTCAAAAGATATTCAGAATCTCACCATTTCTTACCATCTCATTGCTACCTTCCTGGTCTAATCCATCATTGTCCCTCACCTGGATTATTCCAAGAGCTCCCTAATTGATGAGCCTTTTTCCACCTTTATCCTCCTTTCCTTCCACCAGTCTCTTGTCAATACAAGAGCCAGAGTAATTTTATTAAAAATGTCAGATCATACCATGCTTATGTTCAAATGATTCAATGCTTCCCCCTTTAATTCTGAATACAAACCTAAATCTTGCCATTATTTACAAGACCCTGTGTAATCTGGACCCTGCAAACCCTGTACATCTCTGATTTCATCTTCTACTCTTTCACTTACTTTACTGTTCTTCAGTTATGCTGACATCTCAGGAAATACCACTTCCTTGCCTAGGAGAAAGAGTCAGTGTGTTCTTGCCTGAAAGCAAATCTGGTCATGTCCCCCTCTACTGAATACACTTCAGTCATTTTAATCTTATGTTCTCACTATAAGGCACTAGATTCCCTCTCATTCAAGGAGGAATATTGAAAAGATGTAAATAGGAATAATGTATTATGGTATGGGATGAACTTAGAGCTACATAAAATTACTAAGAATTATTTACAGTTTAATACTATATGTTAGTACAAAATGTTTATGATATGCACCGTAATTCGTAGCAAGTTACAAATGTGTAGAGAAAATGACATTTAGAACTGCGGTCTTAAGAAGTCAACAGAACAAAAATGCTTTTATTGCTTTTCTTGTTGTGGAGTTGAACAACCTGATTCATTTCTGTTTTCTATGTATGATGTTTTGACCAGTTCCAGGAGTTAGAGGTATAACCTGTGGTCCTGGATCAACTTAAAAGTAATTAACTTATTTTTTTTTTATAAATTTTATTTTTACTTCATTCTATGTTACAATACTGTATTGGTTTTGCCACACATTGACATGAATCAGCCACAGGTGTACCCCATCTCCCAATGCTGAAGCCCCCTCCCACCTCCTACCCCACATCATCTCTCTGGATCATCCCGTGCACCAGCCCCAAGTCTCCTGTATCCTGTATTGAACATAGACTGGCGCTTCATTTCTTACATGATAGTATACATGTTTCAATAACTTTTTAAATACCTGCAACTTTAATTTTATTTCATTTTGAAATACCTGCAAGCTAAGCAACAGAACTGATTCATATTTTTGACTGATTATGTGGTTTATACCTAATCCTTTCTAAATTTGTCAAACTGAAAAATTAATGTACAGGGATACTACATAATCTTTTAATTTCATATAATAAAGATCCCAGAGCAAGAATTCAAGCTGTGTCTGCTTTGAATCTTTAGGTGATTCTGGGTATATATAAGTTGCAAGGATAATTTCATTGGCAGGGATTTTATTGCCTGTGAACTGAGTGAGATAGGTAAAAACTGGAAAGACTGTGCTTTGGGACATTAATAAAGGATGGTACAAAGATCTTAATAGAATGCTCATAGAAACCTTATTTGTAATAAATAAAAACTGAAGGCATCCCAAATATTTTTCAGCTGGGACATAGGCAAATTGGGATGTAGTCATAGAGTGGGAAAAAAGTGAGCAATAAAGATGACTGAACTGCTGCTATGTGCAACAGTATGGATAAACCACGTGAACATAACTTTGAATGAAAACAAAACAGATTCAAAAGGCCACATACTCTGTAATCACATATATATATGTGAAGGTGCTTCTGTGGCGAAAGAAGCTATGGTTGGCTCAAGGCTGGGATTAAGGAGACCTGACTGGATACCAGCATGAGGGAACTTTGTCTTAATTGAGAAGCTGACTTGTCATTCATTGCTAAGTTATGTCCCACTCTTTGCAACCCCATGGACTGCAGCACGCCAGGCCTCCCTGTCCTTTATCATCTCCTGGAATTCACCCAAGATCATGTCCATTAAACTGGTGATGCCATCCAAATATCTCATCCTCTGCTACCCTATTCTCCTTTCACCTTCAGTCTTTCCTAGCATCAGGGTCTTTTCCAACAAGTCAACTGTTCACTTGAGGTGGCCCTTGGCATCACGGTTTCAGTGGACATGAGCTTGGGGAAACAAGAGCTTCCCAGGTGGCACTAGAGATAAAGAACAGTGCAGGAGACACTACAGACATGGTTCCCATTCCTAGTTTGGGAAGGCTCCCTGGAGAAGAGAATGGCTATCCACTCCAGTATTCTTTCCTGGAGGACCCCTAGGACAGTGGAGCCCGGTAGGCTACAGTTTATGATGTCTACAAACAGTTAGACATGACTGAGTGACTAACACTTTCACATGGGTACATATATTCATCTAAATTCATCCCACAAAAGATATGTGGTATTACTGTTATTTAAATATTAAAATTAATAAAAAACTGAAGACAAAAGTTCCTCAAATACTGATGACTTCCTGAGTCACTGCACATTTAATACATATCCTTAGACAGACTGAGATTTTATTTTTTGCTTGTCCACTTGAAATACATTCTTATTTCTACCATGATGAGATAGGATACTGAAAGAGAAACTTCCCAGGTAGGAAGTGTCCAATATACTACAGGAGATCAATGGAGAAACAACTAAGAAAGAATGAAGGGATGGAGCCAAAGCAAAAACAATACCCAGATGTGGATCTGACTGGTGATAGAAGTAATGTCCGATGCTATAAAGAGCAATATTGCATAGGAACCTGGAATGTTATGTCCATGAATCAAGGCAAACTGGAAGTGGTCAAACAGGAGATGGCAAGAGTGAACACTGACATTCTAGGAATCAGAGAACTGCAGATTCATGCTGATGTATGGCAAAACCAATACAGTATTGTAAAGTAATTAGCCCCCATTTAAAATAAATAAATTTATATTAAATAAATAAATAAAATGGACTGGAATGGGTGAACTAAACTCAGATAACCATTATATCTACTACTGTGGGCAGGAATCCCTCGGAAGAAATGCAGTAGTCATCATGCTCGACAAAAGAGTTTGAGATGCGATACTTGGATGCAATCTCAAAAATGACAGAATGGTCTCTGTTCATTTTCAAGGCAAACCATTCAATATCACAGTTATCCAAGCCTATGCCCCAACCAGTACTTCCAAAGAAGCTGAAGTTGAATGGTTCTGCGAAGACCTACAAGACCTTTTAGAACTAACACCCAAAAACGATGTCCTTTTCATTATAGGGGACTGGAATGCAAAAGTAGGAAGTCAAGAAACACCTGGAGTAACAGGCAAATTTGGCCTTGGAATACGGAATTAAACAGGGCAAAGGCTAGAGTTTTAACAAGAGAAGGCACTGGCCATAGCAAACACCCTCTTCCAACAACACAAGAGAAGACTCTACACATGGACATTACCAGATGGTCAACACCAAAATCAGATTGATTATATTCTTTGCAGCCAAAGATGGAGAAGCTCTATACAGTCAGCAAAAACAAGACCAGGAGCTGACTGTGGCTCAGATCATGAACTAATTATTGCCAAATTCAGGCTTAAATTGACGAAAGTAGGGAAAACCACTAGATCATTCAGATATGACCTAAAACAAATGCCTTATGATTATACAGTGGAAGTGAGAAATAGATTTAAGGGACTAGATTTGATAGACAGAGTGCTTGATGATCTATGGATGGAAGTTCATGACATTGTACAAGAGACAGGGATAAAGATCATCCCCATGGAAAAGAAATGCAAAAACGCAAAATGGCTCTCTGAGGAGGCCTTACAAATAGCTGTGAAAAGAAGAGAAGTGAAAAGCAAAGGAGAAAAGGAAAGATNAACTATGTCATCTGCTACAACGTGTTACTTGCTCAAGCATCTTCTAATCAATAGGCAAATCAAGACTGTATTTCTCTACTGCTGTCTTAAATACTGAGCCAGAAATCTCATTTCAGTTAGGGACTGGAGAACCTGAAAGTACAAGATGAATTTTATTCCAAATAACCCACTTAAGTCTCAAATATCTTTCTTTTGAGAAAATTGTGGTTTTGTCTCTTCTTCACAATATTTGATGTTTAACTTTTTAAAATGTCTTCTCAGTTTATCATCTGGGTTTCCTTGGTGGCTCAGAAGGTTAAGAATCTGCCTGCAATGCAGGAGACCTGGGTTCAATCCCTAGGTCAGGAAGATCCCCTGGAGGAGGAAATGGCAACCTACTCCATTGTTCTTGCCTGAGAATTCCATGAACAGGCTACAGTCCATGGGTAGTTCAAAGAGTCAGACTTAACTGAAGTGATTTAGCACCACACACTGGATTTAAATCTCAAAATTTTGAATCTTTTATTTAAATATATATTTCCCTAGGAAAGAGTCAGAGACAACTGAGCAACTTCACTTTCACTTTTCACGTTCATGCATTGGAAAAGGAAATGGCAACCCACTCCAGTGTTCTTGCTTGGAGAATACCAGGGATGGCGGAGCCCAATGGGCTGCCGTCTGTGGGTCGCACAGAGTCGGACACGACTGAAGCAACTTAGCAGCAGCAGCAGGAAACTGTCTGTACATTAATTGATTAATAGATCAAATTTGTATTTTTTTTTATTTGACAAGTAAATTACATTGTGAGAGGGGAGGGAGAAGAAGATAAAGTTATAAAAACACAGCAGAGTTTGAAACACTTAGCTTATTTAGATGAAATCAATAATGAGATCTACTCAACAAAGACTTTTTAATGTCAACTACATTCATTTCTTATTGTTCAGCTCTCAAAATACTATCAGTATTTTAACTCAGCCATTTAGTGAGGACTAGAAGCATATTTTGATCTTAAGGCCTAATTTTAAACTGTTTCTGCCTTTTTATCTGTGTTATTAATTTTGAGAGAATTTGGAAACAAATTACAAAGCTAAACTTTTAAAAATAACCTAGTGCAGAAAGTCTTGGGTTTCATGTTTATTTCTGAACTTGCAAAAACATTTAATTTTTTCAATGATGAGTTAATTCTTTGATCAGTAAAAGGTTGCAGGGTATCAGTTTGTAAGTTCCATAAATAGGACACAGATAGAAATTTCAACTCAGTGTGAATATTTTAAACACAGCACTATTTTTCAGAGGCCAAGAAACACAAGGAGACAAATAGTGCTGGCTGACTGAAGAATTAGCTTCCCAACACCTTTTGGATGGCTTTCAATAGTTTTTTTGGAAGAGCAGAAGAAAGTTAAACTGAGCTCTTTATTAGCTTTTATCAATAAGTCTTTGTTACCAATTGGTATAGGATTTCAAGTGATTCTATTGGAAAAGGTATCAGTAGAGATTGAATACATACCAGTTCCATACTAGCAGAATTTTATTATTGCAATGACCCACACTTTTTATTCCCAAAGTATTTCCTGATTCAAATACATTTAGTATTTAATAGCTGAAGTGATTTACTTTGGAGAATTTAGGAAAACATTTCTGAAATAAGATCTTCATTGAAGAAAGGAATATTTACATAAAACAGATATTAATGTTTTATAGCAACCGAGTTATTCAAATCATATTGCATATTCAGATACAATAACTAGAGGATAATAAAATCCCCTCAAGTTTTCATTTTAATTCCAATCAAAAGACTGAAAAAAATTTCAGTAATCTGATAATTTTGAGATAATCATTCATCAACATAGCTGAGTAATGAAGTGGATCACTTCTGTCAAAATTATTCAGCATTTCTTTCTAGTCTAAAACCTACATAACTTGGCCATTAATATGACTTATGTTTAATATAGTTATCACCTGAACCAAAGATATATGACACAATTACATGAATTCATTTAAAATTTCTCTGACAATAAAGGCATTTACATTCACATATATGTTTTTTGGGGTTGGGGGGACTAATGTCTGAAGGAACACCTAAAATAGACTGCCATTTTGTGTGAGACATTCTTCAAATCTGCATTTCCTAAGAAAATAGATGTCAGACTGAGTCATTTGGAATATAGGCAGAAAACTCTTGTATTAATATGATCACTTTGCTTTAATAGATTTAAGTGTCATGAACTGTTTAAAAAATCAGTATATCATTCCATTTTTCACCTAACTAAAAAATGTCTATGGCACTAAATCACAAACTTAAACTGCAACTATCTTTTACTTTGAAATAAATGCATAAACTGTCCTGAGAATACAATATCTAGGAAAACAGTTATGATATCAGAGGTATCTAAAACCCTAAAACACTTCGATTACCATCTCCCTTGATGAATACATAGGAAATCACTTCCCAATATTTTTGTGCAATACTTATGTATAAACAAAAGATAAGTAAATCTTTTCAAAATAAGATTATTAGCACTAATTATGAACAGGTTGTTCACTGGGGAAGGAAATGAGATAATTAGAGGGTTACTTGGAGGTATGTTATGGGAAAAGCAAATAAAAGCTTTATTCATCACTCAGAAGAATTCCTTGGTGTGAGAACTCAGCAAGTAGAAAGTATTTGGCAAGGCTAGGAAAGTGAAAATGTAATAACTTTGATTTAAACTGGTTTCTCTCATGAATTCCCCACCTTCAAGAGCAAAGGAACTGAAACAGCATGATAACATTGCCCCTTTCTAAAACCATGTTGATAAGCTTCTTCCAAAGTGCCAGTGAAAGTCCAGTGCAGGCCACTGAGCAACTGATGGAAATGCCCCAAGTCCAGCTTCACAGAGCATAACAGCATTAGAGAAACACAAAAAGGAGTTGGCTTTTTATGAGGCTATCACAAAAGAAAGCTACATGCTTCAGAAGCGAGTTTATCTGAGAGTGAACAGACAATATTCTCCAAACATTTCAATTGTGGTGATCTTGGTTTATTTATTTCAAAAGCATAAAATAACTTTGGATTTCAGTAACTGTAAAAAGCATTTTAAACATCCATAAGCTTGATTACTAATGTCCTTATTTTTTTTTTAATGTGTTGATTACTCACACGTGAGTGTGTATTTTCAAAAGGACTGGCGTATTTTCAATAAAGTAAAGATACAAGGGGAAATTTTATAAGCATCAAAATAGGCAGTTTCCTATAAGAACATAAACACAGAGGTTAATATATTTCAATTGAATCTTTCTATAATGAAAAGTAAAATGTAAGCACATTATTATTAATTCTACTTCTTTACATGTGCCCTCAATCCCTGGGTTAGGAAGATCCCCTGGAGGAGGAAATGGTAACTCACTCCAGTATTCTTGCCTGGGAAATCCCACAGACAGAGAAACCTGGCTGGGTACAGTTCATGGGGTGGCAAAGAGTCAGATACGACTGAAGCAACTTGGTGCAATTCTGTATTTCTTGGGAGGTTATTGAAATAAGTTGAAATAACTTAGACTTTGTGGGTAAATATTATTAAAAGTAAAATATGCTAAATAAGGTGGTAATTCACATTATTAAAAGACAATCCCTATTGTTTAATAGATATAGATAAATTTACCCATAAAGCTAATTTACTTCATTGTACAGCAGATACAACACTATATAAAGCAAGAATTCTCCAATAAAGAAGAATTAACATATTTGATTAATATAGCCAATATCTGTAACAATCACCTCTCCTTGTTATCTACACACCATACTAGAATCCTCATTAAGGAAATACTNATTTTTGTGCAATACTTATGTATAAACAAAAGATAAGTAAATCTTTTCAAAATAAGATTATTAGCACTAATTATGAACAGGTTGTTCACTGGGGAAGGAAATGAGATAATTAGAGGGTTACTTGGAGGTATGTTATGGGAAAAGCAAATAAAAGCTTTATTCATCACTCAGAAGAATTCCTTGGTGTGAGAACTCAGCAAGTAGAAAGTATTTGGCAAGGCTAGGAAAGTGAAAATGTAATAACTTTGATTTAAACTGGTTTCTCTCATGAATTCCCCACCTTCAAGAGCAAAGGAACTGAAACAGCATGATAACATTGCCCCTTTCTAAAACCATGTTGATAAGCTTCTTCCAAAGTGCCAGTGAAAGTCCAGTGCAGGCCACTGAGCAACTGATGGAAATGCCCCAAGTCCAGCTTCACAGAGCATAACAGCATTAGAGAAACACAAAAAGGAGTTGGCTTTTTATGAGGCTATCACAAAAGAAAGCTACATGCTTCAGAAGCGAGTTTATCTGAGAGTGAACAGACAATATTCTCCAAACATTTCAATTGTGGTGATCTTGGTTTATTTATTTCAAAAGCATAAAATAACTTTGGATTTCAGTAACTGTAAAAAGCATTTTAAACATCCATAAGCTTGATTACTAATGTCCTTATTTTTTTTTAATGTGTTGATTACTCACATGTGAGTGTGTATTTTCAAAAGGACTGGCTTATTTTCAATAGAGTAAAGATACAAGGGGAAATTTTATAAGCATCAAAATAGGCAGTTTCCTATAAGAACATAAACACAGAGGTTAATATATTTCAATTGAATCTTTCTATAATGAAAAGTAAAATGTAAGCACATTATTATTAATTCTACTTCTTTACATGTGCCCTCAATCCCTGGGTTAGGAAGATCCCCTGGAGGAGGAAATGGTAACTCACTCCAGTATTCTTGCCTGGGAAATCCCACAGACAGAGAAACCTGGCTGGGTACAGTTCATGGGGTGGCAAAGAGTCAGACACGACTGAAGCAACTTGGTGCAATTCTGTATTTCTTGGGAGGTTATTGAAATAAGTTGAAATAACTTAGACTTTGTGGGTAAATATTATTAAAAGTAAAATATGCTAAATAAGGTGGTAATTCACATTATTAAAAGACAATCCCTATTGTTTAATAGATATAGATAAATTTACCCATAAAGCTAATTTACTTCATTGTACAGCAGATACAACACTATATAAAGCAAGAATTCTCCAATAAAGAAGAATTAACATATTTGATTAATATAGCCAATATCTGTAACAATCACCTCTCCTTGTTATCTACACACCATACTAGAATCCTCATTAAGGAAATACTTTTTGTACATGTTACCAAGGATCTAGTTGAGATTAGGAATTTTGCTTGAATGTTTCTTCGATAATGCATTGCACTGAACTATAAGTTACTTATTTAATAGTTAACAAAGTGAAGTGAAGTGAAGTCTGCGACCTCATGGACTGTAGCCTACCAGGCTCCTCTGTCCATGGGATTTTCCATGCAATAGTACTGGAGTGGATTGCCATTTCCTTCTCCAAGGGATCTTCTGACCTAGGGATCGAACCCGGGTCTCCTGCATTGTAGACAGATGCTTTACCATCTGAGCCACCAGGGAAGTCCAGTTAATAAAATCTATATTTTATTTGGTTTTTTAATTCTGTTTTTCTTTCATTTTTGTGTTCTTATATGTATAGAACAAGAGGACAAGTAGTAACTTTATTGCTGATTATATATGATTCCAAGAAATTTTCAGTCAAATTCCCTTCATAGTTATAATTCCCACTGACTGAGGGAGAGGGATATAACAAGTCGTGAAGAAGGGTCAACCAAGATGGTGACATAGAGGCCCCTGAACTCCCATCATCTTATGGACACATCAAATATGCAACAAGGAGCAATTGTTTCTGAAAGAAATTCTGAAACTAGCTGAGTGACTCGTACACATTCAGCAAATAAACAAATGTCCACCTTGGAAGAGATAGGAAAGGCTGAGACACACTGTCACCACAAACCCCACCCTCCCACACACAGTTCCATACAGTCAAGAAGGAACTCTTAATTCAGCTTCTCTGTGAGGCATGAAGGGCTTGGAGCCCGTATTTAGTACCCCAAACTTTAAGACTACGACCCATGGTACAGGTCCTCAAAACAACCAGTTCCATAAGCCAGAAGCTCTGTTATGATACCTATAAAAAGCAGTGAAGGTAAAAGTCACTCAGTCCTGTCCAACTCTTTATGAACCCATGGAGAGTAACTCACCAGGCCTTCTGTCCATGAAATTCTCTAGGCAAGAATACAGGAGTGGGTAGCCATTCACTTATCCAGGGGATCTTCCCAACCTAGGGACTGAACCTGGGTCTCCTGCACTGCAGGTAGATTCTTTACCATCTGAGACACCAGGAAAGCCCCATGACACCTATAAGTATAGCAAATTGTGCAGCAGTTGTTAGCAGATATAAAAGCACTTGTTACATATATCCCCTCAAGGCTTAACACAGAGATAACAGGCAAAAATGCACAAGTCCCAGTCTTTCTGTGAAAGAAGTCCATTGGCAAACCTTGAAACCTGCAAGCCGAGGGTCAGACTTCTAGTTTAGCACATGTATAGGGGCTAGATGTGACCCTCTCTAGAGACCAGGGAAACAGTGGACACCTTACCTGTTGTCCCCCATTAGTTTGCTCCGAGTTGCCACCTTCTCCCTAGAAGGAGTTCAAACACATGTTTGCATCCCAGTGTGTGGACTGCTGCCTGAGGTGAGATCCCCAGATCATATGGCTCTGATAATCAGTGGTGCTTGCTTTCATGATTCCCACAGGACTGTAGCAAACAGAGCAACAATTCTTAACAGATACAGGAGGATTTGCCTCCCCTTTCCCCCAGCTATATACCCAGGCCCAGTACAGAGCTAACAGGCAAAAACCCTTATCTCCCAGCTACTCTTCTCTACCAGATGCTGCTTGAGACTTCAGCTTCTTGGCAGCATTATCTAGGTGCTGAATGTGATCCTCCACTTTGGGGCACAAATTCATATACCATGATCAAGCAGGATTTATTTTAAAGATGCAAGGATGGTTCAATAGTCACAAATCAATAAAGAAATGTGATACATCACTTTATCAAAATGAAGAGTAAATTATCTCAACTGATTAAAAAAGGGATCTGACAAAATTGAAGATTCTTTTATGATAAAAATTCTGAATAATATGGGTGTAAAATGAATTTATCTCAACATAATAAAGGCCATATGTGAAAAGCCCTCAACTAATATCATACTCAACAATGAAAAACTCACAAGTTTTCCTCTAAGAACAGAAATAAAACAAGGATGCCCATTCTTGCCACTTTTATTCAATATAGTACTGAAAGTTATAGCCAGAGTAATTAATCAAGAAAAAGAAATTAAATGCATCCAAGTCAGAAAAGAAGAAATACATTTTTTTTTTCTATTAGCAGATATCATCATATTACATGTAGAAAACCTAAAGTGAAAGGAAAGTGAAAGCACTCAGTCGTGTCCGACTCCTTGTGACCCTGTGGACTGTAGCCTGCCAGGCTCCTCTGTCCATGGGATTCTCCAGTCAAGAATACTGGAGTGGGCTGCCATTTCCTTCTCCAGGGGATCTTCCCAACTCAAGGACTGAACCCCAGTCTCCTGCATCACAGGCAGACGCTTTATCCTCTGAGCCACAAGGGAAGCCCATACTACACTTAGATCTTAGCCAAAAGGCCAAGAAGTGATACCCCATCAAAATCTAGTTGGAACTAAAAAACAGATTCAATAAATTACAAAAGACCTCAAATTGCCAAAACAAATCTTAAGAAGACTACAGCTGAAGGAACCATGCCCTTCTGACTTCAGACTATACTACAAAGCTACAGTAGTCAAACCAGTATGGTACTGGCACATAAACAGACACATAGATCAATGAAACAGATTACAGAGCCCAGAAATAAACCCACAAACCTATGGTCAATTAACCTGTGACCAAGGAGGCAAGAATATACAAAAGAGAAAAAACAGTCTCTCAGTAAGCTGGGAAAACAGGACAGCTATATGTCAAAGAATGAAATTAGAACATTATCTAACACCATATACAAAAATAAGCTAAAATGCATTAAAGACCTAAATGTAAGAGTGGAAGCCATAAAACTTCTAGAGGAAGACATAAACAGAACAGTTTTTGTTATAAAATGTAGCAATTTTTTATCTGTCTTGTAAACCAAAGGAAATAAAAGCAAAAATAAACAAGTGGGCCCTGATTACACTTAAAAGTTTTTGCACAGCAAAGAAAACCATTGACAAAACAGAAAAACTACTGAACACAAGAAAATGTTTGCAAATGATTTAACAGTAAGAAATTAATATCCAACATGTATAAACAGCTCATACAACTCTACATCATAGTATTAGCAGATGCAAACTGGCATATATAGAATGGATAGACAACAAGGTCCTACTATATAGCACAGGGAACTATATTCAATATCTTATGATAAACCGTAATGGAAAAGAATAGGNATATCCAACATGTATAAACAGCTCATACAACTACATCATAGGATTAGCAGATGCAAACTGGCATATATAGAATGGATAGACAACAAGGTCCTACTATATAGCAAAGGGAACTATATTCAATATCTTATGATAAACCGTAATGGAAAAGAATAGGAAAAAGAATAACTGAGTCATTTTGCTATAGAGCAGTAATTAATACAACATTGTAATTCAACTATACTTCAATAAATTTTTTAGAAAAATTAAGGAAAGAGTAGAAACTCCCAATCCATCATAAGTAATCAAAATTTTGAAACTTGTAAGTATCCTTCTCTTTTACATATCCATAATGTTACCTCCTCCATAATATGACAGCAAATTGAAATCATAACAAAGTAATCATAGTTCAAGCATACAAATGAGGTTGATTGGCTACCGAGGATTCAGTCTTACACATGTCCCTGTACCATTGAGAACATGATTCTTCCATTTCGACAAATCTTACTGAAAATTTCAAAGTGATCTTCATTAACCTAAGTAATATTTCTTACAAAAGAAGGAAGTTCAGTTGCTCAATCATGTCTGACTCTTTGCGACCCCATGGACTATAGCACGCCAGGTTTCCCTGTCCATCACCAACTCCTTGAGCTTGCTCAAATTCATGTCCATCAAGTTGGTGATACCATCCAACCATCTCATCCTCTGTCATCCCCTTCTCTTCTTGCCTATCTTTCGCAGCATCAGGGTCTTTTCTAATGAGATGGCTCTTTGCAGAAGGTGGCCAAAGTATCAGAGCTTCAGCTTCAGCATCAGTCCTTCCAATGAATATTCAGAATTGATTTCCTTTAGTATTGACTGATTTGATCTCCTTGCAGTCCAAGGGACTCTCAAGAGTCTTCTCCAACATCACAGTTCAAAAGCATCAATTCTTCAGTGTTCAGCTTTCTTTATGGTCCAACTCTCATATTCATACATTATTGTACAGCACAAGGAACTATAGTCAATGGGAACTATAGCAAAATCTTATAGTAAGCTATAATGGAAAATAATTTCAAAATCAATATATGTGTGTATGTGTATAACTGAATCATCTTGCTGTACACCTGAAACATTGTAAGTCAACTGTACTCAACTATACTTTTTACTTCAATATATGCAAATTATATATGTATTCTATATATATTTATAAATAAAATGAGAAAAATTGTATTATCTGCACAGTGTTGACTTCCCAAGTAAATGAAATGACATCTTTAAAGGGATAAGGAACTTTTTTCTTCCTTCTTTTTGTTTGTGAGTTTTGAACTTATTTGTTATGGGTCAGTAATTTAAATCTTCCTCTTAGGATCAAGTCATTTAATATGCAGTGAAACATTAAGCCTACATTGATTGTAGAAGCTTTAGACATTTTAGAGATAGAGTAGATTCTAAACTACATGATCTCTTCATTTTCCCTCTGAAGTATTCTTTGTGTTCTTCCCTCTCCATCTCTCCCAGGACTCCCTGAAGTAAAATTTTATTATCCTTACTAATTATCAGTTTCAAATTATTTTTTCAACTGAGAGGTAACGCAGGATATGTACAAATGTCAAACAATAACATTTCCCTTATTGGGGACACATATATCTTTTCCCTGTTGTTACTCTGGTTTGGGCATTGTTCATATCATGTTTTTGATGGTTTGCCTTATTCCACCTCAGGGAAACCACACATGTAATAAAATAACCATATAATTTATTGTGGCAAATGTTACTTAACTAGATTACAACATTCTACACTAAGACTTTAAAACATTCTTAAAGCTGATCATTATTTTATTTGCCCAAGGTCATAAGAATTCTTGCCAGAACTCTAAAACACTTGGTTTGGATGAGTCTCTTTTCTTTAGACGTGATTCAGCTCACCATTTCAGTAGAATAAAAAATGGGTCTTTTTTTTAAGATCGTACACTTCTGCTTATTCTCTGAACCTTTTTCTAAAAATATCACACAAGTAAAGCCAACAGTATTTTTGCCTGGAGAATTCCTTGGTCAGGCGAACCCGGTGGGCTACAGTCCATAGCTTTGCAAAGAGTCAGATATGACTGAAGCGACTTAGCACAGAACAAAGCCCAACAGAGCAGTCCTGTGCCTATCACAATTTATATTAAATTTTATTTTTAAATCTTATAGTACTGAAATCCTAAGATAGAATTATTTTACTTGTTTTGAATTCACTGAATTACTTTTGAATTTTTGAATTCATTCCTGGAATAAAATATCGAGAGGGAATAATTTTCTAAACTAAATGCCTTGTTTTTTATTATCAGTGATTATTTTGTTACTTGCTGTAAAGAAAATACTTGTTTTTAAAGTACCAGTGGTAATTCTGTTGCCTGTCCACGACTTTTAAAGCATTATACTTTATTAAAGCCAAGAATAAGTAATCATCATGAAAGTATATTTTCACAAACTCTAAAATAAACTTTAAAGTACTAGCCAATGGGTCTGCAATTTTCAAAAACGTAGACCCAGGTTTATTGCTATAGCAGCAGTAAATTATTGTAATTTTAGAACAATTTCTATAATAACATACTTGTCTTTTCAGGCAAAATTTACGTAATTATATAACCTATGAAATGAAATCATTACATTGTTAGATATTAAATATAAGATTTCCTATAAGCTGATTAGTTACTATTTAGAAGATAGCATCTTTTTAAAATGTTTTAAGTTTAATTATTTGGCTGTGCTGGGTCTTAGTTGAGGCACAGAGCGTCTCTGATCTTCCTTACGGTGTTTGGGATCTTCAGCTGAGGCATGAGAACTCTTAGCTGTGCAGCATGTGATATCTAGTTTCTTGACCAGGGATTGAACCTAGGCACCCTGCACTGGACCACCAGGGAAGTCCCCGAAAGGTACCATCGTTTTTATCTTAACATGTGGAAGTCAGTATCATCATAATCTTTATTTATTATCTAACATGCCAGTAAATAAATGAATTACTGATAAAGAATATTGGGCAGGAAAATAATTTAGTTAAACTCAGTTCGTTTTTCTTGTGGGTCCTTCTGCTTTTGTGGCTTTAGCACATAAAACTTCCTTTGCCATTTCCTCTTTGGACTTTCCCCCTCTTTCTTTAGGTCATTTCCACATCTCATTCTGCTTAGAGGGCATCTTGACTCAAGTGTCAGTCTTCTTTCTGGACTGTAGGCTCACCTTGCCTCTAACCATATAATTCTTCCAGCTCTTTATTCTCTGAGCTGGAAATTCCAGCATTACCTCCTCATAGACTTTCCTCCATTTTCTATTTGGTCAGCGTAGTCCTCTTTATAATTTGGTGCCAGAAAAATGTAAAAACTGTTCTGTTTTGTTTTGTTTTTACTGTAGAATTTGCAGTAGGCAAGAAGTTCATAGATCTGATTTCTACTTCTTCCACTAAACTCTGCTTGGAAAAATATTTTATTGTTCAGGACTTAGAACTGTCTCTGCTAAATGAAGGATCTGAAATAGGTTATCTTTAAAATCTTTGCAACTTTATGAATACGTTCAGTTTACAAATACTAAAAGGTTTCATTATATTCCTGCTTCCTCTAAGTGAATGTAATAGAGTGAAAACAATTCATTTTTCATATTATCTAGACTCTATCAAACATGAGTCCTTTAGGAAAATTCTCTAAATAGGGCATGGGAACTGCTCCCCAGTCACCACTTTGTGACTCTTTCCTTTCTACCAGGTATAGATTTGGCTAATATCTTTTCTCCACTCAATCAGTTCAGTTCAGTTCAGTTACTCAGTCATGTCCGACTCTGCAATCCCATGGACCACAGCATGCCAGTCCTCCCTTGTCCATCACCAACTCCTGAAGCTTGCTCAACCTCATGTCCATTGAGTTGGTGATATCATCCAACCATCTCATCCTCTGTCCTCCCCTTTTCCTACTGCCTTCAATATTTCCCAGCTTTGGATCTTTTCTAATGAGTTAGTTTTTCACATCAGGTGGTCAAAGTATTGGAGTTTCAGCTTCATCATCAGTCCTTCCAATGAATATTCAGGACTGATTTCCTTTAGGATTGACTGGTTGGATCTCTTTGCAGTCCAAGGGACTCTCAAGAGTCTTCTCCAACACCACAGTTCAAAAGCATCAGTTCTTTGGCACTCAAGTTTCTTTATAGTCCAACTCTCACATCCATGCATGACTACTGGAAAAACCATAGCTTTGTCTAGATGGACATTTGTTGGCAAAGTAATGTCTCTGCTTTTTTATATGCTGTCTTAGTTGGTCATAGCTTTTCTTTCAAGGAGCAAGCTTCTTTTAATTTCATGGTTGCAGTCACCATCTGCAGTGATTTTGGAGCAAAAAAATTAAAATCTCACTGTTTCCACAGTTTCCCCATCTATTTCCCATTAAGTGATAAGACCAGTGCCATGATCTTACGTTTTCTGAATGCTGAGTTCAAAGCCAATTTTTTCACTCTCTTCTTTCACTTTCATCAAGAGACTCTTTAGTTCTTTTATACTTTCTGCCATGTGGATGATGTCATCTGCCTATCTACGGTTATTGATATTTCTCTGGCAATCTTGATTTCAGCTTGTGCTTCATCCAGCCTAGCATTTTACATGATACACTGAATGAAACTAGTGTATTTCCTTCTTTCTTTCTGTTATTTTTCTAATTCTTTTCTCATTCAGTTTATTACAAAATTCCCTGTGCTACAGAGTAGGTCCTTGTTGGTTATCTATTTTAATTATAGCAATGTATGCATGTCAATTGAGTTAGGGCCATGGTCCATGTGATCAGTTTGATTAGTTTTCTGTGAATGTGGTTTTCATTCTGTCTCCCTCTGGTAAGGATAAGGATGAGGCTTAAGGAAGCTACTTGGGAGAGACTGACTGTGGGGGAAACTGGGTCTTGTTCTGATCGGTGGGGCCATGTTCAATTCAGTTCAGTTCAGTCACTCAGTCATGTCTGACTCTTTGCGACACCATGGACTGCAGCACACCAGGCTTCCCTGTCCATCACCAGTTCCCGGAGTTTACTCAAACTCATGTCCATTGAGTCAGTGATGCCATCCAACCATCTCATTCTCTGTCATCCCTTTCTCCTTTCGCCTTCAGTCTTTCCCAGCAACAGGGTCTTTTCCAATGAGTCAGTTCTTTACATCAGGTAGCCAAAGTATTGGAGCTTCAGTTTCAGCATCAGTCCTTCCAATGACTCTTCAGGGTTGATTTCCCTCAGGATTTAGTTTGATCTCCTTGCTGTCCAAGGGAATCTTAAGAGTTTTCTCCAGCATCACAATAAAAGCATCAACTCTTTGGCACTCAGCATTCCTTATGATTCATCTCACATCTGTACATGACTACTGGAAAAACCATAGCTTTGACTAGATGGGCCTCTGCCAGTAAAGTGATGTCTATATTTTTTAATATGCTGTCTAGGTTTGTCATAGCTTTTCTTCCAAGGAGCAAGCATCTTTTAATATCATGGCTGCAGTCACTGTCCGCAGTGATTTTGGAACTGAAGAAAATAGTCTGTCACTTTTTCCTTTGTTTCCCCCTCTATTTGCCATGAAGTGATGGGACCAGATGCCATGATCTTCTTTTTTCTAATGTTGAGTTTTAAACCAGCTTTTTCATTCTCCTCTTTTACCTTCATCAAGAGGCTCTTTAGTTCCTCTTAGCTTTCTGCCATAAGGGTGGTGTCATCTGCATATCTGAGGTTATTGATATTTCTCCTGGCAATCTTGATTTCAGCTTGTGCTTCCTCCAGCCCAGCGTTTCTCATTATGGACTCTGCATATAAGTCAAATAAGCAGGGTGACAATATACAGCCTTGACATACTCTTTTTCCTATTTGGAACCACTGTTGTTCTATGTCCTGTTCTAACTGTTCTAACTGTTGCTTCTTGATCTGCATACTGATTTCTCAGGAAACAAATAAGCTCTTCTGGTATTCCCATCTCTTTAAGAATTTTCCATAGTTTGTTGTGATTCACACAGACTTTAGCATAATCAATGAAGCAGAAGTAGATATTTTTCTGGAACTCCCTTGTTTGTCTATGATCCAGCAGATGTTGGCAGTTTGATGTCTGGTTCCTCTGCCTTTTCTAAATGCAACTTGTACATCTAGAAATCCTCAGTTTACATACTGTTGAAGCTTAGCTTGAAGGATTTTGAACATTATTTTGCTAGCATGTGAGATGAATGCAATTGTGAGGTAGTTTGAACATTCTTTGCCGTTTCCCTTCTTTGGGATTGGAATGAAAACTGAGCTTTTCCAGTCCTGTGGCTACTGCTGAATTTTCCAAATTTGCTGGCATATTGAGTGCAACACTTTAAAAGCATCACCTTTGGAATCTGAAATAGCTCAGCTGGAATTCCATCACTTCCATTAGCTTTGTTCATAATAATACTTTCTAAGGCCCACTTGACTTCACACTCCAGGATGCCTGGCTCTAGGTGTGTGATCTCACCATCAGTGTTATCTGGGTCATTATGACCTTTTTGCAACATTCCTTTGTGTATTCTTGCCACCTCATCTTAATACCTTCTGCTTCTGTTAGGTGCATATATTTGTATTCAGAATTCTTATTTAATTCTACATACTCATTTCTAGATTGAATTTTGCATATCTAACTCAGTTGAGTAGGTTTGCTTTTTGTTTTGCTATGTTTTTGTTTGTTTTTGTTTTCATTCCCTAAATGTAATGTACCTCTATTAATATTTACTTGGGGAACATCTTGATCTCTGTTTTAGAAAGCCATAAACTGCACATGAAACAGGGGAAGAAACATTGTCCAGCTGAATAAATGTTTTCAAGGATTAATATTTTTACAAGCACACATGTTCTCTAACACAGGAAAGAAAACAAATTTGAAGCAAACACCTCCTACTTCCAACTGGTAGCAACCTGTAACCCAGTTCAACTTGTTAACTAGCTGCCCTTGCAATAAAGAACTCCATAAAACACCTATATAATCTCAGAAAATAATAACACTGTCAGCCTGAATGAAAATGTCACCAGCAGACTCAGTGTGCTAAAAATAAGAAGAAATAAGGATCAAGGCCAGTTTGGGGAGAATACTGAAATTTCACCATCTGGGTTATTGCATGAATGAATGCTCAGCTGCCCAGTGGTGTCTGACTCTTTGCTACCCCATGGACAGGTTCCTCTGTCCATGAAATTTTCCAAGCAAGAATACTGGAGAGGATTACCATTTCCTCCTCTAGGGGATCTTGCCCACACAGGGATCAAGCCAGTGTCTCCTGAGTGCCCTGTATTGGCAGGCAGATTCTTTTACCACTGAGCTACAAGGTAAGCCCCTGCTACTTTTAGTAGTAGGAAACAATTTTAAAATCTAGGGTGTATAAGAGTATACATATTCAGGGGTACATTATAGGGCAACAAAATTTGCTACCCCCAAATGTGTGGATTATTTGGAGCTAGAAATAATCAAGGCCCCCAAAACTCACAAATAAAGTTTGACCTTCTCCCTAATTGTCTCTGAAAAATTTTAGCTAAAGGGCATATTCCTGAAATAGAGCTATCACCAGAGTTATCTGCAAAGAATATGAGCTAAGTGTGGTGGGGAGCAGAAGCAAGGTTCCCTAGAGATCAAAGTTCACTCAATGTCCCATTGTCTCAGTATGGCCCCAAAACATATGTTTACCAAATATTTGTCTAACTCCATGTTCACTGTCTTCCTCTTCTTTGAAGTCCCAAACCCCTTCCCCCAACATCCTCTTTTGTCTTTAGCTAAATATGATATTTAAGTGAGATTTTCAGCCTCTTGGATAAGTTACTCAGCTTTCCTGGATCTCTTCCAAGTATACATGTTATTAAATCTTGTTTAATTTGCTTGTGTTAAATCTGCTTCACGTCAATTTAATTCTTAGACCAACCAGAAGAAACTACAAGGGTAGAGGAAAATTATTTTTCCCCCTAATAACGTCATGACCTTTTGCTAATTGAAATACTTTTCTGTTTAGCACAGTTCTTAAAGACTATAATTTAGGAATTCAATCATGACAATTTAGATTTTAGCCTAAGTGTGTTTAGCACTTATTTGGATTCAAGAAGAAATGTTTATTTGTGAAAATGATATTGTAAAATACCAATATCTTATTGGCATGTCCAATAAGATATAATTGAAAATAGGTTAACAAAGCTTTCTAGTTATACTTATAGCCATATTACATTTAAAAAGCACTGTCAGAGCATTCTAAAGTTTCCACAAATTAGTATATAACTACCTAAAGGCATGTGAAACGGTTTAATGACTGCTTATAATAAAATATAATTCATTTATTTCAAATATGCAGTATGCAAATTTAATTTATTTCAGACTCTAATTAGATAATTATTGGCATTAAAAATTGAGCATGATAAAAGAGTTTTTTGTTGTTGTGTTGTGTTAGTCATTCAGTAGTGTCTAACTCTTTGTGACCCTATGGACTATAGCCCCTCATGCTCCTCTGTCCCTGGGTTTTCCCAGGCAAAAATACTGGAGTGGGTTGCCATACCCTTCTCCAGGGGATTTTCCCAACCCAGGGATTGAACTCAGGTCTAAAAGAATTTAACAAAGGCTAAAAAACAAATACACTATTGCTGGGCAAGAAAAAATGTATCTAATTATGTTAGGAAAAATCAGAATGGTAACATTTGAGTTGCCTGAGTAAATTACACTTAACTTTCAAAAACTGCCTTGAGCATAATTGTTTACAGAGGTCTGTACCTTTTCAGCGATGCTTATTATAGTCATCATTATGAAAAGAAACTGTTAAGATGACATGCCTATAAATAGCTAAGCCTTTCAAGAGAGCACTATTCTAGTTTTTCTAAATAATATCACTCCTGGAAAAAAAAATGATCCCCAAGATTCAACAACACTTTTCATGAAGTAGCATGTGTTTATTTCAAGGCCTGTCATTCATGAGAGATGTGAGTCCAAGCCTGCTTTGTCTGTGACAGCTAATAACACCACAGAATTGAAAAGAACTGTTATTTTCATTCTAGTCATGCTGTCCCTGTTCAGTGAATTAAGTCTCAAGCTTTGAGAGTTTTACTTCATGTGCAAACTTCAACTTTTGGACATCAAAGGCAATTTAACTGTAGAGCAACTAAAGTTGCATCAGAGTGAAAGTCACTCAGTCTTGTCTGACTCTGCGACCTCATGTACCATATAGTTCATGGAATTCTCCAGGCCAGAATATTGGAGTGGTGGGTAGCTGTTCCCTTCTCCATGGGATCTTCCCAACCCAGGGATCAAACCCAGGTCTCCCTCATTGCAGTAAGATTCTTTACCAGCTGAGCCCTCAAGGAAGACTGGACAAAAGTAGTGTGGTTACATATAAATCCAGTGAAGTCTGAGGAAAGGAGAGTGAGAGTTTCTAATTTGAATGGGACATGAGTGGTGGGCAGCCATGCTAGTGTAAAAGGATGAGGCTTAGCAGAGGTCCTGTGAAAATTTCATATATACAAAGGAGCCTTAGGAAAAAATATATTTGAGAAGGTAGAGACTTCACTTGAAGGAGGGGGCCAAATCACACCTGTAGTGGTAAGGCCACCTGCTAGTAGTAATTCTTCACAACAAAGGATAAGAGAACTGATCTTCAAGGAAAGTCCAATTGGGCAAGTTTTCTGGGAATAGTGTTGGCAGTGGTCAAAGTACCAGGGCACCCATGTTATGGAGCCCTTTCTGAATCAATGAGACAAGTTTCAATTGAATAGAAACATAAATCAAGTGATGATCTTGTCCCAGGTGGCTGCCTAGGCAATGTTATTTGTTTAAAAGCTTTAAAAAATTCATTGACATTATAAAACACCAAAGGCAAATTCACTTGTTCATCTTGAACTTGAAAAGAAAGATGGGGCTGGGCAATAATTTGAGCACCTTCATGTCAATGGGGAGTCATAAATCACTGATACTTAAAACATGAAAGGACCTTATTTCATTGCAGAATGTCTCTTAATTTTGTAGTTCTAAGGATGAAAGGCCTCTCATAGAAACTGAAAGGAATATTATAATAGGGCTGCTAGCATAAAAACATATAAATTTAATTCTTTCATATGGCTTTTTAAATGTACTAATAAAATTGGGTAGTTTCAACTACCTTGTAAGCAAGAATTGCAGAGTAATTTTAAAGTTTTCATTATCCAGTTCTTATGACACTTAAAGACAAGAAAGGAGTAGGATTTAGTGGGGGGGAGGGAGAGGGGAATCTTATTAGACCAGGCTTGAAAATTGCAATAAACATGATGGGACTACATAAATGGCAAAGAATTCTTAGCAAGATGTAACAGGGTAGAATTAATGTTGGAGCAATTATTTTAGCAGTATGCTCATTTTCCATGTGTAATTTATGGCCTTAATCACTGGTATGCAGATTTAATCATGAGGCAGTGCTCCCAATACTTAGACAGGAGCATGCACACTGCATGGTGGATGAAAATTTTTCACACATTGTTTCTTCCTCCACAAAGAAAGTTTCCTATAGCTTTTTTGTTGTTATTCTTGATTTTTCAGCTCAACAAAAGAATGGAGATCTGGCTTTTGAAAGTGAGCACTTGGAAAGAAGCCACAGATGTCAACAAGCCTAGGACTGCTTTCTCATCCACAAAGTAATGAATTTATTTTCTTTAACTTTGTGCTAAACAATATGTGTGGAGAAACAGACCCTGGGTTCATGTGAAATAGGAACTGAAATGGATTGCTAATCAGCATTCTGAGTTATGCTCAGGGATGCTCTGACCATATTATACTGACCCCAAGGAGATAGCAAAAAGAAAAACCTACATCTAAGAGAGCTGGTGGATGAACATAGGTGTGGGTAGCCGATCAATGTTGGTGGGCCAAGACTG
>SJYW01006941.1:1227654-1248090 GCA_006410735.1 Raphicerus campestris | reverse complement strand
TTACAGAGCCCAGAAATAAACCCACAGACCTATGGTCAATTAACCTGTGACCAAGGAGGCAAGAATATACAAAAGAGAAAAGACAGTCTCTCAGTAAGCTGGGAAAACAGGACAGCTATATGTCAAAGAATGAAATTAGAACATTATCTAACACCATATACAAAAATAAGCTAAAATGCATTAAAGACCTAAATGTAAGAGTGGAAGCCATAAAACTTCTAGAGGAAGACATAAACAGAACAGTTTTTGTTATAAAATGTAGCAATTTTTTATCTG
The DNA here is from genome assembly GCA_006410735.1 of Raphicerus campestris. NCBI lineage: Eukaryota > Metazoa > Chordata > Mammalia > Artiodactyla > Bovidae > Raphicerus > Raphicerus campestris. Next base: position 1,247,814 of record SJYW01006941.1, on the reverse strand, counting down.
TCTTGTAAACCAAAGGAAATAAAAGCAAAAATAAACAAGTGGGACCTGATTACACTTAAAAGTTTTTGCACAGCAAAGAAAACCATTGACAAAACAGAAAAAGTACTGAATGCAAGAAAATGTTTGCAAATGATTTGACAGTAAGAAATTAATATCCAACATGTATAAACAGCTCATACAACTACATCATAGGATTAGCAGATGCAAACTGGCATATATAGAATGGATAGACAACAAGGTCCTACTATATAGCAAAGGGAACTATATTCAATATCTTATGATAAACCGTAATGGAAAAGAATAGGAAAAAGAATAACTGAGTCATTTTGCTATAGAGCAGTAATTAATACAACATTGTAATTCAACTATACTTCAATAAATTTTTTAGAAAAATTAAGGAAAGAGTAGAAACTCCCAATCCTTCATAAGTAATCAAAATTTTGAAACTTGTAGGTATCCTTCTCTTTTACATATCCATAATGTTACCTCCTGTATAATATGACAGCAAATTGAAATCATAACAAAGTAATCATAGTTCAAGCATACAAATGAGGTTGATTGGCTACCGAGGATTCAGTCTTACACGTCCTTGTACCACTGAGAACATGATTCTTCCATTTCGACAAATCTTACTGAAAATTTCAAAGTGATCTTCATTAACCTAAGTAATATTTCTTACAAAAGAAGGAAGTTCAGTTGCTCAATCATGTCTGACTCTTTGCGACCCCATGGACTATAGCACGCCAGGTTTCCCTGTCCATCACCAACTCCTTGAGCTTGCTCAAATTCATGTCCATCAAGTTGGTGATACCATCCAACCATCTCATCCTCTGTCATCCCCTTCTCTTCTTGCCTATCTTTCGCAGCATCAGGGTCTTTTCTAATGAGATGGCTCTTTGCAGCAGGTGGCCAAAGTATCAGGGCTTCAGCTTCAGCATCAGTCCTTCCAATGGATATTCAGAATTGATTTCCTTTAGTATTGACTGATTTGATCTCCTTGCAGTCCAAGGGACTCTCAAGAGTCTTCTCCAACATCACAGTTCAAAAGCATCAATTCTTCAGTGTTCAGCTTTCTTTATGGTCCAACTCTTATATTCATACATTATTGTACAGCACAGGGAACTATAGTCAATGGGAACTATAGCAATATCTTATAGTAAGCTATAATGGAAAATAATTTCAAAATCAATATGTGTGTGTATGTGTATAACTGAATCATCTTGCTGTACACCTGAAACATTGTAAGTCAACTGTACTCAACTATACTTTTTACTTCAATATATGCAAATTATATATGTATTTTATATATATTTATAAATAAAATGAGAAAAATTGTATTATCTGCACAGTGTTGACTTCCCAAGTAAATGAAATGACATCTTTAAAGGGATAAGGAACTTTTTTCTTCCTTCTTTTTGTTTGTGAGTTTTGAACTTATTTGTTATGGGTCAGTAATTTAAATCTTCCTCTTAGGATCAAGTCATTTAATATGCAGTGAAACATTAAGCCTACATTGATTGTAGAAGCTTTAGACATTTTAGAGATAGAGTAGATTCTAAACTACATGATCTCTTCATTTTCCCTCTGAAGTATTCTTTGTGTTCTTCCCTCTCCATCTCTCCCAGGACTCCCTGAAGTAAAATTTTATTATCCTTACTAATTATCAGTTTCAAATTATTTTTTCAACTGAGAGGTAACGCAGGATATGTACAAATGTCAAACAATAACATTTCCCTTATTGGGGACACATATATCTTTTCCCTGTTGTTACTCTGGTTTGGGCATTGTTCATATCATGTTTTTGATGGTTTGCCTTATTCCACCTCAGGGAAACCACACATGTAATAAAATAACCATATAATTTATTGTGGCAAATGTTACTTAACTAGATTACAACATTCTACACTAAGACTTTAAAACATTCTTAAAGCTGATCATTATTTTATTTGCCCAAGGTCATAAGAATTCTTGCCAGAACTCTAAAACACTTGGTTTGGATGAGTCTCTTTTCTTTAGACGTGATTCAGCTCACCATTTCAGTAGAATAAAAAATGGGTCTTTTTTTTAAGATCGTAGACTTCTGCTTATTCTCTGAACCTTTTTCTAAAAATATCACACAAGTAAAGCCAACAGTATTTTTGCCTGGAGAATTCCTTGGTCAGGCGAACCCGGTGGGCTACAGTCCATAGCTTTGCAAAGAGTCAGATATGACTGAAGCGACTTAGCACAGAACAAAGCCCAACAGAGCAGTCCTGTGCCTATCACAATTTATATTAAATTTTATTTTTAAATCTTATAGTACTGAAATCCTAAGATAGAATTATTTTACTTGTTTTGAATTCACTGAATTACTTTTGAATTTTTGAATTCATTCCTGGAATAAAATATCGAGAGGGAATAATTTTCTAAACTAAATGCCTTGTTTTTTATTATCAGTGATTATTTTGTTACTTGCTGTAAAGAAAATACTTGTTTTTAAAGTACCAGTGGTAATTCTGTTGCCTGTCCACGACTTTTAAAGCATTATACTTTATTAAAGCCAAGAATAAGTAATCATCATGAAAGTATATTTTCACAAACTCTAAAATAAACTTTAAAGTACTAGCCAATGGGTCTGCAATTTTCAAAAACGTAGACCCAGGTTTATTGCTATAGCAGCAGTAAATTATTGTAATTTTAGAACAATTTCTATAATAACATACTTGTCTTTTCAGGCAAAATTTACGTAATTATATAACCTATGAAATGAAATCATTACATTGTTAGATATTAAATATAAGATTTCCTATAAGCTGATTAGTTACTATTTAGAAGATAGCATCTTTTTAAAATGTTTTAAGTTTAATTATTTGGCTGTGCTGGGTCTTAGTTGAGGCACAGAGCGTCTCTGATCTTCCTTACGGTGTTTGGGATCTTCAGCTGAGGCATGAGAACTCTTAGCTGTGCAGCATGTGATATCTAGTTTCTTGACCAGGGATTGAACCTAGGCACCCTGCACTGGACCACCAGGGAAGTCCCCGAAAGGTACCATCGTTTTTATCTTAACATGTGGAAGTCAGTATCATCATAATCTTTATTTATTATCTAACATGCCAGTAAATAAATGAATTACTGATAAAGAATATTGGGCAGGAAAATAATTTAGTTAAACTCAGTTCGTTTTTCTTGTGGGTCCTTCTGCTTTTGTGGCTTTAGCACATAAAACTTCCTTTGCCATTTCCTCTTTGGACTTTCCCCCTCTTTCTTTAGGTCATTTCCACATCTCATTCTGCTTAGAGGGCATCTTGACTCAAGTGTCAGTCTTCTTTCTGGACTGTAGGCTCACCTTGCCTCTAACCATATAATTCTTCCAGCTCTTTATTCTCTGAGCTGGAAATTCCAGCATTACCTCCTCATAGACTTTCCTCCATTTTCTATTTGGTCAGCGTAGTCCTCTTTATAATTTGGTGCCAGAAAAATGTAAAAACTGTTTTGTTTTGTTTTGTTTTTACTGTAGAATTTGCAGTAGGCAAGAAGTTCATAGATCTGATTTCTACTTCTTCCACTAAACTCTGCTTGGAAAAATATTTTATTGTTCAGGACTTAGAACTGTCTCTGCTAAATGAAGGATCTGAAATAGGTTATCTTTAAAATCTTTGCAACTTTATGAATACGTTCAGTTTACAAATACTAAAAGGTTTCATTATATTCCTGCTTCCTCTAAGTGAATGTAATAGAGTGAAAACAATTCATTTTTCATATTATCTAGACTCTATCAAACATGAGTCCTTTAGGAAAATTCTCTAAATAGGGCATGGGAACTGCTCCCCAGTCACCACTTTGTGACTCTTTCCTTTCTACCAGGTATAGATTTGGCTAATATCTTTTCTCCACTCAATCAGTTCAGTTCAGTTCAGTTACTCAGTCATGTCCGACTCTGCAATCCCATGGACCACAGCATGCCAGTCCTCCCTTGTCCATCACCAACTCCTGAAGCTTGCTCAACCTCATGTCCATTGAGTTGGTGATATCATCCAACCATCTCATCCTCTGTCCTCCCCTTTTCCTACTGCCTTCAATATTTCCCAGCTTTGGATCTTTTCTAATGAGTTAGTTTTTCACATCAGGTGGTCAAAGTATTGGAGTTTCAGCTTCATCATCAGTCCTTCCAATGAATATTCAGGACTGATTTCCTTTAGGATTGACTGGTTGGATCTCTTTGCAGTCCAAGGGACTCTCAAGAGTCTTCTCCAACACCACAGTTCAAAAGCATCAGTTCTTTGGCACTCAAGTTTCTTTATAGTCCAACTCTCACATCCATGCATGACTACTGGAAAAACCATAGCTTTGTCTAGATGGACATTTGTTGGCAAAGTAATGTCTCTGCTTTTTTATATGCTGTCTTAGTTGGTCATAGCTTTTCTTTCAAGGAGCAAGCTTCTTTTAATTTCATGGTTGCAGTCACCATCTGCAGTGATTTTGGAGCAAAAAAATTAAAATCTCACTGTTTCCACAGTTTCCCCATCTATTTCCCATTAAGTGATAAGACCAGTGCCATGATCTTACGTTTTCTGAATGCTGAGTTCAAAGCCAATTTTTTCACTCTCTTCTTTCACTTTCATCAAGAGACTCTTTAGTTCTTTTATACTTTCTGCCATGTGGATGATGTCATCTGCCTATCTACGGTTATTGATATTTCTCTGGCAATCTTGATTTCAGCTTGTGCTTCATCCAGCCTAGCATTTTACATGATACACTGAATGAAACTAGTGTATTTCCTTCTTTCTTTCTGTTATTTTTCTAATTCTTTTCTCATTCAGTTTATTACAAAATTCCCTGTGCTACAGAGTAGGTCCTTGTTGGTTATCTATTTTAATTATAGCAATGTATGCATGTCAATTGAGTTAGGGCCATGGTCCATGTGATCAGTTTGATTAGTTTTCTGTGAATGTGGTTTTCATTCTGTCTCCCTCTGGTAAGGATAAGGATGAGGCTTAAGGAAGCTACTTGGGAGAGACTGACTGTGGGGGAAACTGGGTCTTGTTCTGATCGGTGGGGCCATGTTCAATTCAGTTCAGTTCAGTCACTCAGTCATGTCTGACTCTTTGCGACACCATGGACTGCAGCACACCAGGCTTCCCTGTCCATCACCAGTTCCCGGAGTTTACTCAAACTCATGTCCATTGAGTCAGTGATGCCATCCAACCATCTCATTCTCTGTCATCCCTTTCTCCTTTCGCCTTCAGTCTTTCCCAGCAACAGGGTCTTTTCCAATGAGTCAGTTCTTTACATCAGGTAGCCAAAGTATTGGAGCTTCAGTTTCAGCATCAGTCCTTCCAATGACTCTTCAGGGTTGATTTCCCTCAGGATTTAGTTTGATCTCCTTGCTGTCCAAGGGAATCTTAAGAGTTTTCTCCAGCATCACAATAAAAGCATCAACTCTTTGGCACTCAGCATTCCTTATGATTCATCTCACATCTGTACATGACTACTGGAAAAACCATAGCTTTGACTAGATGGGCCTCTGCCAGTAAAGTGATGTCTCTATTTTTTAATATGCTGTCTAGGTTTGTCATAGCTTTTCTTCCAAGGAGCAAGCATCTTTTAATATCATGGCTGCAGTCACTGTCCGCAGTGATTTTGGAACTGAAGAAAATAGTCTGTCACTTTTTCCTTTGTTTCCCCCTCTATTTGCCATGAAGTGATGGGACCAGATGCCATGATCTTCTTTTTTCTAATGTTGAGTTTTAAACCAGCTTTTTCATTCTCCTCTTTTACCTTCATCAAGAGGCTCTTTAGTTCCTCTTAGCTTTCTGCCATAAGGGTGGTGTCATCTGCATATCTGAGGTTATTGATATTTCTCCTGGCAATCTTGATTTCAGCTTGTGCTTCCTCCAGCCCAGCGTTTCTCATTATGGACTCTGCATATAAGTCAAATAAGCAGGGTGACAATATACAGCCTTGACATACTCTTTTTCCTATTTGGAACCACTGTTGTTCTATGTCCTGTTCTAACTGTTCTAACTGTTGCTTCTTGATCTGCATACTGATTTCTCAGGAAACAAATAAGCTCTTCTGGTATTCCCATCTCTTTAAGAATTTTCCATAGTTTGTTGTGATTCACACAGACTTTAGCATAATCAATGAAGCAGAAGTAGATATTTTTCTGGAACTCCCTTGTTTGTCTATGATCCAGCAGATGTTGGCAGTTTGATGTCTGGTTCCTCTGCCTTTTCTAAATGCAACTTGTACATCTAGAAATCCTCAGTTTACATACTGTTGAAGCTTAGCTTGAAGGATTTTGAACATTATTTTGCTAGCATGTGAGATGAATGCAATTGTGAGGTAGTTTGAACATTCTTTGCCGTTTCCCTTCTTTGGGATTGGAATGAAAACTGAGCTTTTCCAGTCCTGTGGCTACTGCTGAATTTTCCAAATTTGCTGGCATATTGAGTGCAACACTTTAAAAGCATCACCTTTGGAATCTGAAATAGCTCAGCTGGAATTCCATCACTTCCATTAGCTTTGTTCATAATAATACTTTCTAAGGCCCACTTGACTTCACACTCCAGGATGCCTGGCTCTAGGTGTGTGATCTCACCATCAGTGTTATCTGGGTCATTATGACCTTTTTGCAACATTCCTTTGTGTATTCTTGCCACCTCATCTTAATACCTTCTGCTTCTGTTAGGTGCATATATTTGTATTCAGAATTCTTATTTAATTCTACATACTCATTTCTAGATTGAATTTTGCATATCTAACTCAGTTGAGTAGGTTTGCTTTTTGTTTTGCTATGTTTTTGTTTGTTTTTGTTTTCATTCCCTAAATGTAATGTACCTCTATTAATATTTACTTGGGGAACATCTTGATCTCTGTTTTAGAAAGCCATAAACTGCACATGAAACAGGGGAAGAAACATTGTCCAGCTGAATAAATGTTTTCAAGGATTAATATTTTTACAAGCACACATGTTCTCTAACACAGGAAAGAAAACAAATTTGAAGCAAACACCTCCTACTTCCAACTGGTAGCAACCTGTAACCCAGTTCAACTTGTTAACTAGCTGCCCTTGCAATAAAGAACTCCATAAAACACCTATATAATCTCAGAAAATAATAACACTGTCAGCCTGAATGAAAATGTCACCAGCAGACTCAGTGTGCTAAAAATAAGAAGAAATAAGGATCAAGGCCAGTTTGGGGAGAATACTGAAATTTCACCATCTGGGTTATTGCATGAATGAATGCTCAGCTGCCCAGTGGTGTCTGACTCTTTGCTACCCCATGGACAGGTTCCTCTGTCCATGAAATTTTCCAAGCAAGAATACTGGAGAGGATTACCATTTCCTCCTCTAGGGGATCTTGCCCACACAGGGATCAAGCCAGTGTCTCCTGAGTGCCCTGTATTGGCAGGCAGATTCTTTTACCACTGAGCTACAAGGTAAGCCCCTGCTACTTTTAGTAGTAGGAAACAATTTTAAAATCTAGGGTGTATAAGAGTATACATATTCAGGGGTACATTATAGGGCAACAAAATTTGCTACCCCCAAATGTGTGGATTATTTGGAGCTAGAAATAATCAAGGCCCCCAAAACTCACAAATAAAGTTTGACCTTCTCCCTAATTGTCTCTGAAAAATTTTAGCTAAAGGGCATATTCCTGAAATAGAGCTATCACCAGAGTTATCTGCAAAGAATATGAGCTAAGTGTGGTGGGGAGCAGAAGCAAGGTTCCCTAGAGATCAAAGTTCACTCAATGTCCCATTGTCTCAGTATGGCCCCAAAACATATGTTTACCAAATATTTGTCTAACTCCATGTTCACTGTCTTCCTCTTCTTTGAAGTCCCAAACCCCTTCCCCCAACATCCTCTTTTGTCTTTAGCTAAATATGATATTTAAGTGAGATTTTCAGCCTCTTGGATAAGTTACTCAGCTTTCCTGGATCTCTTCCAAGTATACATGTTATTAAATCTTGTTTAATTTGCTTGTGTTAAATCTGCTTCACGTCAATTTAATTCTTAGACCAACCAGAAGAAACTACAAGGGTAGAGGAAAATTATTTTTCCCCCTAATAACGTCATGACCTTTTGCTAATTGAAATACTTTTCTGTTTAGCACAGTTCTTAAAGACTATAATTTAGGAATTCAATCATGACAATTTAGATTTTAGCCTAAGTGTGTTTAGCACTTATTTGGATTCAAGAAGAAATGTTTATTTGTGAAAATGATATTGTAAAATACCAATATCTTATTGGCATGTCCAATAAGATATAATTGAAAATAGGTTAACAAAGCTTTCTAGTTATACTTATAGCCATATTACATTTAAAAAGCACTGTCAGAGCATTCTAAAGTTTCCACAAATTAGTATATAACTACCTAAAGGCATGTGAAACGGTTTAATGACTGCTTATAATAAAATATAATTCATTTATTTCAAATATGCAGTATGCAAATTTAATTTATTTCAGACTCTAATTAGATAATTATTGGCATTAAAAATTGAGCATGATAAAAGAGTTTTTTGTTGTTGTGTTGTGTTAGTCATTCAGTAGTGTCTAACTCTTTGTGACCCTATGGACTATAGCCCCTCATGCTCCTCTGTCCCTGGGTTTTCCCAGGCAAAAATACTGGAGTGGGTTGCCATACCCTTCTCCAGGGGATTTTCCCAACCCAGGGATTGAACTCAGGTCTAAAAGAATTTAACAAAGGCTAAAAAACAAATACACTATTGCTGGGCAAGAAAAAATGTATCTAATTATGTTAGGAAAAATCAGAATGGTAACATTTGAGTTGCCTGAGTAAATTACACTTAACTTTCAAAAACTGCCTTGAGCATAATTGTTTACAGAGGTCTGTACCTTTTCAGCGATGCTTATTATAGTCATCATTATGAAAAGAAACTGTTAAGATGACATGCCTATAAATAGCTAAGCCTTTCAAGAGAGCACTATTCTAGTTTTTCTAAATAATATCACTCCTGGAAAAAAAAATGATCCCCAAGATTCAACAACACTTTTCATGAAGTAGCATGTGTTTATTTCAAGGCCTGTCATTCATGAGAGATGTGAGTCCAAGCCTGCTTTGTCTGTGACAGCTAATAACACCACAGAATTGAAAAGAACTGTTATTTTCATTCTAGTCATGCTGTCCCTGTTCAGTGAATTAAGTCTCAAGCTTTGAGAGTTTTACTTCATGTGCAAACTTCAACTTTTGGACATCAAAGGCAATTTAACTGTAGAGCAACTAAAGTTGCATCAGAGTGAAAGTCACTCAGTCTTGTCTGACTCTGCGACCTCATGTACCATATAGTTCATGGAATTCTCCAGGCCAGAATATTGGAGTGGTGGGTAGCTGTTCCCTTCTCCATGGGATCTTCCCAACCCAGGGATCAAACCCAGGTCTCCCTCATTGCAGTAAGATTCTTTACCAGCTGAGCCCTCAAGGAAGACTGGACAAAAGTAGTGTGGTTACATATAAATCCAGTGAAGTCTGAGGAAAGGAGAGTGAGAGTTTCTAATTTGAATGGGACATGAGTGGTGGGCAGCCATGCTAGTGTAAAAGGATGAGGCTTAGCAGAGGTCCTGTGAAAATTTCATATATACAAAGGAGCCTTAGGAAAAAATATATTTGAGAAGGTAGAGACTTCACTTGAAGGAGGGGGCCAAATCACACCTGTAGTGGTAAGGCCACCTGCTAGTAGTAATTCTTCACAACAAAGGATAAGAGAACTGATCTTCAAGGAAAGTCCAATTGGGCAAGTTTTCTGGGAATAGTGTTGGCAGTGGTCAAAGTACCAGGGCACCCATGTTATGGAGCCCTTTCTGAATCAATGAGACAAGTTTCAATTGAATAGAAACATAAATCAAGTGATGATCTTGTCCCAGGTGGCTGCCTAGGCAATGTTATTTGTTTAAAAGCTTTAAAAAATTCATTGACATTATAAAACACCAAAGGCAAATTCACTTGTTCATCTTGAACTTGAAAAGAAAGATGGGGCTGGGCAATAATTTGAGCACCTTCATGTCAATGGGGAGTCATAAATCACTGATACTTAAAACATGAAAGGACCTTATTTCATTGCAGAATGTCTCTTAATTTTGTAGTTCTAAGGATGAAAGGCCTCTCATAGAAACTGAAAGGAATATTATAATAGGGCTGCTAGCATAAAAACATATAAATTTAATTCTTTCATATGGCTTTTTAAATGTACTAATAAAATTGGGTAGTTTCAACTACCTTGTAAGCAAGAATTGCAGAGTAATTTTAAAGTTTTCATTATCCAGTTCTTATGACACTTAAAGACAAGAAAGGAGTAGGATTTAGTGGGGGGGAGGGAGAGGGGAATCTTATTAGACCAGGCTTGAAAATTGCAATAAACATGATGGGACTACATAAATGGCAAAGAATTCTTAGCAAGATGTAACAGGGTAGAATTAATGTTGGAGCAATTATTTTAGCAGTATGCTCATTTTCCATGTGTAATTTATGGCCTTAATCACTGGTATGCAGATTTAATCATGAGGCAGTGCTCCCAATACTTAGACAGGAGCATGCACACTGCATGGTGGATGAAAATTTTTCACACATTGTTTCTTCCTCCACAAAGAAAGTTTCCTATAGCTTTTTTGTTGTTGTTCTTGATTTTTCAGCTCAACAAAAGAATGGAGATCTGGCTTTTGAAAGTAAGCACTTGGAAAGAAGCCACAGATGTCAACAAGCCTAGGACTGCTTTCTCATCCACAAAGTAATGAATTTATTTTCTTTAACTTTGTGCTAAACAATACGTGTGGAGAAACAGACCCTGGGTTCATGTGAAATAGGAACTGAAATGGATTGCTAATCAGCATTCTGAGTTATGCTCAGGGATGCTCTGACCATATTATACTGACCCCAAGGAGATAGCAAAAAGAAAAACCTACATCTAAGAGAGCTGGTGGATGAACATAGGTGTGGGTAGCCGATCAATGTTGGTGGGCCAAGACTGGTCTGACAAAATGTCTCCTTCAAGTGTTTGCCTCAAAACAGAATGTTCCATGTAATGAGAAAAGTTTCAGACAAAACTCTATATAAATGGTACTAATTTGAGAACACTATGAAATTTTTTAGACTTAGGTTCCAGCAAGCCCCTGTTTCAAGTCTTATATATTCTCATATTATTTACACTTGTTACCAGGAAGGGTCTATTTAAATATCTATTTCTGTCATTAGACTATGAGCTCCTTAAGGATAAAAACTAAATTGTATTCACCTGTGGATTTCCAATATTTGCCAGGGCCTGGTACACATAATATTCAACAAAAGTGACTTCAATATAAATAGGACAGTGGTGAGTCTGCTGATGAATAAATAACTTGATTGAGCCTTGAGGGACAAAAAGATATTATTGTTTTAGGCTATTTATAAGTTGGAGTACTAGCTTCTATTATTATCCAAGATGTTCCACTGGAGAGCTCTCTTCTCTCCAGTAAGAGATGATTCTAGAAACTTTGTATTAAAACCTTTAGTTAAACTGCTTGTCTCAGAGGCCTTCCCTGGTGGTTCATCGATTAAGACTCCACACTTCCACTGCAGGGGGCACAGGTTCTAGCCCCTGGTTGGGAAACCAAGATCCTGCCCGGCACACAGTGCCATCAAAACAAAACAAAAAGCAAACTTGTCTCAGAAAACTAAGTGACCAAAGATTTAGAGTTTTGAGAAGTATCAGAGAATTGGAGGAATAGGAAAAGAAGAGCTAAAGCCTTCAGAGGATGGATTTATCAAGATACTTTCACCACACCACATAAATTCTAGGAAGGGCTGATTATGGAACTTTTGGAGTCAAGTAAATAGACTGTAGGGCTTCCTGGGTAGCTCAGCTGGTAGAGAATCCGCCTGCAATGCAGGAGACCCTAGTTCAATTCCTGGGTCAGGAAGTTCCCCTGGAGAAGGGATAGGCTACCCACTCCAGTATTCTTAGGCTCCCCTGGTGGCTCAGACGGTAAAGAATCTACCTGCAATGTGGGAGAACTGGTTTGATCACTCTGTTGGGAAGACCCTCTAGAGGAGAGCATGGCAACCCACTCCAGCATTCTTGTCTGGAGAATTCCCATGGACAGAGGACCCTGGTAGCTATGGTCCATGGGATCAAAAAGAGTCTGACACGACTGAGTGACAAACACACACAAAGAGACTGCATAGTGCTCATTAAGCTGCCTGCAACATTTTTCATGGCACACTTATTAATAATATACAAATGTGGAAAAGATGATAATAGTTTATGGTTGAGTGGCTTTTAGGTGAACAAACCATGACACGTGAAGGATGTCAACCTGAAAAGAGATCTTTAATATCATGCCACAGGCTGTATCTTTGTGCTTTATTTCATATTTGTAATCAACATTGGTGATTCCAACTTACTAAAATTTTCAAATCACCATATTGGGAAGGAAAATCAGTATATTGAAATCATAATGTTAAATAATAATTACAGTCTGAGCAAATCTAAAATACATATATATCATATTGAAAGAGAAAAGTATTGGGCTATATTGGAAGTTGCTTTTTAACAATAGTACAATAGTGTCCAGTGAGCTAACACAGTATTCCCTCGCATTTACACTCATGTGTGCACTGGGAGCATCTTAGTCCGCTTCTGTGTTTAGGTCAGAACATAAGTGTATACACTATTTCTGGGTGCCACGTTAAGAACACTGAGGAAGCCAGAGCTTGCTCAAAAGAGGATAAAAAGGAAAATCAGGCCACTTGAAGATGTTTGGTGGGGCAATGAGGAACATTCCAAAATTGTCCATAAAGGCAGACACTGTGCTCTAGTTTAGACCCCAACTCCATCAACTCTCACTCCAAAAGCCTTAGGCTTCCATGTGAGTTTCCCTTTCTGAAATACCAGGAAGCTGTGACCAACCTGACATTACAGATCCAAACTCTATGGCCAGATCATTAGAGTACCCTGTACAACTTTGCTCCTTACATCTTGCTCAACATTCACTATGGAAATCTCTCTTTTATATATTACTACCTGATCACCTCTCACACACAACTGTTCTTCTCACCTTCTGTTCTGCACTTTAAAATAGATCTAATGAATTACTAGTCTAATATTTTTAAATATTCATAAAATAAAAAAGAATTCTTTCTTAACAATACTAATACTTGCTTTCCACCTCCCTTATTAGAAGAACAGTTTTTCCTTCAATTTTTCACAAAAAGTAAATATTTGTTCTCCTACATACCATAAGGCCTTGTGTGGGTGATTTCTACTACTAATTACCAAACTTCTACTCTCTACTTCCATGCAATATTTCCTTTTTATTTGAAATTCACAACCCTTGAATACATCATTCTCTATTTTTCCTTTTTACAATAATCTAAAAACATTTAGTCACTATCTCATACTGATGAAAGGTTTTGGTATCTGAATCAGCATTTGTCCTTATTCAGTGTTCTATAATTAATTGTGGTGATTTCAAAGTCCAAAAGAAGGACCTATCTATAGACCTAATTTCACAGATATTACTTTAAACTCAGTTAACTTTGAGTCAATTCCACTTCTCTAACCATAAATCTCAAATTTCTCATCTCCTAAAATTCCTGTTTTTGCAAACCCTCATTTCCAGANAGGGATTTGATTTAGGTCATACCTGAATGGTATAGCAGTTTTCCCTACTTTCTTCAATTTGAGTCTGAATTTACTCTTTAGGTAATAAAACTCAATTAGCTAATTCTCTGTCTATGAAAATATTGACTCTCAATATGGGTTATGGGAGCAACAAGAAAACAAAGCACCTGCTGCTCAGTGGCTTCTAGAGATTTCCAGCAGATAAGGTGCTACTGATGTGCAATGAGTTTTACTATGCTGCGAGGACAATATGTCTCATCCAAGGATCACAAAGCCATTGTGGAAAGAGCAGCCCAGCTGGCCACCAGAGTCTCCAGTTCCAATGCCAGCCTGTGTGGCAGAGGAAATGAATAGATAGATTGTGGGCATATTGTGGTTGTGCTAATAAAACTCTGAGAAAAAATTAAGCCAATTTATAGCTTACATTTTCTTTCACACTTGGTTCACCAAATTCTGATAACTATGCTTTTGAACCACCTCCTTTCCTATAGCAACTACCCTCATTTCAGTCTATCATTAAATCTCACTTGGACCATTGAAATGTCCATTTAATCAGGCTCCTTGTTGTTATTGTTACCTATCATTAATTCACTTTTGAAAGCACTGCTAAGTAATATAACATGAAAGCATACTTGATTTATACAAATGAAGTGTGATTTGACTATTTAAAGATGGTTTCAAGGAGTGAAACTATGTCCTTATACTTGGCAAATGATTTGGCATGTCATTCTTCAGATCACGAAGTATAGAATATGATTAGTTTCTAAAGTAACAAATTCATCACCTGCATAGCTCTTCTCCCACAAACTGATTGCTTGGAAATCTAAACTGATTGCTTGGAAATCTAACTCTTTGAAAATGCTACCTATGACTTGAAGTGAAAAGGTGCTTTCTGAAGTGTTTTGCTTTTTTTTTTTTTAAGTGTTATCACCCTCTCTTTGGCTAAGATATGGTTCTAAGCATTTATTTAGCCCTCTCCACCACCCCAAAAAGTAGAATTACTCTTGTCTTTCATCAAAGAATAAGTGATCTATTGACATACCTTGGTATAGAAAATCTGAAACCCCTTCTTCTCCACTCAGCCTTATTTGACAGCAAAGAAACTTATCCTGGCCTGAGAATAATAGGACTCAAAGAACTTCTAGATATGGAAGTTAAGAAGAANCATACCCTGGTATAGAAAATCTGAAACCCCTTCTTCTCCATTCAGCCTTATTTGACAGCAAAGAAACTTATCCTGGCCTGAGAATAATAGGACTCAAAGAACTTCTAGATATGGAAGTTAAGAAGAAAATACAATGAGTTTCTGATCTTGGAAACTGGAAATAGCTTTGGACTTAATTTGGACCTGTAGTTTAAATCACACCACAAACCCTTAGAAGCTAGAGAAGCAGAGAAAATAATATAAGGCTTCAACTTAAGAGGGTTGAGCTCAGAAAAGTCATAGAATAAGAAATTCCTGAGTCACCACCTATATTGAATAATTCTGGTATCCAGCTAAATTCTGAACCAGTCTATTGCCGTGAAAAGTTTCTATCCTTAAAAAAATTAATCATACTGTTGAATAACATTAAAACAAATTGTAATAGGCTCCACTACTGAGAAAAATCCTAGAAAAGATTAAATATCAAGATCACATTCCAAAATTAAATATTCTTTCATTAAAAAAATGCCCAAATTTACAAAGGAGAGTATTGGATACATTTTTATCTTCTGGGTTTTATCTGATTCTACAAAGGTATGCTTCCCCAGTGACTCAGTAGTAAAGAATCTGCCTGCGGTGCTGGAGCCGCAGGAGTCACAGGTTTGATCTCTGGGTCTGGAAGATGCCTGGAGCATCCACTCTAGTATTCTTGCCTGTGGAATCCCATGGATAGCAGAGCCTGGTGGACTACAGACCATGGTGCTGCAAAGAATCAGACATGACTGAAGCAACTTAGCACATAAATGCGTGTAGCTATTAATGGCTTTCTCTCAATTAGGTCATTTTATATCACTGTAAGAGTAGATGATAACTTATTCAAAAAAGGATCATAGGGCAAATAAATATGGCCCAGGGAGGAAAGAAACTTGATTTTTGCCCCATGAAAAAGATGACATCAAATATGACCTAATGTTGCATGGAAGATTAAAGAACTTTAAATCTATTAGTGAATTAATTTGAAGAATTAATTTCAATCAAGCCTTCTGAAGGCCTGATTTTCAAGTTCTCCTTTGAACTGATTATAACATCTTACTGATTTCCCCATTAATTAATGAATTAAGTAAAATTTTGGCCCATGTTTATTTTATATGTTGCAATTTTATCTTTCTGAAAATTATGATTTAGTAATGATATAGTCAAAAGAAAACCCTAGGAAGATCAATCAATTAATTCAATGAATTCTCTGATAATGAGTACAAAGGTTTTGTCACATAACCAATAAGTGGTGATTGAATTATTTCACACAAATATCTATACATCAAAAAGCTGAAGTGAGAAAATCTTGCCAAACAAAATTTTACACTTTCACTATCTAGATGTGTAGTATTTCTAAACATGGAAAACTTTAATTTAGAATTTGCCTAAAGGCAACAGGTGCTGAAAATTTTTTATCATTTGATTTCTACATGAACATTTCATTTCTTAACAGCAATGAGACTTGACATTTTTGATGAGAGGTGGGATTTTGGTAGAGGAATTTTTTGTGATAAAGATTAACATTGATTGCAGTACACATTTCTAAATTTAAATTGCTTGAACCTCTTATTGAATGTTGCAATGTATAATCACAAAACAACAACATACATAAATAGACCTCCCCTCTCCTCAAAATAACTACCCAGTAATTGTGCTCCATGCTCAGTTGCTCAGTCATGTCTGACTCTTTGTGACCCCATAGACTCTAGACTGCCAGGCTTCTCCATCCATGGAATTTTCCAAGCAAGAATACTTGAGTGGGTTTCCATTTCTTACTCCAGGGGGTCTTTCCAATCCAGTAATTAAATTTAATCAAATGTAGTTTGATTCAACATTTTTAATGCACTTACTTGTCTTAATAAGGCAATGTATTTGCCTTTTTCAATGCTAAGTGAAATAGACAAGGTAGGCATTTTACCTACAGGAGTTCCAAATCAAGGACAGAATGAAATGCATAATTATAAATAGAATGCATGGTAGAATATAATAATCCTAATATACCTTCCTCTCACTTATGGATGATTAATTGATATGCTTTTGGAAATAATCTAGTCATGATATTTCTTTCTTTCTTTAAAATGTGCATTCAAATTAATAAGAGAAATTCAGAAAATAAGAAATTCCACCAATATCTTGTGAATTAACATCAGTACATTTTAGGAACTCATTCCAGTGCTCCAGTGAATGAAGGGGCAAAATAAATACCCAAAGCAAGAGGACAGGTACTTTCCTAAGTGGGACTGACCTTGTCAGATGACATTGCTTTGTTTGGTAATATAGGTTTAGAATTTAGAATTATTCCAAGCAATTTTTTTCTTTTAATTTTTAAGTCAAAACTAAAAACAAATATTATTTTTAAAATTCATTTAAAAGGAAGTCTCTGATGATAACTGTTGAAAAGTAATTACAATGAAGGAAAGATAGAGTTCATCAGACACAAAGCAAACAAGAATGTACCTTTGCTATAAACTTGCTTCACCATAGTGAAAACACAATGAGAGGAACTCATGACAATGCCAGTGCAATCTGAGAAAGAGCTAAATCTGGAAAATCCTTCAGTGTGACAGATACTTGGATGCAAAACTTTCTATAATGGAGAAGCAAAATAATAAATTCATGATTATAGGCTAATGCCATCTGAAGTTTTACTTTTCTTTAAAGACGTGTTATTCGGTTTCATGTAAAATGAAAAAAAAATACAAATGTCTTTTCTCTTATCTTCTACCCTTTTGTGAAAATTCAACTAGATTTTATTTGTAATCACCTTTCAATTTTTAACAATGTCTATCATATAAAATTAAGAGGTGAGTCTATGGGATATACAAATTAAATATAATGGTAAGAAAAAAGTAAGGTAGAGATGAGGGCAAAGGACATTCTAGAAGGAACTTAGAGGGTACACAATATGAGCTATACCAGAAAATGACAAGTCATTAGTTTTTGCTCATGTTTTTCTATTAAAGAATATACTGGATTCACACTGGGTCTACGTGACTATAAAGCTTGTGCTGACTCCTGCCTGGAAAAGATAGTTGAATGGAAAACTGGAACATTTTTTATGGTTATGAACACAAGATGGATTTCATCAAGAAAGTAGTACTTGAGCTGAACTTGATGCCTAAAGACATTTTCTTCTAATTGGGATATAGTTTCAGTCATTTCAGAAAGCAGCAGGAGCACACTGGGTGTGGGATAATGTATAGAATTTCTAGAAACTTTATGGAGCAACTCAGACTTAGATGTGAGGAGCTGTTTATATCAACTGTTGAGCCCAGAAGATGAACAGCTGTCAGAAGCTTCATATTTTGTTCAAGGAAATTTTAGCTTTATAGCAGAGGGCCTGGAAGGGCTCTGAGAAGGGAGTTATATTAAACTGACAACATCCATACCCAAGCAGAGGATGTCATGGGTGTGGGGATGCATGTGACAAAGATGGAAAAATGATGACTGCTAATGTGTTTGTGACATATTAATAAGTGTGGTTTAGTGTGCTTCACACTGAGTATGTACATCAGGGCTTGAGAGGATGCATAGAAAGAGTTGATGAAGGTCAGGCATGGCTACTAAGGACAGGTTTCCTAGAAAAGCCTTGCTTAAATCTCAGATTTGATATAAGAGACATGAGTAGACAAAATAAGGACAGAACGAACCATGACAAGTCAAAGCAATAAAACCAAGAAGCAAGAAAGACCCAGTTGTATATGAGAAGAAGAGTGGAGTTGTTACAATAAGAGTTAGAAAATAAAAATGAGAGATGAAATTATTTTGGGGTGTCTAATTCACCTAGGAATGATGGACAAAACTTTCTTGTTGCTGTTATTATTTCAATAAAGAAATAGCAATGTTTTTCAGTTCAGTTCAGTCCAGTCATTCAGTCGTGTCCGACTCTTTGTGACCCCATGAGCCACAGCACACCAGGCCTCCCTGTCCATCACCAACTCCCAGAGTTTACCCAAACTCATGTCCATTGAGTTGGTGATGCCATACAACCATCTCATCCTCTGTCATCCCCTTTTCCTACTGCCCTCAATCTTTCCCAGCATCGGGGTCTTTTCAAATGAGTCAGCTCTTTGCATGAGGTGGCCAAAGTATTGGAGTTTCAGCTTCAGCATCAGTCCTTCCAATGAACACCCAGGACTGATCTCCTTTAGGATGGACTGGTTGGATCTCCTTGCAGTCCAAGGGACTCTCAAGAGTCTTCTCCAACACCATAGTTCAAAAGCATCAATTCTTTGGTGCTCAGCTTTCTTTATATTTCAACTCTCACATCCATACATGACCACTGGAAAAACCATAGCCTTGACTAGACGGACCTTAGTCGGCAAAGTAATGTCTCTGCTTTTGAATATTCCTTCCAAGGAGTAAGCATCTTTTAATTTCATGGCTGCAATCACCAATCTGCAGTGATTCTGGAGCCCTCAAAATAAAGTCTGACACTCTTTCCACATTTTTCCCATCTATTTGACTGAGCTTTAATCCAACTTTTTCACTCTCTTCTTTCACTTTTATCTTGGAAAGATATTAATCAATCTTATAGTCCTATTACTACATTAGTTAGTCCTTTGAGAAAATTATCACTTAAGACACACAGCAAGTATATTAATAAAAATTATTAAGCAATTTCAGTGCCTTGTGAGATATAAATTAATTAAAACAGATGCTGACTTTAAGAAGTGATATAAGCAGTAGGCTTATGATATATAGGGGTATACGACAGCATAGGCTGATACAATGATATATTCACATTGATATATGCAAAATAAATAGATTGTATAAATAAGCACAGAGAGAACAGTATCATTTCCTGGAGGAAAGATGTACAGTAAGCACCAATGATTTTCTCTTGAAGTATGTAGAGTTGGCTATATAAAGATTCCCCATAGCTAATTGTACTTTCCAGGTGGCTCAGTGGGAAAGAATCTGCCTGCAGTGAAGAAGACTTGAGCTTGATCTCTAGCTCAAGAAGATCCTCTGGAGTAGGAAATGGCAAATCATTCCAATACATGTGCCTGGGAAATCTCAGGGACAGAGGAGCCCGGCAGGTCACTAGAGTGGGACACCACAGAGCAACTGAGCATGCCCATAGATAATTGGGAAAGGTGTTATCTTCCAAGAAATTCTTATCTAAGATAAGAAGGTATTTGCCAAAACCTCTAAAAAGCCCAAATAACTTTGTTCTCCTGCTGAGTCTTGAGTAAGTGATATATCAGAAAGGAACATGAATGATATCTTTCAGTTCAGTTCAGTCGCTCAGTCGTGTCCGACTCTTTGCAACCCCGTGAATCGCAGCATGCCAGGCCTCCCTATCCATCACCAACTCCTGGAGTTCACTCAGACTCACGTCCATCGAGTCAGTGATGCCATCTAGACATCTCATCCTC
>SJYW01006941.1:1191203-1205350 GCA_006410735.1 Raphicerus campestris | reverse complement strand
ATGGCATCTGGTCCCATCACTTCATGGGAAATAGATGGGGAAACAGTGGAAACAGTGTCAGACTTTTTTTTTCTGGGCTCCAAAATCACTGCAGATGGTGACTGCAGCCATGAAATTAAAAGATGCTTACTCCTTGGAAGGAAAGTTATGACCAACCTAGACAGCATATTAAATAGCAGAGACATTACTTTGCCGACTAAGGTCTCTCTAGTCAAGGCTATGGTTTTTCCAGTGGTCATGTATGGATGTGAGAGTTGGACTATGAAGAAAGCTATGCGCCGAAGAATTGATGCTTTTGAACTGTGGTGTTGGAGAAGACTCTTGACAGTCCCTTGGACTGCAAGGATATCCTACCAGTCCATTCTAAAGGAGATCAGTCCTGGGTGTTCATTGGAAGGACTGATGCTGAAGCTGAAACTCCAGTACTTTGGCCACCTCATGCGAAGAGTTGACTCATTGGAAGAGAGTCTGATGCTGGGAGGGATTGGGGGCAGGAGGAGAAGGGGACGATAGAGGATGAGATGGTTGGATGACATCACTGACTTGATGGACGTGAGTTTGAGTGAACTCCGGGAGTTGGTGACGGACAGGGAGGCCTGGCATGCTGCAGTTCATGGGGTCAGAAAGAGTTGGACATGACTGAATGACTGAACTGAACTGAATAGCAGGGGCTATTCAGGTAAGACTGGGCTTCACCCTGACCATTACTCGTCTTTATTAAAATTATATCTTTATGAAGCATTCATTCTTGATTGACTTCTATATTACTTTTGCATGCTCAGTCGCTTCAGACATGTGCAACTCTTTTGCGACCCTATGGACTAGCCTGCCAGGCTTCTCTGTCCCTGGAGATTCTCCAGGCAAGAATAGTGCAGTGAGTTGCTGTGCACTCTTCTAGGAGATCTTCCTGACCCAGGGATCAAACCTGCGTCTCCTATGTCTCCTGCATTGAAGGGCAGATTCTTTACCACTGAGCCACCTGGGAAGTCCATATTAATATGTATAATTGATTTATCATGCATTCTTAATAATTGATATGTACCTTCCCTCTCATAATCACCATGAGAGAGTCTGTCTTTACCCCTAATATGCCCGCCTCTCTGGAAGCCTTATTTTCAGGTTCTTTTTAGTATTTTTGACTAGTTTTATTAATGGTAATTTATCTTTCAGAGGGTTAATTTTGGAANTTTTTTTCACCTCTATCTTTTGGATTTTATCTGAAGATTTGTTGTCATTTCCTTTTTCCAGAAGAAGTTCAGTAGACTCCATAGTTTTTAGAAAAGTTTAAAATAACACAAAAGAATCTAGGTTTTTCCCATAAAAATATAGACCATTACTCAATTTAAAATGTCTCCAACATCTGCTCAAGACTGCCACAGGCTGTACTGGGGGAAAATGTCATAGTTGACTTCACTTTTTTTCTCTTGATGTATTTCTTACCTCATGCTCTGTCACTTCTTATCTCACATTTCTCTCCTCTACAGTGTCAGGCTAACAGACCTGAAGCAAATAGACTGCCAGATATTTCTCCAGCATATATGGGTTTATTCAGGATTAACTGAGAACTACAATTTGCAGTCTGCAACCATGGTGAAGTGAAGTGAAGTGAAGTCGCTCAGTCGTGTCCGACTCTTTGCGACCCCATGGGACTCTCAGATCCTCCTGCGCAGCAAGAAAAGGGACATGCTCTTACAGAGAGGAAAAGGAAGTTGGGAGGGCTTAAGAGAAGGCAATGGCACCCCACTCCACTACTCTTGCCTGGAAAATTCCATGGACAGAGGAACCTGGTAGGCTGCAGTCCACGGGGTTGCGAAGAGTCGGACACGACTGAGCGACTTCACTTTCACTTTTCACTTTCATGCACTGGAGAAGGAAATGTCAACCCACTCCAGTATTCTTGCCTGGAGAATCCCAGGGACGGGGGAGCCTGGTGGGCTGCTGTCTATGGGGTGGCACAGAGTCGGACACGACTGATGTGACTTAGCAGCAGTTAGAAGCAGTAAATGAGGAGTTTTTGGTTTTTCAATGACTGGCTCCCGCCCAGGAAAGAAAAGTGTTAAAGTCTCTTCTCTGCTGGCCTCTGCTGCTATCACAGGATATAAGAGCTCCTCCTTCAGGTCTCTCAGTTTATTTGAGGTTTCTGCCTGTTGCCTGTGTGCTGCGTCGCTTCAGTCCTGTCAGACTGTAATCCTGCTGAACTGTAGCCTGCCAGGCTTCCCTGTCTGTGGGATTCTCCAGGCAAGAATACTGGAGTCGGTTGCCAGACCCTCTTCCAGGGGATCTTCCCAAACCAAGATCAAACTCACAACTCTTACATTTCTTGCATTGGCAAGCGGGTTCTTTACTGCTGGTGCCACCATTAAANTCCAGGGGATCTTCCTGAACCAAGATCAAACTCACAACTCTTATATTTCTTGCATTGGCAAGCGGGTTCTTTACTGCTGGTGCCACCATTAAATGTCAACAAGGTGTAGGGGAATACAGAAGTGGTGAAAGGCTAAAAAAGACTTTACTTGACTGATCCAGTTGTAACTTAACATTGGGCCTTTGTACTGGTGATGATGGTGGCTTTGTTTTTCTTGTAGGATGCTTCAGCAGTTTCTTCTGATAGCCTCACCTCCAGAACTTTAACTGTTAAAGATAATGCTTTCTGTAGGAATGTAGCTTGCTCCTAGGGCTCATGAAAGCTGATAGCATCAATTTCCAATTCAGTGTTCAGTAACTTCATGGTGGTAACTTGAAATCCACCATAGTGCACATACTTATATGATGGTAATCAGCAAGTCCTATAAATCAGGGTTTNTCTGTAGGAATGTAGCTTGCTCCTAGGGCTCATGAAAGCTGATAGCATCAATTTCCAATTCAGTGTTCAGTAACTTCATGGTGGTAACTTGAAATCCACCATAGTGCACATACTTATATGATGGTAATCAGCAAGTCCTATAAATCAGGGTTTATATATATATACACTTTTTCCCCCTCCTGGGGGTCTGACAAGTGGTAAACATATACCAGCACATTACTCCATATATTGCTTCCTCAGGATTCTTTGGCTGGCCTTTTCTTTGAAAGTGCTTTGGGGGAGTGATTTTACATATCATCATTTATTCCCTTAAGTTCAGGAACATAATGTAAATCTTTAGAGTCTGTCTCTTAGAGTCCCTTGCTTTGGGGGCATGGGAAGGGAAATAGAATACAAACATAACAGCAAACTTACCACAAAATTCCTTATTGTCAGCATCAAAGGTCATCTTCTTAGGCCTTTCTTATAAGAATAGACTGTAACCCCTCTAGTGCCTCCTTAGCATTTTGCTTGAACTTGTATAAAACTAGTTGAAAAATGAATAATTTAAAAGCCAGACTTTGGAAAATATAATAGCTGTTATCTGTTTTAGTTGTGAGTAATACTACTGTTTCTGGGGGCAAATAATATCACAGTAATTATTAATATAGTTTTATTATTATCACTCCAAGGGCTTTCTACACACTATAAATTTTCACTCCGCTAATCTTCACAACACTTATTGTTACAATAATAATAAGGTACTATTATTAACCTCATTTTATAGATAAGAAAACAGAAGCACATAGAGACTGAGTTACTTGCCCTAGATCAATCTAGAAGATATGTATTGTTAATCAGTCTGTTCAGTCCTCAGAGGAAATAAGAAGAAATAGTACTCTCTGAATTCATCCTGCCTCTGTATGCAGAGTATAGCACATGTAAGACTCATTTATATCATATAGCAACTTCTGATTTAGGTACTATTACTTTATTTCACAAACTGAAAGTGCTATATGTAGGATATCCTGAGTATGAGCTTGCATTAGTAAAAGATGAGTCTAATATTTGAAATGGTTATGCATGACCTCAAAATTCACATTTTTATAGTTCACCACAGTTCTTTGGTAGGAACTGACTGTAAGTCTTTTTATCCTCTTCAGAGTCTCATACTCTCAGTATTATTATATAAAAAATCACTTACTTAATATTGAAAACTGAGACTACTTGTGAAATTAATATACAAAGCATAAAAATAATATTAAAGAAAGGGAGAGGTATACCATTAAGAATCCTAATATTTGAGAAATAAGACTTAATATGTATTGAGTGTTATGGTATGTTGGGTATTGTTCTAAACACATCCTATTTCATATTTAAAAAGAATTATAATACTGATTTTCAAATAGTCTTACACTGCTAGCTTCTGATCTGTATATGTAGGAATTACCTATTTGCTTAACAACTGTTTAGATTTCTTACTCCTCCCTCCTCATGTCATGTGCTTAGCTCCTCTCCCTCATACACTACACTCTGAGAGCATCTGCAATGGTTAGTTTGATGTGTCAACTTGACTGGGCAATAGGGCAGTCAGATAGTTGGTGAAACATTATTCTAGATATTTCTATAAATGTGTTTTGGGAGTAACATTCAACTTGGTAGATGGTATAAAGCCAATGGTTTTCCTAATGTTTGTATGCCTCATCTAATCAATTAAGTGTCTGTATAGAAGAAAAGGCTGACCCTTTCAACTAGGACTCTCTGATGGCTTTCATGCTTTTAAAACATTATCCTCAATGGTGAGAAATTGAAAGCATTTCCCCTAAAGTCAGGAACAAGACAAGGGTGCCCACTTTCACCCCTACTATTCAACATAGTTCTGGNAATAGAGCATTACTCAGCCATTAAAAATAATACATTTGAATCAGTTCTCATGAGGTGGATGAAACTGGAGCTGATTATACAGAGTGAAGTAAGCCAGAAAGAAAAACACCAATACAGTATACTGACACATATATATGGAATTTAGAAAGATGGTAATGATGACCCTGTATGCAAGACAGTAAAAGAGACACAGGTGTATAGAATGGACTT
This sequence comes from Raphicerus campestris, assembly GCA_006410735.1. Taxonomy (NCBI): domain Eukaryota; kingdom Metazoa; phylum Chordata; class Mammalia; order Artiodactyla; family Bovidae; genus Raphicerus; species Raphicerus campestris. The sequence goes on along the minus strand of SJYW01006941.1, from coordinate 1,200,474 downwards.
TTGGACTCTGAGGGAAAGGGTGAGGGTGGGATGATTTGGGAGAATGGCATTGAAACATGCATACTAACATGTAAGAAACAGGATATAGGATACTTGGGGCTGGTGCATGGGGATGATACAGAGAGATGATATGGGGTGGGAGGNATTTCTCCAAAGAAGACATATGGATGGCTAACAAACACATGAAAAGATGCTCAACATCACTCATTATCAGAGAAATGCAAATCAAGACCACAATGAGGTACCATTTCACACCAGTCAGAACGGCTGCAATCCAAAAGTCTACAAGCAATAAATGCTGGAGAGGGTGTGGAGAAAAAGGAACCCTCTTACACTGTTGGTGGGAATGCAAACTAGTACAGCCACTATGGAGAACAGTGTGGAGATGCCTTTAAAAATTGCAAATAGAACTGCCTTATGACCCAGCAATCCCACTACTGAGCATACACACCGAGGAAACCAGAATTGAAAGAGACACATGTACCCCAATGTTCATTGCAGCATTATTTATAATAGCCAGGACATGGAAGCAACCTAGATGTCCATCAGCAGACAAACGGATAAGAAAGCTGTGGTACATATAGACAATAGAGCATTACTCAGCCATTAAAAATAATACATTTGAATCAGTTCTCATGAGGTGGATGAAACTGGAGCTGATTATACAGAGTGAAGTAAGCCAGAAAGAAAAACACCAATACAGTATACTGACACATATATATGGAATTTAGAAAGATGGTAATGATGACCCTGTATGCAAGACAGTAAAAGAGACACAGGTGTATAGAATGGACTTTTGGACTCTGAGGGAAAGGGTGAGGGTGGGATGATTTGGGAGAATGGCATTGAAACATGCATACTAACATGTAAGAAACAGGATATAGGATACTTGGGGCTGGTGCATGGGGATGATACAGAGAGATGATATGGGGTGGGAGGTGGGAGGGGGGTTCAGGATTGGGAGCTCATATACACCCGTGGCAGATTCATGTCAATGTATGGCAAAACCAATACAGTATTGTAAAGTAAAATAAAATAAAAATAAAAATTTTAAAAAACCAATTGAGAAGCTGAAAAAATAAATAAATAAACTATGGTGTTGGAGAAGACTCTTAAGAGTCCCTTGGACTGCAAGGCGATCCAACCAGTCCACCTTAAAGGAAATCCATCTTGAATATTCATTGGAAAGACTGATGCTGAAACTGAAACTCTAATACTTTGGCCACCTGATGTGAAAAACTGATGCATTGGAAAAGACCCTAATGCTGGGAAAGATTGAAGGCTGGAGGAGAAGGGGACAACAGAGGATGAGATGGTTGGATGGCATTACCAACTCAATGGACATGAGTTTGAGTTAGCTCCAGGAGTTGGTGAAGGACAGGGAAGCCTGGCATACTGCAGTCCATGGGGTTGCAAAGAGTCGGACATAATTGAGCAACTGAATTGAACTGGGTCACTCAATTTTTCCTGTTTTCATATTTGAGTTGAGTATTGACTCCTCCTGGGTCTTCAAACAGGTAGTTTTTTGACTAGAACTAAACCACTGGGTCTCCTAGTTTTCCAACTTGCCAACTCACTCTGCAAATCTTGAGACACACCAGTCCCCATATTGTGTGAATTAATTCCTTATAAAAATATTTTTTCCAGTTCAGCTCTCTGCTTTTTAATATGCTATCTAGGTTGGTCATAACTTTCTTTCCAAGGAGTAAGCCACTTTTAATTTCATGGCTGCAATCAACATCTGCAGTGATTTTGGAGCCCCCAAAAATAAAGTCAGCCACTGTTTCTACTGTTTCTCCATCTATTTGCCATGAAGTCACTGTTAAGACAACATTTTCACTCTCTGCTTTCACTTTCATCAAGAGGCTCTTTAGTTCTTCTTCACTTTCTGCCTTAAGGGTGGTGTCATCTGCATATCTGAGATATTGGTATTTCTCCCAGTAATCTTGATTTCAGTTTGTGCTTCTTCCAGCCCAGCATTTCTCATGATATACTTTGCATATAAGTTAAATAAGCAGGGTGACACACTCCTTTTCCTATTTGGAACCAGTCTGTTGTTTCATGTTCAGTTCTAACTGTTGCTTCCTGTGCTTCCTGGATGGATATATATATTTATATTTACATTTATATTTATATTTATCTAGACCTACATCTGCATCTATAACTGGGTTTCCTTGGTGGCTCAGATGGTAAAGAATCTACCTGCAATGAAGAAGACCCGGGTTCAGTCCCTGAGTTGGGAAAATCCCCTAGAGAAGGGAATAGCTACCCACTCCAGTATTTTTGCCTGGAAAAGTCCATGGACAGAGGAGCCTGGGGGGTTAACGTCCGTGGGGTCACAAAGAGTTGGACACAACAAAGCACAGCATGGAACATCTGTATCGGTAACTATGTATAGATACATATCTATCTTATTGAATCTGTTTCTCTAGAGAACCCTGATTAATACAGATTTCAATGTAGTTCTAGCACAGTTTTTTTTTTAAATCAATATCCAGCATTTGCATTATTATGACTATGTAACTATTATTTCCTGCTGTCAGGGTAGTTTGTAATTTCTTCAGTTCTGTCTTGCCACAGCAAAAATTTGAAGTGATGGACAGACCAGTGTTACAGCTCAGTTTTATTTGACAAGCAAAGGAAAATACACCCTCAAGGCTTGAGGGCAGGCAGACTCAAAAGACGCAAAGAGAAGCCTCCAGCTCAATTTTGGCTCCTCTCTGTATATGTTGCTTCTCCTCCCCCTGAGCCTGCCTAATGTAAACTGGACAGCCAGGAGGGCTGTCTGTTTTCCCTGAGGTTCTCACACAGGTCCTTGGACCTTCCTTTGCTCAGTTTGAGGGCTTTTCCTTTCTTTCTCTTTTAGCCACCGCCATTATGGACTCCTTTTTCCTATTCTAACTATCTAACATTCCTCCTCAAGAAATGGGAGGCCCAGTTCTTTAGGAACAGGGGCATAGATGTCTCTCTGGCTATTTCCTGCTGACCTGGGACAGCAAGGGGCATGGGGCCTCCCCTTCTTAGTCTCAAGCCTCAGAGTCTTTAAAGTGGTATCCATCTAAGGGTGAGTGATATTTTCCATGGTTGGGTGTAGTTTTATACATCCTTGTTGAACTGGCACTGCATGTTGTAGCTTGTTAACCTGGGAAGAAACAAAATGGGTTAGACAATCAATAATACATGGTGCAATCATAAGCAACATCAATATGGTTATGACAAGGACTAACAGGGGCATTAGCCAACTCCAAATTTCCCTTGCCAGGAGAAGGATCCCCCAAAAGAGATTATAGCCACCTGAGAACTCTCAAGCTCATTTTTTGAGATCCTATAGCATCTGAATGTTTTTCTTGAGGACTATGAGAATTTTTAAACTTGGCTGGAGGTATTTTCCCAGAAACAGCAAGTCTTGTTCAAGATGGCTCAAGTCCCTCCTTTTTAGGGATCAGGAAATCTATCTTCTGTCTATTTTGTGTTGTCTCTGCCAAGCTGTGCTGACTCTTTAGAGCTAGCCTGAGAAATCTGATCCCCAGAAGCTTAATTNTGATTATACAGAGTGAAGTAAGCCAGAAAGAAAAACACCAATACAGTATACTGACACATATATATGGAATTTAGAAAGATGGTAATGATGACCCTGTATGCAAGACAGTAAAAGAGACACAGGTGTATAGAATGGACTTTTGGACTCTGAGGGAAAGGGTGAGGGTGGGATGATTTGGGAGAATGGCATTGAAACATGCATACTAACATGTAAGAAACAGGATATAGGATACTTGGGGCTGGTGCATGGGGATGATACAGAGAGATGATATGGGGTGGGAGGTGGGAGGGGGGTTCAGGATTGGGAGCTCATATACACCCGTGGCAGATTCATGTCAATGTATGGCAAAACCAATACAGTATTGTAAAGTAAAATAAAATAAAAATAAAAATTTTAAAAAACCAATTGAGAAGCTGAAAAAATAAATAAATAAACTATGGTGTTGGAGAAGACTCTTAAGAGTCCCTTGGACTGCAAGGCGATCCAACCAGTCCACCTTAAAGGAAATCCATCTTGAATATTCATTGGAAAGACTGATGCTGAAACTGAAACTCTAATACTTTGGCCACCTGATGTGAAAAACTGATGCATTGGAAAAGACCCTAATGCTGGGAAAGATTGAAGGCTGGAGGAGAAGGGGACAACAGAGGATGAGATGGTTGGATGGCATTACCAACTCAATGGACATGAGTTGGAGTTAGCTCCAGGAGTTGGTGAAGGACAGGGAAGCCTGGCATACTGCAGTCCATGGGGTTGCAAAGAGTCGGACATAATTGAGCAACTGAATTGAACTGGGTCACTCAATTTTTCCTGTTTTCATATTTGAGTTGAGTATTGACTCCTCCTGGGTCTTCAAACAGGTAGTTTTTTGACTAGAACTAAACCACTGGGTCTCTTAGTTTTCCAACTTGCCAACTCACTCTGCAAATCTTGAGACACACCAGTCCCCATATTGTGTGAATTAATTCCTTATAAAAATATTTTTTCCAGTTCAGCTCTCTGCTTTTTAATATGCTATCTAGGTTGGTCATAACTTTCTTTCCAAGGAGTAAGCCACTTTTAATTTCATGGCTGCAATCAACATCTGCAGTGATTTTGGAGCCCCCAAAAATAAAGTCAGCCACTGTTTCTACTGTTTCTCCATCTATTTGCCATGAAGTCACTGTTAAGACAACATTTTCACTCTCTGCTTTCACTTTCATCAAGAGGCTCTTTAGTTCTTCTTCACTTTCTGCCTTAAGGGTGGTGTCATCTGCATATCTGAGATACTGGTATTTCTCCCAGTAATCTTGATTTCAGTTTGTGCTTCTTCCAGCCCAGCATTTCTCATGATATACTTTGCATATAAGTTAAATAAGCAGGGTGACACACTCCTTTTCCTATTTGGAACCAGTCTGTTGTTTCATGTTCAGTTCTAACTGTTGCTTCCTGTGCTTCCTGGATGGATATATATATTTATATTTACATTTATATTTATATTTATCTAGACCTACATCTGCATCTATAACTGGGTTTCCTTGGTGGCTCAGATGGTAAAGAATCTACCTGCAATGAAGAAGACCCGGGTTCAGTCCCTGAGTTGGGAAAATCCCCTAGAGAAGGGAATAGCTACCCACTCCAGTATTTTTGCCTGGAAAAGTCCATGGACAGAGGAGCCTGGGGGGTTAACGTCCGTGGGGTCACAAAGAGTTGGACACAACAAAGCACAGCATGGAACATCTGTATCGGTAACTATGTATAGATACATATCTATCTTATTGAATCTGTTTCTCTAGAGAACCCTGATTAATACAGATTTCAATGTAGTTCTAGCACAGTTTTTTTTAAATCAATATCCAGCATTTGCATTATTATGACTATGTAACTATTATTTCCTGCTGTCAGGGTAGTTTGTAATTTCTTCAGTTCTGTCTTGCCACAGCAAAAATTTGAAGTGATGGACAGACCAGTGTTACAGCTCAGTTTTATTTGACAAGCAAAGGAAAATACACCCTCAAGGCTTGAGGGCAGGCAGACTCAAAAGACGCAAAGAGAAGCCTCCAGCTCAATTTTGGCTCCTCTCTGTATATGTTGCTTCTCCTCCCCCTGAGCCTGCCTAATGTAAACTGGACAGCCAGGAGGGCTGTCTGTTTTCCCTGAGGTTCTCACACAGGTCCTTGGACCTTCCTTTGCTCAGTTTGAGGGCTTTTCCTTTCTTTCTCTTTTAGCCACCGCCATTATGGACTCCTTTTTCCTATTCTAACTATCTAACATTCCTCCTCAAGAGATGGGAGGCCCAGTTCTTTAGGAACAGGGGCATAGATGTCTCTCTGGCTATTTCCTGCTGACCTGGGACAGCAAGGGGCATGGGGCCTCCCCTTCTTAGTCTCAAGCCTCAGAGTCTTTAAAGTGGTATCCATCTAAGGGTGAGTGATATTTTCCATGGTTGGGTGTAGTTTTATACATCCTTGTTGAACTGGCACTGCATGTTGTAGCTTGTTAACCTGGGAAGAAACAAAATGGGTTAGACAATCAATAATACATGGTGCAATCATAAGCAACATCAATATGGTTATGACAAGGACTAACAGGGGCATTAGCCAACTCCAAATTTCCCTTGCCAGGAGAAGGATCCCCCAAAAGAGATTATAGCCACCTGAGAACTCTCAAGCTCATTTTTTGAGATCCTATAGCATCTGAATGTTTTTCTTGAGGACTATGAGAATTTTTAAACTTGGCTGGAGGTATTTTCCCAGAAACAGCAAGTCTTGTTCAAGATGGCTCAAGTCCCTCCTTTTTAGGGATCAGGAAATCTATCTTCTGTCTATTTTGTGTTGTCTCTGCCAAGCTGTGCTGACTCTTTAGAGCTAGCCTGAGAAATCTGATCCCCAGAAGCTTAATTGTGGAAGTGTTCATTACAATGGCACTCATCAGTAGTCCAGAATAAGTATCTGAGATCTCCCAGGGGCTCACAGGGGTATTGAGTGTCCTTTTCTGTTTTCTTCCACGATTGACTCATGAGTAGTGAATCCAAGAGTTGTGTCCTGGTACCTTGACTGCTGTGGAGGCAGAAAGTATTACAGGGTAGGGACCCTTACATGTGGGCTGGAGTTTAGCTTTTGGGGACCCATTTTTCCAAACTTTAATTAGGACATGAGTCCCTGGAGCATATAGTGGTGGCTCTTTAGAATCTTTTGAGTCCTGGTTGACACCCCACAAGCATATATCCTGTTGGAATTGCCCAATGGCCATTATATAAGATCAGTAGGTCTGAGCCTCTAGATCTAGGAAGAGATAATTGACATAAACAAAAGGTCTCCCATATAGCATCTCATAAAGACTAAGAACAACCTGTTCCTGGGGGTAGTACAGGTGCAAAGGAGAGCTATTGGTAAAGCCTCCTTCATCCTAGGGAGATGTCTTGGGTTATCTTTCTTATCACTGATTTTAAGAATTGGTTCGTTCTTTCTACTTTTCCTGAAGACTGAGGCCTCCAGGCACAATGGAGATAATAAGTAATGCTCAATGCTTTAGAGACCCTTGGGTGACCTTAGAAGTAAATGATGTCCCATTGTCACTTTGTAATGACCTGTGCAGACCAAATCTTGGAATGATTTCATGGAGCAGTTTTTTACCACCTTTTCGGCCTTCTCAGTCTGAGTGGGAAAGCCTTCAATCCATCCTGTGAATGCATCTATCACTAATAGGTATTTATACTCTTCAGAAAATGGCATCTGGGTGAAGTCCATCTGCCAGTCTTCTGGGTAGGTCCCATACCATTGGATGGGCTGGGCTAGCTGAGGTCTTCAAGCTCCTTGGAAGTTGTTTAACTGACAAGTGGGACAGGAAGAGACCGCTTGCCTTATAGATGTTTGGAGGCTTGTTCCTCTGAAGGATCTTTTTAATAATCTTTGGAGGGCCTAAATGAGTGGTGGCATGTAAGAAGTTAACCAACTTCCACTGGAGGTTCCCAGACAGAAAAAGGAGTCCCTTCTTTCAGAACCACCCCATGTGATCTTGAAAGCTCTCACTCTTAGGTTTAAGAGTCTCACGGTCAGTATATGAAGGAGTTTCTGGCAAATTAGTCTGTGGAACTAAGGTGGCAACCCCTAAGAGGTCATGGTTCTGTAATGCTGCTCTCCCAGCTGCCTGATCAGCTGCTTGGTTCCCTCATCCACTTCTGTGTTCCCCTTTCGGTGTCCTTTACAATGGGAGATTGAAACCTCAGCAGGGAGATGTACTGCCACCAAGAGCCTAAGTATTTGATTACCATATTTGATTGGGGACACTCGGGTGGTCACTTGTCCTCTTTCTTTCCAAATAGCAGCGTGTGCATGTAGAACCAGAGAGGCATACTTGGAGTAAGTGTAAAAGGCTACTCTTTTTCCTTTTCCTAGCTCTAAAGCTCGAGTCAGGGCTGTGAGCTCAGATAATTGGGCTGAAAAGGAGTATGTCAATGCTATATAATGTCATCCTGCTTATTTAACTTATATGATAAGTACATCATGAGAAACGCTGGGCTGGAAGAATCCCAAGCTAGAACCAAGATTGCCAGGAGAATATCAAAACCTCAGATAAGCAGAAGACACCACCCTTATGGCAGAAAGTGAAGAGAAACTAAAGAGCCTCTTGATGAAAGTGAAAGTGGAGACTGAAGAAGTTGGGTTAAAGCTCAACATTCAGAAAACTACAATCAAGACATCTGGTCCCATCACTTCAGTTCAGTTCAGTCGCTCAGTCGTGTCCGACTCTTTGTGACCCCATGAATTGCAGCAAACCAGGCCTCTCTGTTCATCACCAACTCTCGGAGTTCACTCAGACCCAAGTCCATCGAGTCAGTGATGCCATCTATTCATCTATCTTCTGTCGTCCTCTTCTCCTCCTGACCCCAATCCCTCCCAGCATCAAAGGCTTTTCCAATGAGTCAACTTTTTGCATGAGGTGGCAAAAGTGCTGGAGTTTCAGCTTTACCATCATTCCTTCCAAAGAAATCCCAGGGTTGATCTCCTTCAGAATGGACTGGTAGGATATCCTTGCAGTTCAAGGGACTCTCAAGAGTCTTCTCCAACACCACAGTTCAAAAGCGTCAATTCTTCGGCACTCAGCCTTCTTCACAGTCCAACTATCTGATCCATATATGACCATTGGAAAAACCATAGCCTTGACTAGATGGACCTTAGTCGGCAAAGTAATGTCTCTGCTTTTGAATATGCTATCTAGGTTGGTCATAACTTTTCTTCCAAGGAATAAGCGTCCTTAATTTCATGGATGCAGTCACCATCTGCAGTGCTTTTGGAGCCCAAAAAATAAAGCCTGACATTGTTTCCATTGTTTCCCCATCTATTTACCATGAAGTGATGGGACCGGATGCCATGATCTTCGTTTTCTGAATGTTGAGCTTAAGCCAACTTTTTCACTCTCCTCTTTCACTTTCATCGAGAGGCTTTTTAGTTCCTCTTCGCTTTCTGCCATAAGGGTGGTGTCATCTGCATCTCTGAGGTTACTGATATTTCTCCCAGCAATCTTGATTCCAGCTTGTGTTTCTTCCAGTCCAGCGTTTCTCATGATGTACTCTGCATAGAAGTTAAATAAGCAGGGTGACAATATACAGCCTTGACGTACTCCTTTTCCTATTTGGAACCAGTCTGTTGTTCCATGTCCAGTTCTAACTGTTGCTTCCTGACCTGCATACAGTTTTCTCAAAAGGCAGATCAGGTGGTCTGGTATTCCCATCTCTTTCAGAATTTTCCA
>SJYW01006941.1:1166057-1177718 GCA_006410735.1 Raphicerus campestris | reverse complement strand
TGTATGAGGGTTCCCTTTTCTCCACACCCTCTCCAGCATTTATTGCTTGTAGACTTTTGGATCGCAGCCATTCTGACTGGAGTGAAATGGTACCTCATTGTGGTTTTGATTTGCATTTCTCTGATAATGAGTGATGTTGAGCATCTTTTCATGTGTTTGTTAGCCATCTGTATGTCTTCTTTGGAGAAATGTCTATTTAGTTCTTTGGCCCATTTTTTGATTGGGTCATTTATTTTTCTGGAATTGGGCTGCAGGAGTTGCTTGTATATTTTTGAGATTAGTTGTTTGTCAGTTGCCTCATTTGCTATTATTTTCTCCCATTCTGAAGGCTGTCTTTTCACCTTGCTTATCGTTTCCTTTGTTGTGCAGAAGCTTTTAAGTTTAATTAGGTCCTATTTGTTTATTTTTGCTTTTATTTCCAATATTCTGGGAGGTGGGTCATAGACGATCCTGCTGTGATGTATGTTGGAGAGTGTTTTCCCTATGTTCTTCTCTAGGAGTTTTATAGTTTCTGGTCTTACATTTAGATCTTCAATCCATTTTGAGTTTATTTTTGTGTATGGTTTTAGAAAGTGTTCTAGTTTCATTCTTTTACAAGTGGTTGACCAGTTTTCCCAGCACCACTTGTTAAAGAGATTGGCTTTTCTCCATTGTATATTCTTGCCTCCTTTGTCAAAGACAAGGTGTCCATAGGTGCATGGATTTATCTCTGGGCTTTCTATTTTGCTCCATTGATCTATATTTCCGTTTTTGTGCCAATACCATACTGTCTTGATCACTGTGGCTTTGTAGTAGAGCCTGAAGTCAGACAGGTTGATTCCTCTAGTTCCATTCTTCTTTCTCAAGATTGCTTTGGCTATTTGAGGGATTTTGTATTTCCATAAAAATTGTGAAATTATTTGTTCTAGCTCTGTGAAAAATACCGTTGGTAGCTTAATAGGGATTGCATTGAATCTATAAATTGCTTTGGATAGTGTACTCATTTTCACTATATTGATTTTTCTGATCCATGAACATGGTATATTTCTCCATCTATTAGTGTCCTCTTTGATTTCTTTCACCAGTGTTTTATAGTTTTCTATATATAGGTCTTCAGTTTCTTTAGGTAGATATATTCCTAAGTATTTTATTCTTTTCATTGCAATGGTGAATGGAATTGTTTCCTTACTTTCTCTATTTTCTCATTATTAGTGTATAGGAATGCAAGGGATTTCTGTGTGTTGATTTTTTATCCTGCAACTTTACTATATTTATTGATTAGCTCTAGTAATTTTCCAGTGGAGTCTTTAGGGTTTTCTATGTAGAGGATCATGTGATCTGCAGTGAGAGTTTTACTTCTTCTTTTCCAATTTGGATTCCTTTTATTTCTTTTTCTGCTCTGATTGCTGTGGCCAAAACTTCCAAAACTATATTGTATAGTAATGATGAAAGTGGGCACCTTTGTCTTGTTCCTGACTTTAGGGAAATGCTTTCAATTTTTACCATTGAGGATAATGTTTGCTGTGGGTTTGTCATATAATAGCTTTTATTATGTTGAGGTATGTTCCTTCTATTCCTGCTTCCTGGAGAGTTTTTATGTAGAAGTGTTTTAAAGACCCATTTAGGACAGATTGGTAGAGATGGATATACTATAAGAGTTCTACCAAAAAAACATACACCTGCACATCTAATAATGAGTGTTTATTTCTGCTCAGTTCCGTGAGGCAGGATTCCCTAGTTTATACAGCACAGGGATCATGAAAGTGAGAAGTGAGATCAAATTCCTCATACAGAGAAATTTTATGGACTAGAAAAGCTATCATAATGTGAATTTGTCAGAGGAGACAAAACAGAGGCTAACTGTGAGGATCTGGAGAAGGCAATGGCAACCCACTCCAGTACTCTTGCCTGGAAAATCCCATGGATGCAGGAGCCTGGTAGGCTGTAGTCCATGGGGTCACGAAGAGTTGGACACTTACTAAGCGACTTCCCTTTCACTTTTCACTTTGATGCATTGGAGAAGGAAATTGCAACCCACTCCAGTGTTCTTGCCTGGAGAATCCCAGGGATGGTGGAGCCTGGTGGGCTGCCATCTATGGGGTCTCACAGAGTTGGACACAACTGAAGTAACTTAGCAGCAGCAGCAGCAACTGTGAGGATCTATCTAGTACTATCAATTTCTGAGCTCAGTATCTAGTGTCTTTAGATACAAATTGGGCTTCCCAGGTGGCACTAGTGGTAAAGAACTAGCCTGCCAATGCAGAAGACATAAAAGACATGGGTTCCATCCCTAGGTTTGGAAGATCCCCAGGACGAGGGCATGGAAACCCACTCCAGTATTCTTGCCTGGAGAATCTCATGGACAAAGGAGCCTGGTGGGCTACAGTCCATAGAGTTGCAAAGAGTCAGACACAACTGAAGTGACTTAGCATGCACACATGCACACATCTTCTATATTGGCAAGAACCTATACTTCTGAATTACTACAACTGTTAAATGACCATCTGGGCAATAGCAACTGTTTTACTGGTGGAAATGGCCCAATCACAAGGTCTGAATTAGATTTGCTAGACTTACTTAGGCATTGAACTAGGACCGCAAATATTGTAACATTTCACATGTGTGATACACAGCATACTTGGCAAGCTTATCTATATGGAGCATTGATTTAAAAAAAAAAAAAAGAAGGAGCAAGTAAAGCAAAACAAGTTCTGAGAAACAAAATTGATACCCCATCTCATCCACCTTCCTCTCAGATATTCCCTTATGCTGGGGAGAGGGAAGATCTCCTTGTGTCCAAATCTACACTCATACAATCCAGGGAGGCTTCAGCTAACTTAATTTCTGGCATACCTGGGTCAGTTTTCTATAGATTTTTCTGTCTAAATAGTATGTTCTTTACATTTATGCTATTTCCAAAAAAAAAAAAAAAACATTGTGCACCAAGGTTGCTCCTCTTTGCTTCACGTGGTCTGTGGAGTTCAGTTAGTCATTTATTCCAGACCGCCAGCAGATTTCAAAGATTATATCAGGATGGGTTGCAGAAGGAAATGGCAACTCACTCCAGTATTTTTGCCTGGAAAATTGCAAGGACAGAGGAGCCTGGTGGGCTGCAGTTCATGGGGTCACAAAGTGTCAGACACGACCAAACGACTGAGCACATTAGGATGGGTGCAGAGCATCTACTTAAGAGAGGAAAGCTTTTATAACATAAGTGGACAGCAAGCAATTTACAATAATAGAAGAAAGAGAAAATCTATTTTAAAACAAGCCAGAAATTCAGAGGGCACAATGGAGTCTATTTAGTGTAAGTACAGAAAGCCTTGCGCTTCTCAATAAGCCAAGAGGCATTGCTTTATTACAGAGCAGTGTAATAACAGCTGTTCATAACTGTGTTCCGGAGTCTCTAAGCCAAGCACCGTAGCACCCTTTACTCTCTGATTATCTCAGACCTTAACAAACAGAACAATAAGGATATCTCTCTATGTGCTTTCCCTTATTACATCATGAGGTGGCTGCTTACATCCATGGTCACCTAGCACAGTGCGGTTCATGGCAGCCACTTGTACAGTAAATGGCTTAACAAAATGGCTAGCAGTGTAGAAAGATAGGTAGGTAGGTAGGTAGATAGACAGAAACAATTAAATGTAAAGGTTACCTAAGACCAGAGAAATACTTACAAAAACATATAGATACAAATTCTCCTAATTCTCACAGAAATGGGAGAGGTGGAAAAAAGCCAAAATGAACAAAGTAAACATGAAGATGTTTTTTTGGTTTAAAGAGTGTCAGCTAAGACCATAAATACTAACATCTGTGAAGTCAGAAGAAAAGCATCTAAAATATTTTGTTGTTACAGCTCTAGTTTACAGATTAATGGCAAACCTTTGTTTTTCTTTGAATGACTCCAACTTATTTCTGAACTTAAGATAATCCCCAAATAATGCTATAGAAAAGAAGCCAACTCTTCAGTTAAAAAGGATGCCACCTTCCTTATCCAGGTAATTAAGCAGATTTCAACAGGACTTTTACTCATAGAGGCCATGTGATAACAAATAATCACAGTCATTATTTATTTAGCTTTATGTAAACGAGCATGACACTGTGGAGTTCACTGAATCATCTGTTTTTCACTACAAGTCAAACTATACATTTGGATTATATCTTGTTTTTTGCTTAGGCAAGTGACTTCATGGCCATTAAAGTATTAGCTAGTATGAATGACCCAATAATCCTCAAATATGAAGGTGATGCCTGCATGGAAAAGAGAACTATTGTAGAAAATATAGAAAATAAAAATTGAAGAGCACATAAGTAGTACGTGGAATCCCATGATTAGGGCTAAATATTCATAAATTAAGTGGGCTTTAATCTGATTCAATTATTTTAAATTTTGTTGAAGTATGTTTTTAAAAATACAGTGATAAAATGAAAGTTTTGTTGAGCATGCTTTTCATATTTTGTGATACATCTTTATAAAAAAAAGTTCTAGTCTGGGCTACAAAACTACCCTGGAGGGACTTGCCTGGTGGTCCACTGGCTGAGACTCCGTGCTCCCAGTGCAGGGGGCTGGATTCAGTCTCTGGTCAGGGAACTAGATTCCACCTGATACAACTAAGACCTGGCATGGCCAAATAAATAAATTAATTTTAGGAACTATCCTGAAACATACCTCATTTAAATACAGTTATTTGACCCTCCATCCCATACTTATAATGGACATAGTCCCTGACATTTCATAATAGTATGCTGTGTATTTCATTCTGGGGCATGATTGCTTATAGAAGTTGAGAGGTGTTACTTAATCACCTCCCTGAAGACACCGGGCTTACTTCTGTCTTTCCTGTGTGGTTTTCACATATTTTGCCGCTTCTTAAAAATGTTTATGAAGAAATAAAGTGTAAACTTTAAAAATATTTCTCATATTTTGCTCCCTTCTTGTCCTCTATTGACCTAAGAAGTCTAGGTTGTCATGCTAACCCAGTTACTTCTTTTTTCTTTCTTTCTCTATAATGGGAGCACATCAAAACCAGGAAGTTGACTAGGTCACTGTTGGGGATTATCCATATTCTTAGAAGGGATTTCGGGGCAAACACAGGAATTTTCTGCCTGCGTGTGTTTGCCTACCTTATTTATGCAACTTCCTTTCCTGGCTCCCCGCAGCTACCTTCTGTGCCCAGTTCAGATTCTGGTAATGTACACTTTCTAGACCTCAGCATTTCTCTATATGAAGAATCGGATCCCATTTCTCACTTTCATGATCCCTCTACAAATCGGGAAATCTTGCCTCGCTGAATCGAGTTGAAATAATTATTAGATGAACAAGTGTACATTTTATAGAGCTCTTACAATTGCAGTCATCTCTACTCATCTGTCCTAACTTGGCCTTTGTGTGTGTGTGTGTGTTCGTTGCTCAGTCATGTCTGACTCTTTGTGACCCTATGGACCGTAGCCCACCAGGCTCCTCTGTCCATGGAATTCTCCCAGGCAACAATACTGGAGTGAGTTGCCATGCCATTCTCCAGGGGATCTTCTTGATCTTTATACCACTTCTATGCTAACGAGAAGCTCTAAACATAGGCTTAATAACCATGTACTTCGTTTTTCTTCATGACAGCATCTCCAAGCCTATTTAACTTTTTGGTAAGGCTGCAAACAGAATTCATAAGTAGAGAAATATATGCACTTAGAAGCTTCCGTATGTCTTTAGACTGTTCCTACTGAAAGATCTGTAATACTGTCTAAATGTGTTGAGCATGAGGAGTCATAAGGTCCTGATCCTGACTTTGCCAAAACACATACAAATGTCCACATTCATTCGCAACATGTGGATCACTTTTCTAACTAAAAATCTCTCCCTAGAAATGATAGGGGTAAGGGATGCTGGCTGGCCAGGGGTTGGTATAAGAAAGATAAAGTGCAACAACCATGTCATTTTATGAATTTTCTCCCTGGGAGATTAAGTAAGAATAATGGTCTACAGTAGGAAATAATTATTGAAATACATGCTTTAGAATATCTCACTATAAGAAAAATATTTGATGTTAAGAAGCTCCTCATGTATTTAAAAAAAAAAAACATGATAAAGTAAAGGTATATGTATTTTAGGCTGACTTAAGAGAAGTTGTTTGGCACCTGGCTGTTTTCAGGTAAAGGGGATTAAAATGGAAGTTAGGAAGAAAGAAGGGAAATTGTAGAGCTGGAGAGCTGGCATGAAGGAGTAAGAGCTTTAAATGACTGCAGGTGATTGATTTCCTCCAGAGAACAAAGGCATAGAAGAGACACATAGAGGCAGATAGATGTTGCCTACCTGGTGGTGTGAGCTGGGTCCTTGATGAAAACCAGAGCAGAGTTCCAAACACTGTCCATGTGTAGCCTTCCAAACCAATGCAGACATCTTAACTCAGAACTTGATCACAAGCTAGGACAATTCAGTCCAGTTCCCCCTTGTTTAAATTCATTTAGTCCAGTGCCTATAATTTCTATCAGATATTCCCTTGCTTGAGTCCAGTCCTTCACCTCTCCTGACCCTCCCATATTGAGAAAAGAGAAACAAGAGCCAAAAAGAGAAGAAACAGGAGTATTGATGACCATTTTACTCATTTTATGATCAGTAAGAGACTAAAAGATATTTATAAGATTTTCATCTCTTAAGAAAGCATCCTGGGACTTCTTTGGCGATCCAGTGGTTAAGACTCTGAACTCCCCAGATGTAGAAGATGGACTTGTGGGCACAGCTAGGGGAGGAGAAGCTGGGTTGAACTGAGAGGGTAGCATTGAAATATATACATTCAGTTCAGTTCAGTTCAGTCGCTCAGTCATATCCGACTCTTTGTGACCCCATGAATCACAGCACGCCAGGCCTCCCTGTCCATCACTAACTCCCAGAGTTCACTCAGACTCCGTCTGTCGAATCCATGATGCCATCCAGCCATCTCATCCTCTGTCGGCCCCTTCTCCTCCTGCCCCCAATCCTTCCCAGCATCAAAGTCTTTTCCAATGAGTCAACTCTTCACATGAGATGGCCAAAGTACTGGAGCTTCAGCTTTAGCATCATTCCTTCCAAAGAAATCCCAGGGCTGATCTCCTTCAGAATGGACTGGTTGGATCTTCTTGCAGTCCAAGGGACTCTCAAGAGTCTTCTCCAACACCACAATTCAAAAGCATCAATTCTTCGGTGCTCAGCCTTCTTCACAGTCCAACTCTCACATCCATACATGACTACTGGAAAAACCATAGCCTTGACTAGACGGACCTTAGTCAGCAAAGTAATGTCTCTGCTTTTGAATATACTATCTAGGTTGGTCATAACTTTTCTTCCAAGGAGTAAGTATCTTTTAATTTCATGGCTGCAGTCACCATCTGCAGTGATTTTGGAGNAATGTCTCTGCTTTTGAATATACTATCTAGGTTGGTCATAACTTTTCTTCCAAGGAGTAAGTATCTTTTAATTTCATGGCTGCAGTCACCATCTGCAGTGATTTTGGAGCCCCAAAAACTAAAGTCTGACACTGTTTCCGCTGTTTCTCCATCTATTTCCCATGGAGTGATGGGACCAGATGCCATGATCTTTGTTTCTTGATTCCAGCTATGCTTCTTCCAGTCCAGTGTTTCTCATGATGCATTCTGCATATAAGTTAAATAAGCAGGATGACAATATACAGCCTTGACGTACTCCTTTTCCTATTTGGAACCAGTCTATTGNCAGGACGCTTGGGGCTGGTGCACTGGGATGACCCAGAGGGATGGTATGGGAGGGAGTTGGGAGGGGGGGTTCAGGACTGGGAACACGTGTACTCCCGTGGTAGATTCACGTTGATGTATGGCAAAACCAAAACAATATTGTAAAGTAATTAGCCTCCAATTAAAATAAATAAATTTAAATTTTTTTTTAAAGCTGTGCACAAATTAGAGCATTCACCACACACTACAGAGGTGATAAATTTATTAGCAAGTTTCTATAATTGATATAGATTAATGATGAGATGAGAAAAAAACCAGGATCAACAGATAAGAAAGGAAAAGGAGACTACAAGTAGGAGCTTGACTGTGTGTGCAGAGGAGTCAGACAGTGTTATAGTCTCAGTGGTGAGGGCACAATGAGTCCCTGTCTTCCTCATTACAGAGCTGTTTCCATGCTCCATTCTTCTGATGGTGTACAAATTATGCCACAACAGCATTATCAAAGGCACTTGCTTTCTGCTCAAGGAGGAGCAACAGGCCCATACCACCTGCCCCATTAACCTTTCCTTTTTTTTCTATTAAAGTTTGTGCCTCCTGTTCACTTTTCCTTTCTTAATTGCTCATAAACATTCAATCTCTGTAGGCTTTGCTGAAATATGCAAGTTTTCCCAGAGTTACAATCCCAGTTGGTGTATCACTCGCTTTTTCCCCTTCTTATCTATGATACGCAAGTAACCATCTGCTGCTTGAAATTGCATTGTTGCCAGCATAAACTGTTAGAGGTATGTTAGAAAGATGCAGATCTGTTACTACACTACAGAGGAAAAAACCTGTTTTAAAGAATCCTAAAGGTGGCTTTATATCAAACGCTTGACTTATTTTCATTTGAGGAATGTTAAAAGGACCAGGATTGAAAAACACTGATCATAAGACCTATAGGTGTCCTGCCTAGAGATCTGTACCTCACTGGAAAATGTGTTGTTATTATTGCTATAAAGCTTTGGAGTTATACAATAGAAGGAACTCTGTAAGTTTAATTCTGTTATTTTTGTGTGTTCATAATTTTAGTCAAAGCAGTTCTTCCTGATTGCTTCATGTAACATCCTCTTGTTAGGTCCATTGCTATTTCCACAAAGCAGCTTCTACTTCTGTTCTTTGTTAATAACTAGAGCAACCAGTAGAATTAATAAATGGTTTAAATTGGTAATCTTTAAAAGGAGGATGTTCTTCAGAAATACCATTCATCAAATACACGAGGATGCCTTTCTTAGGAACCTGGAACATTTTAGATCATGCTTCTGTCNGACAACCAGTAGAATTAACAAATGGTTTAAATCGGTAATCTTTAAAAGGAGGATGCTCTTCAGATATACCACTCATCAAATACACGAGGATGCCTTTCTTAGGAACTTGGAACATTTTAGATCACGCTTCTGTCAGTGGAACTGCCGGGTACATGTTACTTGAGGTTAAAAGTATAAAAGTAATCATTTCAGTTTACTATTGACAACATTATTTGAAATTTAGGACTCAGATTANGCAACCAGTAGAATTAATAAATGGTTTAAATTGGTAATCTTTAAAAGGAGGATGTTCTTCAGAAATACCATTCATCAAATACACGAGGATGCCTTTCTTAGGAACCTGGAACATTTTAGATCATGCTTCTGTCAGTGGAACTGCCGGGTACATGTTACTTGAGGTTAGGAGTATAAAAGTAATCATTTCAGTTTACTACTGACAACATTATTTGAAATTTAGGACTCAGATTACTTGTTACCAAAGAGCTGATGGGTTATTTCATTTTTTTAAAGTATATCTGACAAAAATGTATCCTATCCTTTTAAAAAATATTTAAAAGTCTTTGGTTGTCAGGATTTAGTTCCCTTGCCAGGATGAACCCAGGCCTCCTGCCCTGGGAGCCTGGAGTCTTAGCCACTGGACCACCAGCGAAGTCCCAAAAGCTGCCTATTTGAAAAGCAGAAAGGAAAAAAGTGGCCCTCTATCTTCCACTTTATAAATGCCTTGATAAACTCAGTCTTTGACAAAGTAAGTGATATCTTCCTAAAGCAGCATCCCAGTACCCAGAGACAATTACCAAATCGCTTCCTTTCTCTACACTAGCCACCGAGAGGTTTTTGATGGGGGTTTTCAAGAAAAGTAATAAAATATTAAAAGGGAAGCCAAAATCATCAGGGAATCTTTTGGAATCTATACAGTCAAAGCACTTGAAAGTGGAAGTGAAAAAAAAAAAAGGTTATTCACAGAGAACACTAGATGTCTAGAAGCCATCTAGTTTCTAAGTATGCTGTCTTAGAGTCTGGGACAGTCATGAAGATGAAGGTGATTAAAAGGAATATTTGCACTGAGATTCTCTGAATGTTTGAGTCTGTGTAATTTAGTGACTTTGCGTGTGGGACCCAGACTTAGAGTGTGACTGTCTGGGCCAAGCTGAGGTCACCAGTGCACAGAAGAATGTATTCACCGCTCCAGATGCCCTGGGTCTGTTTTAGGGTGGCTGTACATCCTATCTCCTCTGACAAACAGGAAATTGAGGTGCACAAGATATGCCCAACTGTGTAATTTTCCTGAAAGTGTAACAAGATTTATCCAGCTATGCTACCCTTAGAGAGTATGAAACTTTACTTCTGGAGCAGAAGGAAATAAAAATATCATTCTGAGGTTCTCCACTCAGTACTTTGAAGAGATGTGGCACATAGCAAGTGCTCACAAGTTTTGTTGAATTATGAAATAGATCAAATGGTGTAAAGAGCTGTTACAAAGGAGTGATGGCAATGAGGACCTGATTATAGTGAGTCTGAGGGAAAATAAAAAGCATAGTAGGGGAGAGAGGAGGGGAAGAAACACTGCTGAGGAGTTTCACTGTTAAAAGGAAAAGGAAAAGGAATAGAAGAGAAAGGTAGGGTGACTTGAGTTTTTATGAAAACCAGTTATTTTTTCAAGTGGATATAATATGGCATGTTTTTATTTCAATAGGAATGATTTATTAGAGGGATGTTTTGGCTTGGACAAAAAGTTTGCCTGGTTTTTCAGTAAGATGTTATGGAAAAATCCGAATGAACTTTTGGGCCAACCTAATAAGACTGATTGTGGAAGAGATAGAGGGAGAGAGTACCAGAGCAGTGCCTTCAGAGGGTGAGAAGCGCTTGCCATGAAGAGAGAGGCTGGCTTTAGTTAAGAGCACTGGCTCCTCCTTGGTCTGTGGGTTATAGGGAACTAGAGAATCTATGGAAGCAGATGGATGCAAGCTAGCAGATGCTGGAGCATAAAATAGTTCTCTTCTGACTTATCTGTGTTTCAAATGGAAAAGGAACTGATATCACCAGCATAGAATAAGTGGCAAGAAGTATTTCAGGTTTAAGGAGAAAAGGGTACGAAAGAGTATAGAAAGGTGAGAGATTGAATAAACCACTGAAATTGCCAGGCAGCCCTAACAAATTACCGCATTTTCCTTAAAGTGTACTTTCTTAACTCCTCTACTCTCTAGATTTATACAGAAATTGAAACCAGGTGCACAAAGAAAAAATTTTACTCTCTCAAAAAAAAATTGTACTTTTCCCAGTAGTGTTTAAAAGTTCTTGCAAAACAATCATATCAATCTTTTATAAATATAATTGAATTTGTATAGATAGTTAAACTTAATGTTACAGTTCCTACCAAAGACTGGCTTTATAGCCTGACTTCAGGTTATACAAATCAGAGAAATAGTTTGCACACTGCAATTCAATTCAACTGTGTCACCTTTTAAGTAATATGGTATTCAGTTCAGTTCAGTCGCTCAGTCATGTCCAACTCTTTGCGACTCCATGAATCACAGCACATCAGGCCTCCCTGTCCATCACCAACTCCCAGAGTTCACTCAGACTCATGTCCACTGAGTCAGTGATGCCATCCAGCCATCTCATCCTCTGTCGTCCCCTCTTCCTCCTGCCCCCAATCCCTCCCAGCATCAGAATCTTTTCCAATGAGTCAACTCTT
>SJYW01006941.1:1057012-1162818 GCA_006410735.1 Raphicerus campestris | reverse complement strand
ATAGTAGGGGAGAGAGGAGGGGAAGAAACACTGCTGAGGAGTTTCACTGTTAAAAGGAAAAGGAAAAGGAATAGAAGAGAAAGGTAGGGTGACTTGAGTTTTTATGAAAACCAGTTATTTTTTCAAGTGGATATAATATGGCATGTTTTTATTTCAATAGGAATGATTTATTAGAGGGATGTTTTGGCTTGGACAAAAAGTTTGCCTGGTTTTTCAGTAAGATGTTATGGAAAAATCCGAATGAACTTTTGGGCCAACCTAATAAGACTGATTGTGGAAGAGATAGAGGGAGAGAGTACCAGAGCAGTGCCTTCAGAGGATGAGAAGCGCTTGCCATGAAGAGAGAGGCCGGCTTTAGTTAAGAGCACTGGCTCCTCCTTGGTCTGTGGGTTATAGGGAACTAGAGAATCTATGGAAGCAGATGGATGCAAGCTAGCAGATGCTGGAGCATAAAATAGTTCTCTTCTGACTTATCTGTGTTTCAAATGGAAAAGGAACTGATATCACCAGCATAGAATAAGTGGCAAGAAGTATTTCAGGTTTAAGGAGAAAAGGGTACGAAAGAGTATAGAAAGGTGAGAGATTGAATAAACCACTGAAATTGCCAGGCAGCCCTAACAAATTACCGCATTTTCCTTAAAGTGTACTTTCTTAACTCCTCTACTCTCTAGATTTATACAGAAATTGAAACCAGGTGCACAAAGAAAAAATTTTACTCTCTCAAAAAAAAATTGTACTTTTCCCAGTAGTGTTTAAAAGTTCTTGCAAAACAATCATATCAATCTTTTATAAATATAATTGAATTTGTATAGATAGTTAAACTTAATGTTACAGTTCCTACCAAAGACTGGCTTTATAGCCTGACTTCAGGTTATACAAATCAGAGAAATAGTTTGCACACTGCAATTCAATTCAACTGTGTCACCTTTTAAGTAATATGGTATTCAGTTCAGTTCAGTCGCTCAGTCATGTCCAACTCTTTGCGACTCCATGAATCACAGCACATCAGGCCTCCCTGTCCATCACCAACTCCCAGAGTTCACTCAGACTCATGTCCACTGAGTCAGTGATGCCATCCAGCCATCTCATCCTCTGTCGTCCCCTCTTCCTCCTGCCCCCAATCCCTCCCAGCATCAGAATCTTTTCCAATGAGTCAACTCTTTGCATGAGGTGGCCAAAGTACTGGAGTTTCAGCTTCAGCATCATTCCTTCCAAAGAAATCCCAGGGCTGATCTCCTTCAGAATGGACTGGTTGGATCTCCTTGCAGTCCAAGGTAATCAACTATGATTTCGGACACTTAGAATATTATATCTTTCAATTTTAATATCTTTTGTGAATATGAAAAGTATTTATGTTATATTTCAAAAAGATCACAATAAGAAAAATATAATCTGGAAACAGTGTTTTCACTGTACATACATGAAAGAGTACATCAAACAGCACATAAAATGGGTGTCTCAGTCTTCTAGAAGTAAATGAACTAAATATCCTGAAGAGATTTTCTTCAAATTCTTATCGATTTGCTCTTCCTGTTGCCTGGAAAACCTGAGGAAGAAGGGAAAAAAGTAGAGAATATGGCCAAAGAATCCTTTACATAGGTGAATCTTTCTGTTTAGTGAATTACTATATGTATCGTTACAGAAAATATCAACTATAAAAATGCTCCAATCTGCTTAAAATTATTTTATGAAAATTTGGGGAACTAGACAAAGATAGATATGGTAAACAAATTTCAGAGATAAAGAAACTAACAGTTAAAAAAGTACACATTTCAGCCCCTGACTCCTGGCTTAATTTACTTATCTTTCTTTACACTGAAATTGCCTCCCACAGATTCTGGCTCTAAGAACTATAATTGTTTTGGAGATTATGTATGGTAGGAACCTTAACAGAGACTGTAATTATTATTTTCAGTAGTGTGTGGAATGCACACAGGATTTATAATAAGTGTTGATATATTCAAGGTCATTACCATCATTAGTTATACATGACACACACTTTCAGGAATGTTAATACCTTATTTGAGTAAACTGAGGCACAAAACTTGTTCAGACAGTGAGTGGCAAAGAAAAAAGTAACAGCTTAGTCTTGCAATCTTGATCCCAGAGAAAAGATAATTTATGGGAGTTATTTTATCACTGCTAATCTTTTATCTTCTATCCATGCTTTTTGCTACAGCATTGATATATTAGAGAAAACATTCTTAGTCTTGAAACACATGCTGAGATTGTCCTATGAATACCTCTGAGAACCCTGGCCTCAGTACAGTTTGACATAGGTCAGTCAGAAAAATGATAGGCTGGCAGATCTGAGCATGATATGAGTCAGAGCATATCTGGTGCAGTTTCAGGAAGAGATTGACTGTCCACATACTTTTGGGTCATCGTACTCCAGCAGTTACTAAATTTTCTCAATGGCAGAAATGGCAATGGCCTAGCGAGGAATCTTTCACTGATTATCCTCTTATATAAGTAGGAGACAATGACGTGTTCTCCCTCTTGGAGAAGAGTGGGAATCAGAGGGCAACTGGGAAACTCAGCAAAGAAAACTCTAAAGGGTAAGTTCAAAGGAGGTTCGTATTGCATATTGCAAAGGGGAAGGTCATAAAGGTAAGAGGAAGAGCAGACGGCATAATGTCCTGATTGCACGTAAAGCAGAATAAAGCAAACACAAACAGTGGGGACTGTGTATGAAAGTGAAAGTGCCAGTCGCTCAGACATGTCCATCTCTTTGAGACCTCATAGTCTGTCCATGGAATTCCCCAGGCGAGAATACTGGAGTGCTTTGCCGTTCCCTTCTCTAGGGGACCTTCCAACCCAGGGATCAAACACAGCTCTCTTACGCTGCAGGCACATTCTTTACCATCTGAGCTCCCAGGGAAACCCTGAGGAATATGTATATATTCGGTTAAGTACTTGAGTGANCATGAAGCAGAATAAAGCAAACACAAACAGTGGGGACTATATATGAAAGTGAAAGTGCCAGTCGCTCAGACATGTCCGTCTCTTTGAGACCTCATAGTCTGTCCATGGAATTCCCCAGGCGAGAATACTGGAGTGCTTTGCCGTTCCCTTCTCCAGGGGACCTTCCAACCCAGGGATCAAACACAGCTCTCTTACACTGCAGGCACATTCTTTACCATCTGAGCTCCCAGGGAAACCCTGAGGAATATGTATATATTCGGTTAAGTACTTGAGTGAGGAGGTGTACCAGATGAGGACATTCTCTGTTGGGATACTTTATTTGATCAGATTGATAATTTATTATGTGGGAAAATGTAAAGGTAAGCATTTATAATTTCGTTCAATCAAATGACTTTGACATGTGCAATGGAGTGTGAGTTATAAGATACATTTGTTCAGGCACTTCAACCTGACATATGATTATTTTTAGTAACTTGATTAGATGTGTATAAGAGACAGTCCTATCTCCTCTGACAAACAGGAAATTGAGGTGCACAAGATATGCCCAACTGTGTAATTTTCCTGAAAGTGTAACAAGATTTATCCAGCTATGCTACCCTTAGAGAGTATGAAACTTTACTTCTGGAGCAGAAGGAAATAAAAATATCATTCTGAGGTTCTCCACTCAGTACTTTGAAGAGATGTGGCACATAGCAAGNCTCTCAGAACTTTCAGTTTATAAGAGAAGAATCAGGAGCAGAAAACATGGATCATTATCTCTCTTATAGACTGAACTATTTCCTTCCAAAATTCATATGGTGACGCTCCAAGACTCAGAAGATGACTGCATTTGGAGATAAGGCCTTTAAGGAGGTAATTAAGCTAAGATGGAGTTCTTAGGATGGGCCCTAGTGTAATGTGACTGGAGTGTTTCTAAGTAGAGATGGGAACACAACACAGACAGAAGGATGACTGTACAAGAAAACAGTGAGAAGCTGTCCAGCCACACACCAAGGAGAGAAGCCTTGGAAGAAACCAAACATCCTGACATTTCCATCTCAGAATTCTAGCTCCCAGATCTGTGAAAAAATACATTTCTGTTGTTTGAGTCACCAGTCTGTGGTATTTTGTTATAGGAGACCTATAAAATAACATTATCTTCAGTATACATTTAACCCAGTGATCTCACTACTGGGCATTCATCCTGCAAAAAACAAATTTAAAAGATGCAGGCACCCCAATGTTGATTATAGCACTGTTTACAATAGCCAAGACATGGAAGCAACCTAAATGTCTGTCAATAGATGAATGGATAAAGTAGTCATGGTACACATATACAATGAATATTACACAGCCATAAAAAAATGAGCAAATTTGAGTCAGCTGAACTAAGTGGATGAACCTACACCTATTATACAGAGTGAAGGAAGTCAGAAAAAAACAAATATTGCATATCAAAGAATATATATGGAATCTAGAAAAAATGGTACTGATGAACCTATTTTCAGGACAGGCACACGTTGAGAATGGACTTGTGGACACAGCAGGGGAAGGAGAGGGTGGGACGAATTGAGAGGGTAACATTGGCATATATACATTACCATGTGTAAAACACATTGCTAGTGGGAAATTGTTGTATAACACAGGGATTTCAGCCAGTGCTCTGTGATGACCTTGAGGGGTGGGACTGGGGGTGTGGGAAGGAGGCTCAACAGGGAGGAGACCCATGCATACTTATGGCCGATTCATGTTGTTGTTCAGCAGAAATCAACACAACATCGTAAGGCCATTACCCTCCAAATAAAAAGAAATTAAAAATAGATTCTTGTGTGTTCAGCCACTAAGTCGTGTCCAGTTCTTTGTGACCCCATGGACTACAGCACGTCAGGCTTCCCTGTTCTTCACTGTCTCCCAGAGTTTGCTCAAATTCATGTCCAGTTGAGCTGGTGATGCTGTCTAACTAACCACTTCATCCTCTGCCATCCTCTTCTTGTTTTGCCTTCAATCTTTCCCAGCATCATTCTTTTCCAATGAGTCAGCTCTTTGCATCAAGTGGCAAAAGTATCGGAGCTTAGGTTTCAGCATCAGTACTTTCAATGAATATTCAGTGTTGACCTCAGGGTTGACTGGTTTGACCTCCGTGCAGTCCAAGGGACTCTCAACAGTCTTCTCTCGTACCACAATTCAAAAGCATCAGTTCTTCGGCTTTTTTATGGTTCTTCTTTATGATCCAACTCTCAAATCCGTACATGACGACCTTCTTTATGGTCAGCCTTCTTTATGGTTCAACTCTCACATCCATACATGACTACTGGGAAAACCATAGCTTTGACTAGAGAGACCTTTGTCAGCAGAGTGATGTTTTGCTTTTTAATACACTGTTAGGTCTGTCATAGCTTTCCTTCTAAGGAGTAATCATCTACAAATTTCATGGCTGCAGTCATCCTCTGCAGTGATTTTGGAGCCCAAGAAAATAAATTCTATCACTTCTTTCACCTTTTTCTCTTCTACTTGCCATGAAGTGATGGCACTGGATGCCATTTTTGGCATGGCTTTTTGAATGCTGAGTTTTAAGCTAACTTTTTCACTCTCCTCTTTCACCCCATCAAGAGGCTCTTTTGTTCCTCTTCAGTTTCTGCCTTGCTAAATAACTAAGCCTTTAGGGAAAAATACAGAGTCTGAGGAGAAGTAAGGAAAATAAATATCACTATTAAGGGGAATTGCATTCTCTTGAAAGTAGGAAGGGAAGGTTGAAAAGATAAAACCTTCACAAAAGAAGTGGCATTTGGGCCTTGAGGAGAATCTTTTATTTTCTCAAGGCAAAACTGCCAACTGCTGTCATGTAGGAATTACTTTATACTGAGACCCAGTGTATTAAAATCTAAACCTTCTTAGACACAAGTCTTCTTTTTCTAGGCAAAAGGATATTCAGGTCATTGGACTCATCTCAAAATCCAGTACTGAACATTGGTTGGAACCTACTGGAGAATAAACAAATCCCCAAAGGTAATCGCAAGAATACTGGAGTAGATTACCATTTCCTTCTCCAGGGGATTTTCCTATCCCCCAGATTGAACTCACAGCTCCTGCACTGGCATGTGGATTCTTTACCACTGAGCAACCACAGAAGCCCAATCACTGAAAATAATTACATTTTAAATTAGATTTAGCATAAACAATTTTATTTATCTTTGCTACAACTGACAGGCAATAGTTCTGTTGCAGGTAGGATTCTCTCTGTTACAAGTAATAGACTACCTGTCCCAGATGGCTGAGGCAAAAGAGGGCAATTTCTTAACTCATAGGAATAAGATCCAGGTTGGTGGGGGAAGGATGATGCCTCTTCTGGTGCATCTTGAGTTCAATCTGAAATGAAGCTGCAGGATTTCACCTTCCTCTGCTCCCTTGAGGTTCCTCTCTTCTCAGGTTTTGAGACAACACTCACAATAATTACATTTTTTTAAGAACTCACTGAGGTTTTTTATACATATAGTAAAATGACTTATTAAAAAGTACCATTTGATGAGCTTCAACACATGTACTTATGTCTATATATTTAAAACCATCATCACAGTCAGAATAGCAAAACTGCTTGCCGCCCACAAAAGTACCTGCATGCCCCTTGGCAATTTAAGCTCTCATTTCACTTTGGTCCCATTCTGTGACTATGACAGGCAATCATTGATCTGCTTTTTGCCATTATGGATTACTTTGTAATTCCTGAAATTTTATGTAAATGTATAATAGAGCATGCACCCTTGTATTGCTTTATATCAATAGTTCGTTTCTATTTTACCTATGAGAGAATTCCACTGTATGCATATAGTTTACCACATGCTGTTTATTTACCTTTTGATAGACATTTTGTGTGTTTTTTCCCTAGATTGAGAGTATTACAAATAAAGCTATTTTTAAGAACTATTTTTCCATATTCACTGTATTTTTATTTCTGCAATAGGTACTATAGCTTGGTAGTTTAAAAATCTTATCTCCATTAAATGATTTTTGCATACTTTGGGCAAATTTTCTTCAAGTCCTTGTCTTGTTCTTGTGTGTGTTGAATTTTGTTTTTGTCAGGATGATGTCCCAGGTTCAGAAGAATTCTGATGGTGTTAGGTTAAATACTTGCTGGAGTATTTTTTCATTTGACTTCAATTAGGTTAGCTGATTTCTGCTACTCTGCCTTTAATAACGCTGCTTTTGCCTGGAATGAACCTTTCATGATATGTGCTGTCAGAGTACTTAAAATAATAGAGAACTGGAATTTCATCAAGTATACAGAACAGGTGGTATGGTTATTTTTGTACTTTCTTGCTGTTAAATGTGAGGCAAATTCACTTGAAGACTTGAGTTCATTATAATTCATGCCACCTGCAGCAAGTTGATTATCCAATATCTAACTACCTATAACAATATAATGATTTTGAACAATCAAATTGATTTAGTTTAGTTCATAATACTCAGTTACCTCCTATAAGATGGAGTAGTAAAGTAATAAACAGAGGCTTTCTGAAAATTAAATGAAATATATATATATATATATTTATGTGTGTGTATATACATTTAGGTGAAGTATGTGCATATGTATATGCATGCATATGCACACACATAAATGTGCTTAGAACAGTGTGTGTCATTTAGTAAGTATAATGTAGAATGGTATAGGTATCTATCTATCCATCTATCTATCTATCCAGGAGATGGAGAAAGACAGGGAAGCCTGGCATGCTGCCATCCATGGGGCTGCAAAGAGTCAGACACAACTGAGAGACTGAACAACAATATCTATTTATTTACCTACCTTTTTTCTGTGGGCTCTTCTAAGGCTGAAAATTTTCTAACTACCAGAAAGTTGATCATGATGTGCACTATAAGCTAAAAAAATAAAACTATTTAGGAAATCTAATGAGAAGCATGTTAAGACTTTGGGCAATATTATTGAATTGTGTGCTCCAAAAAAGATATGTTGAAGTCTTAACTTCCTGCGTCTGTGAATGTGATCCTATTTGAAAATAGGGGTTTTGCAGATGTTATCAAGATTAATTTATATGGATTAGGACAGGCCTTAATTCAATGACTGGTGTCCTTTTAAGAAGAAAGAATGTGGACATGGAGACATATAGAGATACAGGGAAAAGGGTCCTATAAAGACAAAGGAAAAGATTGAAATTGTGGTGATACAAAGAAATGCCAAGGACTTCTGACAGCCATCAGAAGCTAGGAGAGGTAAGGAAATATTCTCTAGATCAGTCAGAGGGAATAGGATGGACACTGTGGTTTCAGACGCTTAGCTTTCAGAACTGTGGCAAGGTAAATTTCTGTTGTTTTAAGCTGCCTAGTGTGTGGTACTTAGTTTTCATTAACTTCAAATATTTTTGTAAAGAAAAAGCTAACTAAGTAAACAAATAAGTAAAATTTCTAGTCTTAGAAGCCTAAAATTTGCAGTTAAAATAGTCCAGCAATAAACAAAATGTCTATTCAACTGGCTAAATTGTTGAATATACTCCATTTTCTAGGCTATCTTCTCTCTTTGCTTAATCATTCGCTGGTGACTCAGATGGCAAAGAATCTGCCTGCAATGCAAGGGACCCAGGTTTTATCCCTGGGTCAGGAAGATCCCCCTGAAGCGGGGAACGGCTACCCACAGTGAACCATCATGTTATGCTTGAATTTCAAACATTTCTCATAATTTTTCAGTCCTGAGGGCTTATATTATTAAAATCATCAAATTCTTTAAATGAAAGAAATTTTATCACAGTGCTTCCTTTTTGTGTGACAAAAAGAAAATAAACTAAATTTTTAAAATTACACTTAATTTCTTGACCAAGCATTTTGTTTGCACTTCTATTTACATGGTTTATCCTACTTTCAAATTCTTTTCTTGGTCTTAAATAACCAAAAAACTCGAAGAAGTGTCTGATTATGATTGGTAATTTTAGAAAATGATGTTCAAGGATGTATCTTGTTCTTTTCTTGTGTAAAAAATGTAACACAAATTGAGCGATTCACAGAGCCTCAGAGCAACAGAATAACAAAACAACAGCAAAATAAATACAAANCCGATTCATGTTGTTGTTCAGCAGAAATCAACACAACATCGTAAGGCCATTACCCTCCAAATAAAGAGAAATTAAAAAATAAATTGATTCTTGTGT
Source organism: Raphicerus campestris (assembly GCA_006410735.1). NCBI lineage: Eukaryota > Metazoa > Chordata > Mammalia > Artiodactyla > Bovidae > Raphicerus > Raphicerus campestris. Next base: position 1,153,759 of record SJYW01006941.1, on the reverse strand, counting down.
GTTCAGTCGCTAAGTTGTGTCCAGTTCTTTGTGACCCCATGGACTACAGCACGTCAGGCTTCCCTGTTCTTCACTGTCTCCCAGAGTTTGCTCAAATTCATGTCCAGTTGAGCTGGTGATGCTGTCTAACTAACCACTTCATCCTCTGCCATCCTCTTCTTGTTTTGCCTTCAATCTTTCCCAGCATCATTCTTTTCCAATGAGTCAGCTCTTTGCATCAAGTGGCAAAAGTATCGGAGCTTAGGTTTCAGCATCAGTACTTTCAATGAATATTCAGTGTTGACCTCAGGGTTGACTGGTTTGACCTCCGTGCAGTCCAAGGGACTCTCAACAGTCTTCTCTCGTACCACAATTCAAAAGCATCAGTTCTTCGGCTTTTTTATGGTTCTTCTTTATGATCCAACTCTCAAATCCGTACATGACGACCTTCTTTATGGTCAGCCTTCTTTATGGTTCAACTCTCACATCCATACATGACTACTGGGAAAACCATAGCTTTGACTAGAGAGACCTTTGTCAGCAGAGTGATGTTTTGCTTTTTAATACACTGTTAGGTCTGTCATAGCTTTCCTTCTAAGGAGTAATCATCTACAAATTTCATGGCTGCAGTCATCCTCTGCAGTGATTTTGGAGCCCAAGAAAATAAATTCTATCACTTCTTTCACCTTTTTCTCTTCTACTTGCCATGAAGTGATGGCACTGGATGCCATTTTTGGCATGGCTTTTTGAATGCTGAGTTTTAAGCTAACTTTTTCACTCTCCTCTTTCACCCCATCAAGAGGCTCTTTTGTTCCTCTTCAGTTTCTGCCTTGCTAAATAACTAAGCCTTTAGGGAAAAATACAGAGTCTGAGGAGAAGTAAGGAAAATAAATATCACTATTAAGGGGAATTGCATTCTCTTGAAAGTAGGAAGGGAAGGTTGAAAAGATAAAACCTTCACAAAAGAAGTGGCATTTGGGCCTTGAGGAGAATCTTTTATTTTCTCAAGGCAAAACTGCCAACTGCTGTCATGTAGGAATTACTTTATACTGAGACCCAGTGTATTAAAATCTAAACCTTCTTAGACACAAGTCTTCTTTTTCTAGGCAAAAGGATATTCAGGTCATTGGACTCATCTCAAAATCCAGTACTGAACATTGGTTGGAACCTACTGGAGAATAAACAAATCCCCAAAGGTAATCGCAAGAATACTGGAGTAGATTACCATTTCCTTCTCCAGGGGATTTTCCTATCCCCCAGATTGAACTCACAGCTCCTGCACTGGCATGTGGATTCTTTACCACTGAGCAACCACAGAAGCCCAATCACTGAAAATAATTACATTTTAAATTAGATTTAGCATAAACAATTTTATTTATCTTTGCTAGAACTGACAGGCAATAGTTCTGTTGCAGGTAGGATTCTCTCTGTTACAAGTAATAGACTACCTGTCCCAGATGGCTGAGGCAAAAGAGGGCAATTTCTTAACTCATAGGAATAAGATCCAGGTTGGTGGGGGAAGGATGATGCCTCTTCTGGTGCATCTTGAGTTCAATCTGAAATGAAGCTGCAGGATTTCACCTTCCTCTGCTCCCTTGAGGTTCCTCTCTTCTCAGGTTTTGAGACAACACTCACAATAATTACATTTTTTTAAGAACTCACTGAGGTTTTTTATACATATAGTAAAATGACTTATTAAAAAGTACCATTTGATGAGCTTCAACACATGTACTTATGTCTATATATTTAAAACCATCATCACAGTCAGAATAGCAAAACTGCTTGCCGCCCACAAAAGTACCTGCATGCCCCTTGGCAATTTAAGCTCTCATTTCACTTTGGTCCCATTCTGTGACTATGACAGGCAATCATTGATCTGCTTTTTGCCATTATGGATTACTTTGTAATTCCTGAAATTTTATGTAAATGTATAATAGAGCATGCACCCTTGTATTGCTTTATATCAATAGTTCGTTTCTATTTTACCTATGAGAGAATTCCACTGTATGCATATAGTTTACCACATGCTGTTTATTTACCTTTTGATAGACATTTTGTGTGTTTTTTCCCTAGATTGAGAGTATTACAAATAAAGCTATTTTTAAGAACTATTTTTCCATATTCACTGTATTTTTATTTCTGCAATAGGTACTATAGCTTGGTAGTTTAAAAATCTTATCTCCATTAAATGATTTTTGCATACTTTGGGCAAATTTTCTTCAAGTCCTTGTCTTGTTCTTGTGTGTGTTGAATTTTGTTTTTGTCAGGATGATGTCCCAGGTTCAGAAGAATTCTGATGGTGTTAGGTTAAATACTTGCTGGAGTATTTTTTCATTTGACTTCAATTAGGTTAGCTGATTTCTGCTACTCTGCCTTTAATAACGCTGCTTTTGCCTGGAATGAACCTTTCATGATATGTGCTGTCAGAGTACTTAAAATAATAGAGAACTGGAATTTCATCAAGTATACAGAACAGGTGGTATGGTTATTTTTGTACTTTCTTGCTGTTAAATGTGAGGCAAATTCACTTGAAGACTTGAGTTCATTATAATTCATGCCACCTGCAGCAAGTTGATTATCCAATATCTAACTACCTATAACAATATAATGATTTTGAACAATCAAATTGATTTAGTTTAGTTCATAATACTCAGTTACCTCCTATAAGATGGAGTAGTAAAGTAATAAACAGAGGCTTTGTGAAAATTAAATGAAATATATATATATATATTTATGTGTGTATATATACATTTAGGTGAAGTATGTGCATATGTATATGCATGCATATGCACACACATAAATGTGCTTAGAACAGTGTGTGTCATTTAGTAAGTATAATGTAGAATGGTATAGGTATCTATCTATCCATCTATCTATCTATCCAGGAGATGGAGAAAGACAGGGAAGCCTGGCATGCTGCCATCCATGGGGCTGCAAAGAGTCAGACACAACTGAGAGACTGAACAACAATATCTATTTATTTACCTACCTTTTTTCTGTGGGCTCTTCTAAGGCTGAAAATTTTCTAACTACCAGAAAGTTGATCATGATGTGCGCTATAAGCTAAAAAAATAAAACTATTTAGGAAATCTAATGAGAAGCATGTTAAGACTTTGGGCAATATTATTGAATTGTGTGCTCCAAAAAAGATATGTTGAAGTCTTAACTTCCTGCGTCTGTGAATGTGATCCTATTTGAAAATAGGGGTTTTGCAGATGTTATCAAGATTAATTTATATGGATTAGGACAGGCCTTAATTCAATGACTGGTGTCCTTTTAAGAAGAAAGAATGTGGACATGGAGACATATAGAGATACAGGGAAAAGGGTCCTATAAAGACAAAGGAAAAGATTGAAATTGTGGTGATACAAAGAAATGCCAAGGACTTCTGACAGCCATCAGAAGCTAGGAGAGGTAAGGAAATATTCTCTAGATCAGTCAGAGGGAATAGGATGGACACTGTGGTTTCAGACGCTTAGCTTTCAGAACTGTGGCAAGGTAAATTTCTGTTGTTTTAAGCTGCCTAGTGTGTGGTACTTAGTTTTCATTAACTTCAAATATTTTTGTAAAGAAAAAGCTAACTAAGTAAACAAATAAGTAAAATTTCTAGTCTTAGAAGCCTAAAATTTGCAGTTAAAATAGTCCAGCAATAAACAAAATGTCTATTCAACTGGCTAAATTGTTGAATATACTCCATTTTCTAGGCTATCTTCTCTCTTTGCTTAATCATTCGCTGGTGACTCAGATGGCAAAGAATCTGCCTGCAATGCAAGGGACCCAGGTTTTATCCCTGGGTCAGGAAGATCCCCCTGAAGCGGGGAATGGCTACCCACAGTGAACCATCATGTTATGCTTGAATTTCAAACATTTCTCATAATTTTTCAGTCCTGAGGGCTTATATTATTAAAATCATCAAATTCTTTAAATGAAAGAAATTTTATCACAGTGCTTCCTTTTTGTGTGACAAAAAGAAAATAAACTAAATTTTTAAAATTACACTTAATTTCTTGACCAAGCATTTTGTTTGCACTTCTATTTACATGGTTTATCCTACTTTCAAATTCTTTTCTTGGTCTTAAATAACCAAAAAACTCGAAGAAGTGTCTGATTATGATTGGTAATTTTAGAAAATGATGTTCAAGGATGTATCTTGTTCTTTTCTTGTGTAAAAAATGTAACACAAATTGAGCGATTCACAGAGCCTCAGAGCAACAGAATAACAAAACAACAGCAAAATAAATACAAATTTAATTACTGTAAGAAGAAAAGAAATGCCATTAATTTAGAAAATTGTCTCTCAGTTGATTGATACTGTGTCACAGTGAGCCATTATTATTTAGAAACTGAAAGACTGAATATACACATGGACAATAGCCAAACTATACAAAAACACAATTCTAACCCACAATCTGCAGCAAAAAGCCCAGGAAACCAATCCATTCTCTACAGTAATCCGCCAACCTGCTATCTATAAGTTGGATTTCTGGGAAGTCAGACCATCATCTCTAGTAACAATCTAAGAAGCTAAACTCCTGTATCAACTGGCCTGAAATGGCCAGGACTTGATTAATAAATAACAGCTTCCTTAATGTTTATCTCCACTTCCAATTTAAGACCAACCAGAGAGAGCCAAATATGCACCCCTAACCAATCACGTGGGTTTCCCTGGTGGCTTATCCGGTAAAGAACCTGCCTGCAATGCGGGAAACGTGGGTTCGATCCCTAGGTTGGGAAGATCCCCTGGAGAAGGGAAAGGCCACTCACTCCAGTATTCTGGCCTGGAGAATTCCTTGGACTGTATAGTCCATGGGGTCACAAAGAGTCAGACATGACTGAACGACTTTCACTTTCAACCAATCACATAGGATACCCAGTCTCTAGGTACCCCATCTGTAGCTTCCCCTGCCAAAGACTATTCCAGTCAAAGCCCACCTGGAGCCTTCTCTTTTCTACAAAACTTCCCCAGTCCTCTCTTTGCCTTTGAGTCTCTGCCAAAACACCAGTGATGGTAGTTGCCTCTTGCTCTGAATAAATAAACTTTACCTCTTCTTACACAAACCTTTTGGGTAAGAGAGCTAAGTAGAGGAATAATTCCTAAAAACTAGTGACTATTTCTATAGTTTTACTTCTAATAGTTGGATCTATACAACCATAAGCACTCAATTGATGTAACTGTTGAATAATCTATCTACAATTCTAAACTTACATAGCCTTTATTCATTTATTTGTAGAGATAATGTAGATAGCATGGGCATATTCAAAGATGAGTAATAACTGAGTTGTGTGAACATGCTCAGTTTGGCACCAATTCTCTAAAGACAAATAGCTGCAACATTTTGTTCTATTACCTACAAAGTTTGGAAGTAATTGGTGTCACCAATGCATTCAATTCACAGAGACCAGGCAAAGTACATTTTTTCCTTACCTTGGTTCAGGAGATGACAGTGGATTCACAGGTTTATTAAATGAATCATTTTAAATTGAATTCTCTTACATATGATTTACATGATGCTTGGTTTGTTAGGTTCAAAACTAAAGTTTTATTTCCAAATTGTATTTTTCTCATTGTTACAAAAGGAACTTAGTAATATATTCAGTTTTCCATTTAATTTTTGTCTTTTATCCAGTAGAGTTGATTTTTCTGTATATACTCATGAAACCATCACCATTACCTAAGCAAAAAACATGTCCACCACCTCTAAAAGGATCCCCCTGCTCTCTTTGTTACTTTTGTTTTTTGACAAAAATGCCTAATGTAAGATCTACCCTTTTTTACCCCAGTAGAGTTGATATGGTATAACTAAAGTACCATCAACTATTCATATAAAGAATAGCTCAGCTGTTTAAAAACTGGTTTATGTATAAGGTAAATGAATAGAATTGTATTAGCAGATTATCCATCAATATTAATATTATACTAAAGTCTTGCTTGATATAGAAGGAAAAAACCAACATATCTTGGGTCTAGATTCTAGCTTTGCCTTGGCCTTAACTGACTGAGACTTGGATAAATGGATAATAATTTTTGGACATGTTTCACTATTATAAAATGAATTGGACTAGATGATACCCAAGATTTTTTTGTGCTCTTGCACTAGCATTTTTAAATGACTTGAAAATTTGCTGCAAAGTATACTCTGTTCTTGATAAAAATATCATTATAACTGGAAAGGGCAATATTGAGCAAGAGCATCTTAAAGTCAACACTGGATCATTCAGTATCTGATTACCTGGCTTGTAAATATTACACGCCCTACTCCTTTCTCTATTTGCCTGGCATTTCATAATGTTTCTTTCTAAGGCTGCCTTTGTCACTTCAGATTTCTCAGTCTGGAGCTGCACTAACTGGTATGGGAACCAGTAGTCACAAGTGGCTATTCAACATTTGAATTGCAGCTGCTACTGCCAAGTCGCTACAGTCGTGTCTGACTCTGTGCGACCCCATAGATGGCAGCCAAACAGACTCCTCCATCCCTGGGATTCTCCAGGCAAGAACACTGGAGTGGGTTGCCATTTAGTGCTACTGAAAATCGAAATGTTTATTTTAATGAGTATGAATACTTCAGTTATTGGAAAACTATTGGAACAACTTAGGTATATGAATATACTTTTTGACTGTACATTTTATAACATCTAAATACTGAACATTAATAAAAACTTAATGTCTGATTTGAGATGGCCTGTAAGTGAAAGATAAATGTCAGATTCAAAGACTTAGTATAAAAAAGTAAAATATGTCATTAATAATTGGATATTGATTATATATATAAATGATAATATTTGGAACATACAGAGGTAGATATAAAAATACAATTCTGTTGCTTCTTTTGTAAGTATTAAAATATTTAATTATTTTTAGTTGGTTTGATATCTATCTCTTTGAGACAGTGCTGGTTTAATATATTTAAGGCTCTTCCTCAACTTTTTCTGGGTAATTGATTTGAGGTTTCTAGGCTCAGTTTGCTGTCACTTTGCAAATCCTAGGGCATTCCCAGGAAACTTTCCATCTCCCAGCATTTCCCTCTCTAGCTCTCCTTTAGTCTCCATTAAGAAAACTCAAAATCCATGTCTATACTTATAAAATCCCTTACACTATTCCTTTTATTTAAGTCTGATTATAAATTCCATAAACTGACTTAAGCTATCAGAGGTAGAAGAGGGATGGATATTCATTTCCGTTCAGTTCAGTCCCTCAGTCATGTCAGACTATTTGTGACCCCATGAATCGCAGCATGCCAGGTCTCCCTGTCCATCACCATCTCCCAGAGTTCACTCAAACTCTAGTCCATCGAGTCTGTGATGCCATCCAGCCATCTCATCCTCTGTCATCCCCTTCTCCTCCTGCCCCCAAAGGTGGCCAAAGTATTGGAGTCTCAGCTTTAACATCATTCCTTCCAAAGAAATCCCAGAGCTTATCTCCTTTAGAATGGATCTCCTTGAAGTCCAAGAGACTCTCAAGAGTCTTCTTCAACACCACAGTTCAAAAGCATCAATTCTTCGGCGCTCAGCTTTCTTCACGGTCCAACTCTCACATCCATACATGACCACTGGAAAAACCATAATGTCTCTGCTTTTCAATGTGCTATCTAGGTTGCTCATAACTTGTCTTCCAAGGAGTAAGCATCTTTTAATTTCATGGCTGCAGTCACCATCATGGATATTAGAAAGATACTAAAGTGTTTTGCAGGCTAAAAACTGTCTTTTATCAAACACATGATAATAAATAAATGAAAACATGTTTAAGAGTAATAAATAGTGGAGCCTTTAATGTTTGAGTTGATCAAAAAATTACTTGTCTTTTATTTTTATTTATTTTTTAAAATGTAAATTTATTTGTTTTTAAATTTCAGTTTCCTTGCTGTTAAGGAAAGTAACAAGGACAATGAAGGGGACTAAATGTAAGTTGGGTAATCATATGTTAGTTACTTATTATTCATTAACAGTTATCTGATAATACCAGAAGGGTTTTGACAGTAATCATAGCGCCTACTTATTTAGAGATTCTTTTTAGAAATATGTGAGTCATTTAAACTCAGTTCAAAGTTTGGATGAAAAAGGCCTTCAATAATGTTTTAGAATTACTAGCTCTCTCTCTTTTATCAAACAAACCTTTGAAAACAACTTTAATGACTTCTTTTAAAAATTAGCAGCTGGTTAAATGCCCACAATTGCCAGGAAATAAAATATTTAGGAGTTTTAGGCTAAGATTATTTTTCTGTTTAGTAACTAATTCAATAAATATTTGTTGAATGTCACCTATGTGAGGCAAAACTCTAAGAGAAGACACACATAAATTTAACCCAATCCTTGATCTTGAAGTTTAAGAGCTTGTCTTTATAATTCTCCCAAGTATTAGTGGATACTTGGGGGAATTATAAAGACAAAAAATATATATATTTTCTCATGTGTTGTTTTATCTTTTCACAAACAAAAGATCTCCTTTCCCCATATCTATTAGTCCCTCAAAAGTCTGAACACTGCAAGCACTAGCTACCTCCAAATCCTTTTCCCAGTGAGTAATAATCTTTTGTGATGGCTCCACTGCTGGAAGAGTAAAGCTGAACGCTCCCAGAAGGCAGAAGGAGAGGCTGGGTTTTGAGGTACAGGATGGAAGTGGCCCTACTCTCTGAGCTAGAATCCACAAGAGGGGAATAGTAGAGGAATGCCAAACATCATTTCAACACCATGCTTTGCAACATGGCAGCCTCTCCAAATAGAATTAGCTACCTCCAACCCACAAAAGTCATACAGATTCTAGAGAAGACTGGGGGGGTGGGGTAGAGAAGAGAAGGCATGTGTGCCTGCGTGCTCAGCTGTGTCTGACTCTTGGGGACCCCTCAGACTGCAGCCTGCCAGTCTCTTCTCTCCATGGGACTTCCCAGGCAAGAATACTAGCCTGGGTTGCCATTTCTTTCTCTAGGAGATCTTCCCAACCTGGGATTGAACCTGGGTTTCGTGCACTGGCAGGTGGATTCTTTAGCACTTGAGCCACCTGGGAAACCCCTTAAGTAGGCGAAACAGAAGAAATGAAGGGATAGTGCAAGCACTTCCCCTACCCGCCACATACACAGAGAGTGAAGTGAACTTCCTGCCCATCCCAAGAGCTGGTGGGATGGAGCTTGATATTTATTTTACTACTTTTTAGAAACCTATTATTTGATATTGGAGTGTAACAGATTAACAGTGTAGTGATAGTTTCAGGTGGACATCAAAAGGACCCAGCCAGACATACACCTGTGTCCACTCTCCCCCGCCAGGATTTCCTGGTGTCTCAGTCCCTAAAAAATACACTTGTAATTTAGGAGACCACATGAAATGCAGGAGACACGGATTCAGTCCCTGGTTGGGAAGATCCCCTGGAGGAGGAAATGGCAATCCACTCCAGTATTCTTGCCTGCAAAATCCCATGGACAGAGAAGCCTGGTGGGCTACAATCTGTGGAGTCACAAAGAGTCAGACATGACATAGAGTCTAAACCACCAATTCTCCCCAAACTCCCCTCCCATTCAGGCTGCCACATAACACTGAGCAGAGTTCTCTGAGCCTGGTATTTCTGATTTAGAATCGTGAAGCCATGTGTTAGTGCTAATATCTGAGCCTGAGAAGAAAATTCATATTGTCACAGGTTGATACCCAAAGTTGATGGTCAGCCAATAGTCTGGGCTGTAAATAAATAGCCGAATAAACACCTGCATTGCCAAGCCAAGCAAATTTACTTCCCACTGCCTCAGGTACCCTGGTTCAGGTTCCACTTCTCTGGAATTCTTGGACTTTTCTCAACCCAGCAGCTATAAAGGTAATGCTTGGCACATTAGGAGCCCCAGGACCTCACTCCAACCTGAAAGCAATTATCCTTTGATTGTTCTGTACATACACATCCATTCATGATGTTAATATTGTGACAAACACCCTGTTTATAGCCCTCAAATCTGCCAAAAATTAAGTTACAAAAAATTTTCAGACAATTTGAAAAGAAATTAAGTCTACTATTTTATTATTTAAATATATGAAATAGTAAAGATTACTTCCTTCATTTTGAATATTGCTCAAAATTCTTCTCATTTTTCTCCTTTGCATTTAAAATATATTGAGGTTTACAGAAGAACTATATTTTAAAATAGAAAATAATAACTAAATACTATCCAAGAAAGTCAACAATTAGTATGCTAATATTAATAGCATCAGTTGATCCATTGAATTATTGATACTTAGGGAATTTTTTGTTTGTTTGTTTAATCTTGTTTTGCTATTTCATTCTCTAAGGTTTGCGGCTTCCCAGGTGGCCCAGTGGTAAAGAACCCTCCTATAATGCAGGAGACACAAGAGACATGGGTTCCATCCCTGGGTCGGGAAGATCCCCTGAAGTAAGAAATGGCAACCCACTCCAGTATTCTTGCCTGGAAAATCCCATGGACAGAGGAGACTGGCGGAGCTACAATCCATGGGCTGCAAAGAGTCGGACACGCCTGAATGAGCACACATGCATGTTTCTAAGGTGTACCATTATGTGTATTGGGGAATATTTTTGACATATTAACCAATTTATCCCTCTAATTTATTATTACTATTTTTATTGTTTTTTTTTTTTTACCACAAGTCTTTCCCTCTATTAAAACTAATTATTGAAAATAGAAAATATAGAGTTCCGATACGGTGTGCATACTGAGAATATTCAAAATCTAGCTTTGGATGCCAAGACAGACTTTTAAAGCATAGAGATAACTATCTTGAAAGTTAATTTCTCATTTGTAAGAACTGAGTATTTTGGAACTCAAAAGACTATGTCTTGATGGGAGCAGAGCATGAATATTATGCCAAATGCAACATATTACAAGAGCAATAATAAAAGAGCCAAATCTTCCAACCTAAGGGCTACCCAAGCTCAGCAAGGAGAGAAAAGAAGAGATGAGACCAAGGGGAGGGGTTTGTGGTAAGAGGACCCAACCTGAAAATCCTGATCATCAACAGTGAGAACTGTCAAGTCTCTACATGAGACTGGCCAAGGAGTCCTGTGTAAACTGAGATTGCCTTGGGAGCCCAACCCATCACCAAGCCAGTGAGTATAACACACTCTCTCAGGTGAGAACATAGGATTTCTTGTATGTCTAAGTGATGCATATCATCGGCTAATAAACAAGAGTAATATCCATCCCTACCCTGCGGGAACCACCAATATCATCAATCTCCCTGCTAATGTGCCAGAATATTATTGAATCTTTCCACTCCTAGTCATGCACCTCCTGCCAAACAGAAAGTCTGGATACCTTGAAGGCCAGTGATAGTACAAAAGAGGCCTATATGATGTGGAAAAGAAAACCTCAGCACATTTACTTTGCCGGGGCTGGGGTGCAGAAAGGAATCGGGTCTCCCAAGTGGCACTAGTGATAAAGAACCCTCCTGCCAAAGCAGGTAGATGTAAGAAATGCAGATTAAATCCCTGGGTTGGGAAGATCCCTTGGCAGAGGGCATGACAACTCACTGTGGTATCCTTGCCTAGAGAATCCCATGGACAGAGAAGCCTGGTGGGCTACAGTCCATAGCATCACAACAAATTGGACATGACTGAAACAACTTAGCACATGTGCACGCAGAAAGGAATCAGTTCACAATTCCAACCTTTCTTCATTTGAATACCAATTACATACAATTTTCTGCTCTCATACGGAAGATGTAAAAATAACTGAACTTTCAGTAAAAATATCTTTCAAGGCCTAAGTTTACCTTGTACATGAAAGGGTTCCTAATAAATGAAAAAAAATAAAGAAGTCACCAGATACTGGGTAAGAATCTTATTACTCCTTGATATACCTTGACAACTTTTTTTTTTTTTTGCCTTTAAAGGTTTATCTTCAGTTTCTTATTAATCTATTTCTCATTCAAATATGGAGATAAATTGTTCGAAGGTTTTTTCCCTGTGTTTTAATCATTGAGCTGCTGCTGCTGCTAAGTTGCTACATCATCTTATTTTAAAAATCACATTCACTCTTTAGTTCAATAAGGTAATGTGGGAAAAAAACTCTGCCTTTTAGGGTTTTATTTTATGATTTATGTATTTATTTATTGTCAAAAGGCAATCCTCATCTTCCCTCAGCAGGCTTGAAAGGGACCAGATGTTTCCTATCATGCGTTTCCTCAGTTCTTCAGTTCATTTTTGACATGCTGAAACTGGAGTATTTATCACTGTTGGTGTTGTGCTCAGCGATTGCTATTTGTCAATTTCACAGAAACATCCTCTAAATTGAGCTAGCATCATCTAGACTAGGGCTATCTAATTTGACTATCATGACAACGTGTAGTCAAAAATATCCATCAAAAAGGGGTTTTGAATAAAGTTTCTCTTTCCATAGCATATGCATGCTCAAATTAGCTGTTTAGACTGATTTGAATTTTCAGCATTAAAGATGTCTTAGAAAGCACTGATGGCAGTTTCCAACTATACTTGAAAACAATAATAAAGCATAAGTAATGACGAAGGCATTTTTAAATAGGTAAAACCCTTTAATCTGGAAAGCATTCAATGTTATTGCTATTATCATTATAATGAAATGGTCATAGTTATAATTCATATTTTAATATATTTTATAATTTGATAAGAACTCAGAAATTTAACCCATAATTCTCTCAAGACATTCTGATGAATTAGACAGAATGGATATTATTAGTCATATTTTCTCAATGAAAAAAAGAGAGGCAAAAAAGGTTAAGGGATCTAGCCAGTTTTATATTAAGAAAAGCTTCTTGATTTTATTCTAAATGATATTTTTGTATATTAAAGTGAGTGGTACTCTCTGATTTAGAACTAATCATGTCCTTCATATATATGCCATAAGCCTAGAGAGATGGATGCTTGTTTTTTTCAGAAGCTTAGAAATTCAGGGTAACAGACAAATGGTACAGTAACTACAAGAAGATGTAAGGTCAAGAGGAGTTTTTTTTTAATAGAAAATATTAGAGATTGGTTGAATGCTAATAAAAATAACTAATGAATGACAGATTGAGAACTCAGGAAAAAGGGGTATAATAATGTAAAGAAGTTATTGAGAAGATGAGAGTCAATAGGAACACGGACACAAATGGGGTCAGTTAGCTTTTGCTCCCAGTGTTGACAGGGCTTCCCAGGTGGTTCAGTGGTAAAGAACATGCCTGCCAATGTGGGACACACAGGTTCTATCCCTGGGTTGGGAAGATCCCCTGGAGAAGGAAATTGCAACCCACTCTAGTATTCTTGCCTGGGAAATCCCATGGATAAAGGAGTCTGGTGGACTACAGACCAGGGGTTGCAAAGAGTTAAACACAAGTGAGCATGCCCACACCAGCACTGACACTTAATTAGAGATGGGAACTTGGAGAAGATTGATGAAGTGCAAATAAAAGTTGCTCCTATGGGAAAAGAAGGAAATTCCTTTTTGATGATGTCTGTGTTTACAATTACAGATGAGGATGGCTATCAGCTGAAATGAGAGTGGTATAAAACTTAAGTGGCACAGGAAAGGTATAAAATAATTGTTGAGGAGACATGCTCTTATTTTTAACTTTTATCACTCCATTTAGAATTAGCCACTGGTAAGACTTTCACAACAGATTGGGAAACAGATCACATGAGTCCTTTATTTGAGGAAATATGACATTAGAGAAATATTCCCCTGTGAGATATATTTTCAGAGATAGAGATCCTATTTAAGTGCATGTTTACCAAGTTATTTTTTCATTGGATTACAGATCTTGGGGAATATCTCTACTTCTTTACTGTAGTGAGCAGCTTCCAATTCTTCTTGTGCTTTAACACTGGACCTTTCTATCTCAGAATCTGTCAACATAAATTATTAGAATAAGGACATCAGGTCTGAGAGCTGTAAAATTAACTGGGGGTTGTTTGAGTTGATGCATGTTGTATTTTTAGCTATTATTTTTTAAAGGATTATTTGTATCTCCAACTTAGGTACCTTAGATAATGTTTCCCTGTTTCTCATAAACTACAATGCTGGCTTAAAACTCAACATTCAAAAAATTATGAGCATGGCATCTGATCCCACCATTTGATGGTAAATAGATGGGGGAACAATGGAAACAGTGACAGACTATGTTCTTAGGTTCCAAAATTACTGCACAGTGACTACAGCCATGAAATGAAAAGACATTTGCTTCTAAAAGAAGAAAAGCTATGACAAACCTAGACAGTGTATCAAAAAGCAGAGACGTTGCTTTGCCTACAAAGGTCCATATAGTCAAAGCTATGTTTTTTCTAGTAGTCATATACAGATGTGAGAGTTGGACCATAAAGAAGGCTGAGCGCCGAAGAACTGATGCTTTCAAACTCTGGTGCTGGAGAAGACTCTTGAGAGTCCCTTGGACAGCAAGGAGATCAAACCATTCAGTCTTAAAGGAAATCAACCCTGAATATTCATTGGAAGTACAGATGCTGAAGCTGAAGCTCCAATACTTCATCACCTGATGCGAAAAGCTGACTCACTGGAAAAGACTCTGATGCTGGGGAAGAGTGGGGACAGGAGAAGGGGGCAACAGAGGATGAGATAGTTGGATGGCATCATCAACTTAATAACATGAGTTTGAGCAAACTGTGGGAGATGGTAAAGGGTAGGGAAGCCTGGCATGCTGCAGTCCATGGGGTCACAAAGAGTCACACACAACTAAGTGATTGAACACCGATACTGTACATAAATTCAAGCATTTCTAAATACTTTATACTCAAAGGGATATAAAGTTCTATATAGAAACAAAGTATTCCCCTTCAAATATTCTTCCCTAAATCTGATCACTTCCCTCACAACTTTAGGGTTCTTCATGATCTCTGCCCGTTCATGATTAACCTGTCATCAGGTCAGTTCAGTTGCTCAGTCATGTCCAACTCTTTGCAACCCCATAAATAGCAGCAGGCCAGGCCTCCCTGTCCATCACCAACTCCCAGAGATCACTCAAACTCATGTCCATTGAGACGGTGACGCCATCCAGCCATCTCATCCTCTGTCATCCCCTTTTCCTCCTGCCCTCAATCTTTCCCAGCATCAGGGTCTTTTCCAATTAGTCAACTCTTTGCATGAGGTGGCCAAAGTATTGGAGTTTCAGCTTCAGCATCTGGCCTTCCAATGAACACCCAGGACTGGTCTCCTTTAGGATGGACTGGTTGGATATCCATGCAGTCCAGGAGACTCTCAAGAGTCTTCTTCAACACCACAGTTCAAAAGCATCAATTCTTCGGTGCTCAGCCTTCTTCACAGTTCAACTCTCACATCCATACATGGCCACTGGAAAAACCATAGCCTTGACTAGATGGATTTTTGTTGGCAAAGTAATATCTCTGCTTTTGAATATGCTATCTAGCTTGATCATAACTTTCCTTCCAAGGAGTAAGTGTCTTTTAATTTCACGGCTCCAGTCACCATCTGCAGTGATTTTGGAGCCCCCCAAAATAAAGTCTGACACTGTTTCCACCTTTTCTTCGTCTATTTCCCATGAAATGATGGGACCAGATACCATGATCTTAGTTTTCTGAATGTTGATCTTTAAGCCAACTTTTTCACTTTCCTCTTTCACTTTCATCAAGAAGCTTCTTAGTTCCTCTTCACTTTCTGCCATAAGGGTGGTGTCATCTGCATATCTGAAGTTATTGATAGTCCAATGTAAATGTCAGCTATAGTGTGAAATCATCTTTGAATCCACTGGTACACACTGGTTTTTCTAAACTACCGGTTGTTATCTCTTTTATTACCATTACTTCCTTGTGACCTTTCATTATAGTTTACAATGGAGATTTCTCAACAATCCTAGTAGATTATGGGTTTGCTGGAGATAAGAATATCACTTATCCTTCTGCCTGCTGTCTTTGTTTCCTTCACAGCACAAAAAAAATTAGTGACTTTTATATGTTAGAGACGTGTACCAAAAATGCAAATTTTTTTGAATAAGTGAGTTAACGTCCTGGTGATACAGATTTCACATATTCACCTGACTGAATTTATCTTTTACAAGTATTATTCTTGGGGTATTTTTAAAATATCAACACAGGAAATATAAAATGCACTTATTCTATTTATGGTGTATTATTTCTGAAAATGAAGTGCACTGATGTCTTCATGGCATTTTTATGACTATAAAAATTGATTTCTCTCTCTAAAGAGATGAATAAGTTGAATCAACAACTGTTTCTAAGGAACATCAAGTCCAGGCCTCCTACTAACCAAATAAACAAGGAAAATAGAATTTGCAAATCCAGCAGATTATAACTGGGCAGTATATTGTATGTAGTGATCATTAATATAGTCGTTCAGTATTTTAAGGCTAGAGAATACAATATCCTAAAAATAAATCAGATTACAGTGTTTAATCACTACCCATTTCCTTATCATTACTGTATTCAGGTAGAGAGTGGAAGAGATGATGACAACATCATGAATTGTATAGAGATAAGCAAATAGGTACCTTCTACATAAAGTCAAAACCTGTAATATTTTCCAGCTTTATTGGTATATAATTAGTGTAAAACATTGTATAGGTTTAAGGTGGCTTCCCTGGTGGCTCAGTCAGTAAAGAGTCAGCTCGCAATGCAGGAGACCTGGTTCGATCCCTGGGTCATTGTAAATTTTATCTTCTTTGAAACTAAAAAATTGTATTACAATTCTTGAGCTTTCTTCTGAAATAAAGTTAAATTAGTTGAAAACAATTTGTTATTTTTAGTTTTACTTTTCAGAAGATGTTAGACAGGAGCAGCCTTTTGGACTAAATATTCCTACTACTCAGGCAAAGCCTTCTGAATATCCCATAAAGTCCCATGAATTACTAGGCTTCCCAGTCTGGCTGATGAGGACAGGCATTCATTTGCCATCCTGTGTGAGCCTCAAGTGATATTTCCTGTAGCTGGTTCAGGCAAATCAGGCCCAGCTGTGTGAGCTGGAGTGCTGAGCTCTGAATGCTCAAGGAAGGCCTCTGCAGGTGTTTAGGTTTCTCTCTACACACAGCTCTCTCTTCTCTGGTGCTCTGCCGTGTGAATTCTAGCCACCTTGTTCTCCTCAAACTCTCAGCTGCAGCTCATTTCTTGGTATCACCCAATCACCTCCTCCATGCACCAGCTTACTACATCTTCAAATGTAGTAAGCTAGGCTAATTATAAGACTCATTTGCTTTTCATCTTTGCAGGAATGTGCTGAGTGCTAAGTCACTTTAGTCATGTCTGACTCTGCAACCCTAGGAACTGTAGCTCACCAAGCTCCTCTGTCGATGGGTTTTCCCAGGCATAAATACTGGAGTCGTTTGCCATGCTCTCCTCCAGGGGAACTTCCTGACCCAGGGATCGAACCTGCCTCTCATGTCTCCAGCATAGGCAGGCGGGTTCTTTACCACTATGGCCACCAGGGAATCCCCTAGCCAGGGTTCACTACCCTTTGTTGTCTGATGTTCAAAATCTTGCAAGCTATTCTTTCATTTATTTCATCTTGATTTAGTTGTTTCAGGTTGGAGGGTAAATATCTATAAGAAGTTGAAGGTCCTAAGAGACTTCTCTCCTTGAGATACCCTCCTCATTTGTCTTCCATAGAATTTATATATTCTGCTTTTACCTGTTACCTCTGGCTGTTTCTTCTCTATCTTTCAAATCTGTAACCCCTAAAGCAGTGGTAAAGAATCTGCCTGCCAATGCAGGAGGCACAAAAGATGTATGTTTGATACCTGGGTGGGGAAGATCCCCTGGAAGAGAGCGTGGCAACCCACTCCAGTATTCTTACCTGGAGAAAATATTAAAAGATATTCTTGTCTGGATGTAAGTAATTGAAGCTTTCCATGATCACCAGCTGGCTGAATCTGTGGATGTGAAATAGATGACATGAAAGAACAACATATACCTAAGGCTGTAAATTGTATTTGGATTTTTGACTATGTGGAGGGTCAGCACCTCAACCCCTGTGTTGTTAAAGGATCAGCTATGATTTACTTTAATATATTTTATAATAAGATTTTTTTTAAGGAAAATCTTCATTGATTATAGCAGATACTTAATATATTTTAATTCTCTATTCCTCACCATTCTGCCTCATCACTTTCCTGAGGATATTACCCAAATAATAAATGAAGGATAATAGTCAAATATTGTACATAGATATTAATATACTTAAAGATAATTTGATAGAAAACACTTCCAAAGAACCAGAGATTCTTCAAAGAAATTAAAATGTTTAATTAAAAAATGTTAAACATCTTGAATATCTGTATCTTATTTTATGATATTGCTATAAAATAAAATACAATGTGTTATAAAATAAAATACAATGCTATGTGTATTAGACTACCAGGGCTGCCATAATATTATAACATAGACTGAGTGGCTTAAACTATAGTAATTTATTTTCTCACAGTTCTGGAGCTTAGAAGCCCAAGATCAAGGTGCTGGAACAGTCTGTTTCTGGTGAGACCTCTCCTCCTGGCTTGCAGAGGGCTGCCTTCGCTCTCTGTCCTCACACGGCCTTTTCTCTGTGCACCTGTGTGTGGGAAGAGTGAGTAATCTCTAGTGATTCTTCCTCTTCTTATCAGTTGTCTTCTTCCTTCTTCTATCTTATCAGTTTTATGGGCCTCTGACCCCACCTTTATGACCTCATGTAAGTTTAATTACCTCCTTGAAGGCCCTAGCTCCAAAAACAGTCACATTGAAGTGTAAGGCTTCAGCATAATAGATTTGGCGTACACAATTCAGTCCATAAGAGTATAGAGTTGACCCCTGAACAAGGCAGGAGTTAGGGACATCAACCCCCGCCAAGGAAAAATATCCAAGTATAAATTTGCAGTTGAATATTGTAAAGCAATTATCCTCCAATTAAAAACAAATAAGCTTTAAAAACTTTACAGTTGGTTTTTCATACCGCAGCTCCACATTCTCAGATTCAACCAACCACAGATAGATCATGTGGTACTATAGTACATATTTATGGAAAAATAACTCCACGAAGGAGTGGAAACTTGCAATTCAAACTGACATCGTGGGTCAACTGTATGTGATTTTCTGATAAAGATAAGTGAGGCCTGAATATTAAGTATCTCAGGCAAAAAAAATATCATAAACAAGATCAGAAAACACTGGGAACTGTAAATACATTCAAATTGCAAGAAATTTAATTATTACATGTATTAATATAATGGATATATAAGCAATATCTAATGACTACATTTAAAGGAAAATGATGAGGTTAATTTAACTTACTATATGAAGTATTTGGTTTATAATTCTGTGTCTGAATTAAGATTATACATTTAAAATTCTAAAAGGCTGAGGCTGTTAAAACTTTTAAAAAACTTGCACGTTTGTAATATACTGAGTTATATATTCTGTGAAAATCGTACAAATCTTTAAACCACTTGATCCTTTAATAACTGGAATTTTGTCATTAATTTTACACTTGAGAGAGGAGTAGACTGATTTAATCAAGGCATAATTATAGTACTTGGAAATATAATTTTATTCTTTTACTGAAGAAATGTGCTCACATATTTATTTTTTAAATTTGACATGAACTCTCTTCAGGACATGAAAGTTTCTCTTTTTCTTATCTTCCTCTAATTATAGGATTTTCCCCCATCTATTTCCTCTATTTCCCACTATTCTCTCTTCTTCATTTATTAAACTTTCCTTTTATACATCCAAAAAATTTTGCTATATCTGAATATAATTTTGACTTTTTAGAGGTGTGATTTTGCTTCTGTAATTTATAGGATTACTAATATGTACCTTAGAGATTGGTCTGCTTGGTATTTTCAGTTATCTTACTGAAAATACCATATTCATAATCTCCTGAGACTGTTGCAGTCCTTGGCAACAAAGTCTGCATGTTATCTACATGCTCACCATTATCAACTTTGAAACAGCTGTTTACCTGACTGTGATAGCTACTTTAAAAGACCATTCTCAGGAAATATTTCCTAACCATGGTAACCATAATGGACAAACACACACAGATACTCTTGTATCTCTTGTATAGAAATGTGGTATACAAAGACTGTCAGCAATATTAAGACCCACACAGTCTGGGGTGGATCTGGAGAAAATGTCGTGGGTCACCCAGATAGTTAAGGATTAATTAAAGTGAAAATGAGTAAATTAGAAAGAAAATTTGTTATTTTACCGTAGAATATAACAGGAACCATTCTGTATGGTTAACATTCTCTTTAAGCTGCAGGTGGCCACTGTTACTTATCCTGCATGTCTGACACCTTTGGAATTTTACATTTAGCAGCACATTATTTTCTCATCATTTCATCTCTAGACTTAAAAGGTAAAAATATTCCAGTTTCTCTAGGCAACCAGCACAGCCTAAACTCTCCCTTCTGTATAAAGCATGTGAAGCTGAGTTTTTTCATGCATTCACTCAACTAATGCTTACTGAGCCAGGCATTGCACTAGCTCCAAAAGCCAATATCACATTTGCTTCCTTCTAATCTCCTCTACACGACTTCCCTGGTGGTCCAGTGGCTAAGACTCCATGCTCTCAGTGTTGGTGGCACAGGTTCTATCCCTGATCAGGGAACTAGATCGCACATGCCACAGCTAAAGATCCTGCATGCTGCAACAAAGATGGAAGATACTGCATGCATCAACCAAGTTTTTCCAGTAGTCATCTACGGTTGTGAAACTGGCCTATAAAGAAAGCTGAGCACCAAAGAATTGATGCTTTTGAACTGTGGTGTTGGAGGAGACTCTTGAGAGTCCCTTGGACTGCAAGGAGATCCAACCAGTCCATCCTAAATGAGATCAGTCCCGATTACTCATTTTAAAGACTGATGCTGAAGCTGAAACTCCAATACTTTGACCATCTGATGCAAAGAACCAATTCATTAACAAGACCCTGATGCTGGGAAAGATTGAAGGCAGGAAGAGGAGACAACGGAGGATGAGATGGTTAGATGGTATCACCAACCCAATGGATATGAGTCTGAGCAAGCTCTGGGAGTTGGTGGTGGACAGGGAAGCCTCTCGTGCTACAGTCCATGGGGTTGCAAAGAGTTGGACACGACTGAGCGACTGAACTGAACTGAATTGAGTCTTCTGTACTGGAGGGAACAGATTTAAATACATTAATCACAGAAAATAATGGTGAATTTCAACTTCCACAAATGTAGAAGAGGTATACAGTGCTAGAAACTGAGAAACTGACCTCACACCAAAGGTCAGTGGAGTCTTCCCTGTGGAAGTACCACCTGAACTGAGATCTGAAGGATGAGCAGCAGATAAGCAGGTGAAAGAAGGGGAGAAAAGCAATACTGGTAAAGGTTACCTTTTGGTGTCTGGATGCATCATGGCAAATATAAAGGAATAAAATCCCTCATGTGGCTACAGTACAAGTTTGAAGGAGAACAGGGTGTGAAACCAGATTGAAGAGGGAGCTAGAAGCCAGTTTTCACTTTATGAAGGGAAGATACAGAGTAAGAGTTGCTGTTTGTAAAGGTAACTCTGGAAGACTGTGGCGTATTTTGTAATTTTTTTTTTTTCTTGAATTACATTTCTTTGGATGATTGATCAATTGGAAGGGAGGCTTCCTTTCTTATCTCATGTTAACACTTCACAATCACCTTAGTTTATCCCAGTGTGTATACTAAGCCTCAATGCCTTGAATAATCCAAAAAAGGAAATGGAGGAACACTGGAAATCTTTGTTCCACCATTAACTTCAACTCTTTGATAATTTCAGTTTGGAATTTTGAATATCTCTACGCCTCTGTGAAGAGTTGGTTTTCACTGATTGACAATGTAGTAGAGTGTCATATAGTATAAGCCAGAGTTGCAGCTTGTTTTAAAAAAAAGTCAACAAATATATATCTAATCTGTAATATGAGAGAAATTAAAGATCCAAAACCTTAAATGATCCTAATAGCTGGAAGACGGATAGCTTTTAAAATAAAGACACCTCAAAAAAGATGTAATACAGATATACAATGGAATACTACTCAGCCCCCCAAAAGAATGCAATAATGTCATTTACCCACAAGATGGATGCAACTAGAAAATATCATACTAAGTGAAGTGAGTCAGACAGAGAAAGAGAAATATTTATTAGAATAAAATAAAAATTGACTATTTGGAAAGAATAGAAATGTTGACCAACCCATATCTTTGTATACTGAAGATGAAACTCTCCCTATACATACTTGTGCAGATTTTCAGTGTATGATGCTTATTAGATAGTGCAAAAAGTTTCTCCTAAAATGTTCCAGATCAGCACATGTGCCATCATAGAGTAACCTCACAATTCATTGTCCAAACCCTGAGTATTGGGAAAGTGAAATGGAGAGCCACTAGTAATTAAATACAAGAATCATAAATTGGTCTATCCTGGTCACAAATGGATATTTACTCTCTAGGGCCACAGTTATTTTTGCCGATATATTTACCCACCACAAAATTACCTCCTACTGTCTTTAACTCCAGGAGTTATGTTAATACACTCTGTCATATGGACTCCCATGGGTCTTTTTTGTGTGTTTATTTTATATTTTAATCTGATTTATTATTATTGCTTAAAAGTCATAATGTCCATATTTAAAATATGTATGAGATTATTGTTTAATATATGCTAAGGACTGATTCAAAGTTATTTTACAGCAATATTATGAAATAGGCATTAGTCAAAACAGAGGCTCTGGAAAAATTAGGTCCACTTCCTAAGGATACCCTATCAACAAGAAGATCNTTTCCTTCACAGCACAAAAAAAATTAGTGACTTTTATATGTTAGAGACGTGTACCAAAAATGCAAATTTTTTTGAATAAGTGAGTTAACGTCCTGGTGATACAGATTTCACATATTCACCTGACTGAATTTATCTTTTACAAGTATTATTCTTGGGGTATTTTTAAAATATCAACACAGGAAATATAAAATGCACTTATTCTATTTATGGTGTATTATTTCTGAAAATGAAGTGCACTGATGTCTTCATGGCATTTTTATGACTATAAAAATTGATTTCTCTCTCTAAAGAGATGAATAAGTTGAATCAACAACTGTTTCTAAGGAACATCAAGTCCAGGCCTCCTACTAACCAAATAAACAAGGAAAATAGAATTTGCAAATCCAGCAGATTATAACTGGGCAGTATATTGTATGTAGTGATCATTAATATAGTCGTTCAGTATTTTAAGGCTAGAGAATACAATATCCTAAAAATAAATCAGATTACAGTGTTTAATCACTACCCATTTCCTTATCATTACTGTATTCAGGTAGAGAGTGGAAGAGATGATGACAACATCATGAATTGTATAGAGATAAGCAAATAGGTACCTTCTACATAAAGTCAAAACCTGTAATATTTTCCAGCTTTATTGGTATATAATTAGTGTAAAACATTGTATAGGTTTAAGGTGGCTTCCCTGGTGGCTCAGTCAGTAAAGAGTCAGCTCGCAATGCAGGAGACCTGGTTCGATCCCTGGGTCATTGTAAATTTTATCTTCTTTGAAACTAAAAAATTGTATTACAATTCTTGAGCTTTCTTCTGAAATAAAGTTAAATTAGTTGAAAACAATTTGTTATTTTTAGTTTTACTTTTCAGAAGATGTTAGACAGGAGCAGCCTTTTGGACTAAATATTCCTACTACTCAGGCAAAGCCTTCTGAATATCCCATAAAGTCCCATGAATTACTAGGCTTCCCAGTCTGGCTGATGAGGACAGGCATTCATTTGCCATCCTGTGTGAGCCTCAAGTGATATTTCCTGTAGCTGGTTCAGGCAAATCAGGCCCAGCTGTGTGAGCTGGAGTGCTGAGCTCTGAATGCTCAAGGAAGGCCTCTGCAGGTGTTTAGGTTTCTCTCTACACACAGCTCTCTCTTCTCTGGTGCTCTGCCGTGTGAATTCTAGCCACCTTGTTCTCCTCAAACTCTCAGCTGCAGCTCATTTCTTGGTATCACCCAATCACCTCCTCCATGCACCAGCTTACTACATCTTCAAATGTAGTAAGCTAGGCTAATTATAAGACTCATTTGCTTTTCATCTTTGCAGGAATGTGCTGAGTGCTAAGTCACTTTAGTCATGTCTGACTCTGCAACCCTAGGAACTGTAGCTCACCAAGCTCCTCTGTCGATGGGTTTTCCCAGGCATAAATACTGGAGTCGTTTGCCATGCTCTCCTCCAGGGGAACTTCCTGACCCAGGGATCGAACCTGCCTCTCATGTCTCCAGCATAGGCAGGCGGGTTCTTTACCACTATGGCCACCAGGGAATCCCCTAGCCAGGGTTCACTACCCTTTGTTGTCTGATGTTCAAAATCTTGCAAGCTATTCTTTCATTTATTTCATCTTGATTTAGTTGTTTCAGGTTGGAGGGTAAATATCTATAAGAAGTTGAAGGTCCTAAGAGACTTCTCTCCTTGAGATACCCTCCTCATTTGTCTTCCATAGAATTTATATATTCTGCTTTTACCTGTTACCTCTGGCTGTTTCTTCTCTATCTTTCAAATCTGTAACCCCTAAAGCAGTGGTAAAGAATCTGCCTGCCAATGCAGGAGGCACAAAAGATGTATGTTTGATACCTGGGTGGGGAAGATCCCCTGGAAGAGAGCATGGCAACCCACTCCAGTATTCTTACCTGGAGAAAATATTAAAAGATATTCTTGTCTGGATGTAAGTAATTGAAGCTTTCCATGATCACCAGCTGGCTGAATCTGTGGATGTGAAATAGATGACATGAAAGAACAACATATACCTAAGGCTGTAAATTGTATTTGGATTTTTGACTATGTGGAGGGTCAGCACCTCAACCCCTGTGTTGTTAAAGGATCAGCTATGATTTACTTTAATATATTTTATAATAAGATTTTTTTTAAGGAAAATCTTCATTGATTATAGCAGATACTTAATATATTTTAATTCTCTATTCCTCACCATTCTGCCTCATCACTTTCCTGAGGATATTACCCAAATAATAAATGAAGGATAATAGTCAAATATTGTACATAGATATTAATATACTTAAAGATAATTTGATAGAAAACACTTCCAAAGAACCAGAGATTCTTCAAAGAAATTAAAATGTTTAATTAAAAAATGTTAAACATCTTGAATATCTGTATCTTATTTTATGATATTGCTATAAAATAAAATACAATGTGTTATAAAATAAAATACAATGCTATGTGTATTAGACTACCAGGGCTGCCATAATATTATAACATAGACTGAGTGGCTTAAACTATAGTAATTTATTTTCTCACAGTTCTGGAGCTTAGAAGCCCAAGATCAAGGTGCTGGAACAGTCTGTTTCTGGTGAGACCTCTCCTCCTGGCTTGCAGAGGGCTGCCTTCGCTCTCTGTCCTCACACGGCCTTTTCTCTGTGCACCTGTGTGTGGGAAGAGTGAGTAATCTCTAGTGATTCTTCCTCTTCTTATCAGTTGTCTTCTTCCTTCTTCTATCTTATCAGTTTTATGGGCCTCTGACCCCACCTTTATGACCTCATGTAAGTTTAATTACCTCCTTGAAGGCCCTAGCTCCAAAAACAGTCACATTGAAGTGTAAGGCTTCAGCATAATAGATTTGGCGTACACAATTCAGTCCATAAGAGTATAGAGTTGACCCCTGAACAAGGCAGGAGTTAGGGACATCAACCCCCGCCAAGGAAAAATATCCAAGTATAAATTTGCAGTTGAATATTGTAAAGCAATTATCCTCCAATTAAAAACAAATAAGCTTTAAAAACTTTACAGTTGGTTTTTCATACCGCAGCTCCACATTCTCAGATTCAACCAACCACAGATAGATCATGTGGTACTATAGTACATATTTATGGAAAAATAACTCCACGAAGGAGTGGAAACTTGCAATTCAAACTGACATCGTGGGTCAACTGTATGTGATTTTCTGATAAAGATAAGTGAGGCCTGAATATTAAGTATCTCAGGCAAAAAAAATATCATAAACAAGATCAGAAAACACTGGGAACTGTAAATACATTCAAATTGCAAGAAATTTAATTATTACATGTATTAATATAATGGATATATAAGCAATATCTAATGACTACATTTAAAGGAAAATGATGAGGTTAATTTAACTTACTATATGAAGTATTTGGTTTATAATTCTGTGTCTGAATTAAGATTATACATTTAAAATTCTAAAAGGCTGAGGCTGTTAAAACTTTTAAAAAACTTGCACGTTTGTAATATACTGAGTTATATATTCTGTGAAAATCGTACAAATCTTTAAACCACTTGATCCTTTAATAACTGGAATTTTGTCATTAATTTTACACTTGAGAGAGGAGTAGACTGATTTAATCAAGGCATAATTATAGTACTTGGAAATATAATTTTATTCTTTTACTGAAGAAATGTGCTCACATATTTATTTTTTAAATTTGACATGAACTCTCTTCAGGACATGAAAGTTTCTCTTTTTCTTATCTTCCTCTAATTATAGGATTTTCCCCCATCTATTTCCTCTATTTCCCACTATTCTCTCTTCTTCATTTATTAAACTTTCCTTTTATACATCCAAAAAATTTTGCTATATCTGAATATAATTTTGACTTTTTAGAGGTGTGATTTTGCTTCTGTAATTTATAGGATTACTAATATGTACCTTAGAGATTGGTCTGCTTGGTATTTTCAGTTATCTTACTGAAAATACCATATTCATAATCTCCTGAGACTGTTGCAGTCCTTGGCAACAAAGTCTGCATGTTATCTACATGCTCACCATTATCAACTTTGAAACAGCTGTTTACCTGACTGTGATAGCTACTTTAAAAGACCATTCTCAGGAAATATTTCCTAACCATGGTAACCATAATGGACAAACACACACAGATACTCTTGTATCTCTTGTATAGAAATGTGGTATACAAAGACTGTCAGCAATATTAAGACCCACACAGTCTGGGGTGGATCTGGAGAAAATGTCGTGGGTCACCCAGATAGTTAAGGATTAATTAAAGTGAAAATGAGTAAATTAGAAAGAAAATTTGTTATTTTACCGTAGAATATAACAGGAACCATTCTGTATGGTTAACATTCTCTTTAAGCTGCAGGTGGCCACTGTTACTTATCCTGCATGTCTGACACCTTTGGAATTTTACATTTAGCAGCACATTATTTTCTCATCATTTCATCTCTAGACTTAAAAGGTAAAAATATTCCAGTTTCTCTAGGCAACCAGCACAGCCTAAACTCTCCCTTCTGTATAAAGCATGTGAAGCTGAGTTTTTTCATGCATTCACTCAACTAATGCTTACTGAGCCAGGCATTGCACTAGCTCCAAAAGCCAATATCACATTTGCTTCCTTCTAATCTCCTCTACACGACTTCCCTGGTGGTCCAGTGGCTAAGACTCCATGCTCTCAGTGTTGGTGGCACAGGTTCTATCCCTGATCAGGGAACTAGATCGCACATGCCACAGCTAAAGATCCTGCATGCTGCAACAAAGATGGAAGATACTGCATGCATCAACCAAGTTTTTCCAGTAGTCATCTACGGTTGTGAAACTGGCCTATAAAGAAAGCTGAGCACCAAAGAATTGATGCTTTTGAACTGTGGTGTTGGAGGAGACTCTTGAGAGTCCCTTGGACTGCAAGGAGATCCAACCAGTCCATCCTAAATGAGATCAGTCCCGATTACTCATTTTAAAGACTGATGCTGAAGCTGAAACTCCAATACTTTGACCATCTGATGCAAAGAACCAATTCATTAACAAGACCCTGATGCTGGGAAAGATTGAAGGCAGGAAGAGGAGACAACGGAGGATGAGATGGTTAGATGGTATCACCAACCCAATGGATATGAGTCTGAGCAAGCTCTGGGAGTTGGTGGTGGACAGGGAAGCCTCTCGTGCTACAGTCCATGGGGTTGCAAAGAGTTGGACACGACTGAGCGACTGAACTGAACTGAATTGAGTCTTCTGTACTGGAGGGAACAGATTTAAATACATTAATCACAGAAAATAATGGTGAATTTCAACTTCCACAAATGTAGAAGAGGTATACAGTGCTAGAAACTGAGAAACTGACCTCACACCAAAGGTCAGTGGAGTCTTCCCTGTGGAAGTACCACCTGAACTGAGATCTGAAGGATGAGCAGCAGATAAGCAGGTGAAAGAAGGGGAGAAAAGCAATACTGGTAAAGGTTACCTTTTGGTGTCTGGATGCATCATGGCAAATATAAAGGAATAAAATCCCTCATGTGGCTACAGTACAAGTTTGAAGGAGAACAGGGTGTGAAACCAGATTGAAGAGGGAGCTAGAAGCCAGTTTTCACTTTATGAAGGGAAGATACAGAGTAAGAGTTGCTGTTTGTAAAGGTAACTCTGGAAGACTGTGGTGTATTTTGTAATTATTTTTTTTTCTTGAATTACATTTCTTTGGATGATTGATCAATTGGAAGGGAGGCTTCCTTTCTTATCTCATGTTAACACTTCACAATCACCTTAGTTTATCCCAGTGTGTATACTAAGCCTCAATGCCTTGAATAATCCAAAAAAGGAAATGGAGGAACACTGGAAATCTTTGTTCCACCATTAACTTCAACTCTTTGATAATTTCAGTTTGGAATTTTGAATATCTCTACGCCTCTGTGAAGAGTTGGTTTTCACTGATTGACAATGTAGTAGAGTGTCATATAGTATAAGCCAGAGTTGCAGCTTGTTTTTAAAAAAAGTCAACAAATATATATCTAATCTGTAATATGAGAGAAATTAAAGATCCAAAACCTTAAATGATCCTAATAGCTGGAAGACGGATAGCTTTTAAAATAAAGACACCTCAAAAAAGATGTAATACAGATATACAATGGAATACTACTCAGCCCCCCAAAAGAATGCAATAATGTCATTTACCCACAAGATGGATGCAACTAGAAAATATCATACTAAGTGAAGTGAGTCAGACAGAGAAAGAGAAATATTTATTAGAATAAAATAAAAATTGACTATTTGGAAAGAATAGAAATGTTGACCAACCCATATCTTTGTATACTGAAGATGAAACTCTCCCTATACATACATGTGCAAATTTTCAGTGTATGATGCTTATTAGATAGTGCAAAAAGTTTCTCCTAAAATGTTCCAGATCAGCACATGTGCCATCATAGAGTAACCTCACAATTCATTGTCCAAACCCTGAGTATTGGGAAAGTGAAATGGAGAGCCACTAGTAATTAAATACAAGAATCATAAATTGGTCTATCCTGGTCACAAATGGATATTTACTCTCTAGGGCCACAGTTATTTTTGCTGATATATTTACCCACCACAAAATTACCTCCTACTGACTTTAACTCCAGGAGTTATGTTAATACACTCTGTCATATGGACTCCCATGGGTCTTTTTTGTGTGTTTATTTTATATTTTTAATCTGACTTATTATTATTGCTTAAAAGTCATAATGTCCATATTTAAAATATGTATGAGATTATTGTTTAATATATGCTAAGGATTGATTCAAAGTTATTTCACAGCAATATTATGAAATAGGCATTAGTCAAAACAGAGGCTCTGGAAAAATTAGGTCCACTTCCTAAGGATACCCTATCAACAAGAAGATCTGTATTCTAATCTGAGGGGGTTTTTTTGACACAAAAGACTATACTTTTAGCCACTAGGCCACCTGTCTCATTCCTTCGATACATCTGGAATTATAGATTTAGTTCTGCAGAGTGATCTTCTATATCAATAACCTTAATGTCTCTGTTTCTGATTTATAGTAATTGTTGTTGCTTTAGTCACTAAGTCCTGTCCAGCTCTTTTGTGACCACCTGGACTATAGCTCACCAGGATTTTCTGTCCATGGGATTGCCCAGGCAAAATTACTGGATTGGGTTGCCATTTCCTTCTCCAGGGAATCTTCCCAACCCAGGGATCAAACCTGGTTTTCTTGTGTCTCCGGCATTGGTAGGTGGATTCTTTACCACTAAGCTATCTGGAAAGCCCACTTCAAATTTATATTATCTGTTAAATAATCAGGCTAGAAGACAAAACCACCTTGGGGACAGTAGAATGAAAACCAGCCTGGAGAGTTGACTGGGCTATCCGAAGGAAAAAACTACCTAGCCGAAATAGTGATCATCTCATTCATTCACCTACTCAATTTATTCAAGCAACATTCCATAGCATAGAGACATATTAATTAACTCAAACTGTTAAATACTAGGCTAAAACTTCACAAAGTGCAAAACATATTCCCTGCCCTCAAAGAGTCCATTGTCTCTGTGGAGCAATAACTCACCATTACAAACAGCCTGTTAAATAAAAGAATATTAAGGGAGGATAGAGAAGAGGTACAGTCTAAAGACCTCCAGGGAATCGTCCATAAAGGGTTGGACATGACTGAGCATGCGCAGGCACAGGCACAGCTTAAGAGGAGGAGAGTGTGAGTAGTGCGGCCAGTGGGAAAGAGAGGTCAGTGAATAATACCTGAAGGAATCTCAGATGCATTATTTTAGCTTTCATATGTGTGGAACTGGCAACTCTTCACTCTGATTTGTTAAGTGATTCCCTTGAGGTCACCTGAAGGCACAACCCTATTTGCATCTTCCCAAGATTTAGTTACACAGTTAACGCCAAATAATTCAGAAGTAGTTAAGTATGAATTCTTTACCTATTATTGTACTTCCTTTATGTTAGTTTCTCTCATTTTATCTTTATTTTTTAATTGAAGTCTAGTTGATTTACAATATTGTGTTAGGTTCAAGTGTACAGTGAAGTGACTCAGTCATACATACATATATTTTATATATTAATATATGTGTATATTTTATTTTAAAATGTTTTTATATAATGGATTATTGCAAGATGTTGAATATTGTTCCCTATGCTATACAGTAAAATCTTGTTGCTTATCTCTTTTATGTAGTTTGTAGCTATTAAACCCATACTCCTAATTTATCCTTCCCATCCTCAATTTCCCCTTTAGTAATCTAAGTGTGCTTTTTGTCTGTGAGACTGTGTCCATTTTGTATATATATATTCATTTGCATTAATGTTTAGATTCTATATATAAATGACATCATATTATTTGTCTTTCTCTGGTTAACTTACTTCACTCAAGTATGATATTCTCTAGGTCCATACATGTTGCTACAAATGGCAATATTTCACTTTTTTATGGTTAAGTAATGTTCCATTACACACACACACACACACACACACACACACACACATATATATATAAAACATCTTCTTAAACCATTTTCTTGTTAATGGGCACTTAGTTTATTTCCATGTATTGACTATTGTAAATAGTACTACTATGACTATCTCAAAGANGGAAAGAGAGGTCAGTGAATAATACCTGAAGGAATCTCAGATGCATTATTTTAGCTTTCATATGTGTGGAACTGGCAACTCTTCACTCTGATTTGTTAAGTGATTCCCTTGAGGTCACCTGAAGGCACAACCCTATTTGCATCTTCCCAAGATTTAGTTACACAGTTAACGCCAAATAATTCAGAAGTAGTTAAGTATGAATTCTTTACCTATTATTGTACTTCCTTTATGTTAGTTTCTCTCATTTTATCTTTATTTTTTAATTGAAGTCTAGTTGATTTACAATATTGTGTTAGGTTCAAGTGTACAGTGAAGTGACTCAGTCATACATACATATATTTTATATATTAATATATGTGTATATTTTATTTTAAAATGTTTTTATATAATGGATTATTGCAAGATGTTGAATATTGTTCCCTATGCTATACAGTAAAATCTTGTTGCTTATCTCTTTTATGTAGTTTGTAGCTATTAAACCCATACTCCTAATTTATCCTTCCCATCCTCAATTTCCCCTTTAGTAATCTAAGTGTGCTTTTTGTCTGTGAGACTGTGTCCATTTTGTATATATATATTCATTTGCATTAATGTTTAGATTCTATATATAAATGACATCATATTATTTGTCTTTCTCTGGTTAACTTACTTCACTCAAGTATGATATTCTCTAGGTCCATACATGTTGCTACAAATGGCAATATTTCACTTTTTTATGGTTAAGTAATGTTCCATTACACACACACACACACACACACACACACACACACATATATATATAAAACATCTTCTTAAACCATTTTCTTGTTAATGGGCACTTAGTTTATTTCCATGTATTGACTATTGTAAATAGTACTACTATGACTATCTCAAAGATGACAGAATGATCTCTGTTCGTTTCCAAGGCAAACCATTCAATATCATAGTAATCCAAGTCTATGCCCCAACCACTAAAGCTGAAGAATTGGAAGTCCAATGGNTGGAAAAGACTCTGATGCTGGGAGGGAATGGGGGCTGGAGGAGAAGAGGATGACAGAGGATGAGATGGCTGGATGGCATCACGGACTTGATGGACTTGGGTCTGAGTGAACTCCAGGAGTTGTTGATGGACAGGGAGGCCTGGCGTGCTGCGATTCATGGGGTCGCAAAGAGTCAGACATGACTGAGTAACTGAACTGAGTGTATATATGTCAATTCCAGTCTCCCAATTCAGCCCACCCTCCTTCCCCCAGCTCATGTCCACACATCCATTCTCTATGCCTGCATCTTATTTCTATGCTGCAAATAGGTTTATCTGTTCCATTTTTCTAGATTCTACATATCTGCATTGATATACATAGAATCTCTTTCTGACTTACTCCATTCATATGACAGACTCTAGGTCTATCCATGTCTCTACAAATGATGAAACTTTGTTCCTTTTTATTCAGGAATTCCACTACTAGGCAGATATCCTGAGAAAACCATAATTCAAAAAGACAAATGTGTCCCCACGTTCATTGCAGCACTATTTACAATAGCCAGGACATGGAAGCAACCTAAATGTCCATCAACAGATGAATGGATAAAGACGTGCTACATACACACCATGGAATGTTACTCATCCATAAAAATGAGGACATGTTCTATTTCATTGATTTACATACAGCTTTCTAGCTTTCCTGACACAATTTTCTGAAGAGACTGTCTTTTTTCCCTTGTATATTCTTCCCTCTTTTGTTGTAGATTAATTAACCATAAGTGTGTGGGTTGACTTATGGACCCTTTCTTCTGTTCCATTGATCTATATGTCTGCTTTTGCACCATGCTGGGTTTTTTTTTAAGTTATTTTAAATTAATTTTATTGGAATATAGTTGTGTTACAATGTTTTGTTAGTTTGTACTGTATAGCAGAGTGCATCAGCTATATGTATACACGTGTATCATGCTAACTTGTTTCAGTCATATTCAACTCTTTGCAACCCTATGGACTGTAGCCAGCCAGGCTTCTCTGTCCAACAACGCCTCTTTTCTGGATTGCCTTCCCATTTAGGTCACCACAGAGCACTGAGTAGAGTTCCCTGAGGCATGCAGTTGGTTCTCATCACTTATCTATTTCATATATAGTATCAATAGTGTATATATGTCAATCACAATCTCTCAATTCCTTCCACTCCCCCTTTCCCTGTTTATAGCCATAATGTCTATTTTTTTTTCCTCTGCATCTATGTCTTTTTTCTGCTTTGTTAATAAGATCATCAATACCATTTTCCTAGATTCTACATATATGTGTTAATCTACCATATTTGATTTTTTCTTTTTGACTTACTTCACTCTGCATGACAATTTCTAGATCAATCCATGTGGATCTCTACAAATGATCCAAGCTTTGTAGTACTGTCTGAAATCTAGAAGGGTTATACCTCCAGCTTTGTTCTTTTTCTTCAGAATTGCTTTGGCAATTCTGGGTCTTTTGTGATTCCATATAAATATAAAGTGATGAATAAAGCATGCTTTTTGACTTTAGGAAAATTTTAACTAAAAAAAGTACAAAAATGAGTTAGAAGGTAAAGAATGTATAAGCAAGCAATGCAATTCATTGCAAGTATGTGAACTAAACATGCTGCAAGAAAATAAAGATGGTGCCATGATACTTGAAAATTAATCTGGAACTGTCTTTGGGGAGTCATATTAGCATTTCAGGCCAATAGAAAAATAAGAGCTATTTTACACATGCCTGACTTTTATATTTGTTCACAGGTTATGGGGATTGTACATGTATTCTGCACTGACCTTGAAACAGACTGTCAAAGAGGAATGGGAATGAGAATAATAAGTTCTGTGAATTGTAAACTGCATATGCCATGTTTTGTCTACATAATGAAAAAAGAGCCATCCTCAGAAAAAAGATTGTATGTTTGCTTTCAAACAATTTTAAAAGATCAATTCAATGTGCAGTGAGGGATAAGCATTGCACTAACCACTTTGAGTAAAAGTCCAAGGTACAGAGAAAATCGATACATTTCCATAACAATGGACACTTTCCATTTAATTTTAACCACTGCCCTAAGTCATCTGAGGGCAGGAAGTTTCTTCCTTTTTTATTGTTGTGTCATTACTACTGAGGCTTTCTAGATGCAAAGTCAGCACCCAATCAAGACTCATTGAATGAAGTAAGTAACAATACATTTATAAAGGGTCCCAGATTGCTTTGTGTTTTTTTTAAGAAAACAAGATTTTAAAATGAAAGATACCATTGACAAAGTACATCTAAACTTCAGAATTTTGAATCCAGCCTAATGCAATATGTACCAGTAATTACATATTACTGTAATTACAATTACAATATGTATCAGTAATTGCCCAAAATTAAGTACCAAATACCTTACAAGTGCATAGAGATAAGAATTTTAGTAAGATTATATGAATACTTAAGAATATAAATCTTATAAATAAGGATACTGTAAGAATATAAATCTATATAAAACAGCTATATCACTTTATTTTGTGAAAGAAAAAAATTATATATGAAAGTTTGTTCAAATGTTTCTAGATATTATTTGATTTTTATAAGTTAAAATACTTTATTATTAACTGTAAATTAAGTTAGCCCCTTTTATAGGCATGTAAACAGAAAAGTAATTACTAAGAAAAGTACACAGTTGGAAGACATAGACTAAGATGTGCTTATGTCTAAAAAAACATTTTTATAAAAAGAATTAATATCAAGGTAAATTTTAAGTACTTTGTCTTATAATGTGTGATATTTAAACATATAATTTTCCTTCTTTAAAAAAAATGTAATACTATCTATTTGGAAAAGCAGAATGGTGTATATTTTCCTATTCCAAGGCAGATAGAACTTTGACAGGGGCAGGAAATGTGTCTGTGTTCCCTATTGTGTAGAAATAATCCTCTATTTAAGGAACAGTCTTGGCAGCTGTGCTCAGGTGGCCGTGTAGACTGATCTGTGCTTCCTCACCAAATCAGAACAAAAGAGAAGAAAACACATTTTAGCCATCATGCTGCAGATAACTGAAATGAAAAATTACAAAGTAAATTGTTTTTGGCCAAACTGTTTCCTCCCCGGAACTGAATATCTAAATGTGGTTTCCATTTTTCCACTGACAGGTCACAAGTTCCATTCTGGGTGACGTCTGCGATCCTGACTCAGGATGTAAACTAGGAGGGTCCAGGTCACAGTGACAGTAACCAAAGTTATTAGATTAATATATTAGTCATCCTGCTAAAAAGGTTGATATGAAATGGGCGTACAGCCTTTTGATATGAAATAGCCTTAACTTCTGTTTTATTATTCTGAATTTAGTTCAATTGTATAATCTAATTTGTTGAACCCAAGAGAATAAATTACAGTTAAATAGTAGTAATAATTTATACTTAAGTAGATAAAGAAAAAAAAATATATATATATACACCTGAAAGGACAATGCAAACTATGTTCTATTAAAAATTCAACTTCTAAAATTTAACAATCATGTATTTAAATTTAGCTCTAAATTTAGCTGTATGGACAAAAGAAAGTACTACATGATAATTAGGGCTGTCCTCTAGTTTCTAGCATATCTGCCCCATGCACTTTGGATCAAAATTTACTTACATCCAAGCTTATTTGGATGATATTTAAACATACAATTTGGTTTCTTTAAAAACATTTTAATACTGAGAAATCTGTATGCAGATCAAGAAGCAACAGTTAGAACTGGACATGGAACAACAGAATGGTTCTAAATCGGGAAAGGAGTACATCAAGGCTATATATTGTCAACCTGATTATTTAACTTATATGCAGAGTACATCATGAGAAATGCTAGACTGGATGAAGCACAAGCTGGAATCAAGATTGCTAGGAAATATATCAATAACCTCAGATATGCAGATGACACCACCCTTACAGGAGAAAGANTATTTAACTTATATGCAGAGTACATCATGAGAAATGCTAGACTGGATGAAGCACAAGCTGGAATCAAGATTGCTAGGAAATATATCAATAACCTCAGATATGCAGATGACACCACCCTTACAGGAGAAAGAGAAGAAGAACTAAAGAGCCTCTTGAAGAAAGTGAAAGAGGAAAGTGAAAAAGTTGGCTTAAAGCTCAACATTCAGAAAACTAAGATCATGGCATCTGGTCATATCACTTCATGGCATATAGAAGGGAAAACAGTGGAAATAGTGAGAGACTTTATTTTGGGGGGCTCCAAAATCACTGCACATGGTAATTGCAGCAATGAAATTAAAATATGCTTAATCCTTGAAAGAAAAGTTATGACCAACCTAGACAGCATATTAAAAAGCAGAGACATTACTTTGCCGACAAAAGTCCATCTGGTCAAAGCTATGGTTTTTCCAATAGTCATGTGTGGATGTGAGAGTTGGACTATAAAGAAAGGTGAGTGCCTAGGAATTGATTCTTTTGATCTATGGTGTTGGAGAAGATTCTTGAGAATCTCTTGGACAGCAAGGGGATCCAACCAGTCCATCCTAAAGGAGATCAGTCCTGGGTGTTCATTGGAAAGACTGATGCTAAAGCTGAAACTCCAATATTTGGCCAAATGATTGGAGAACTGATTCATTTGAAAAGACCCTGGTGCTTGGAAAGATTGAAGGCAGGAGGAGAAGGAGATGACAGAGAATGAGATGGTTGGATGGCATCACCGACTCAATGGACATGAGTTTGAGTAAACTCTAGGAGTTGGTGATGGAAAGGAAGGCCTGGAGTGTTGCAGTCCATGGGGTCGCAAAGAGTCAGACACAGCTAAGTGACCGAACTGANATTGGATGGCATCACTGACTCAATGGACATGAGTTTGAGTAAACTCTAGGAGTTGGTGATGGAAAGGAAGGCCTGGAGTGTTGCAGTCCATGGGGTCGCAAAGAGTCAGACACAGCTAAGTGACCGAACTGAAGTGAAGCTTATTTATCTTTCAATTATCATTAGATTTAAATAGATTAGTAAAAGAGACAACTAGAGTCCAGTGGGATATTTCTTTAATCATGAAATGTTATACAAAAACAAACAGCAAGACAAAAATTATCGCTAACTTAGTCCCATATATCAAAGTTTATTTATCTTTAGAGTATCAGTAGATTCAATTAAGTTCAGTCCCATTCAGTTAAGTGGCTCAGTCATGTCCAACTCTTTGCAACCCCATGGACTGCAACACTCCAGGCCTTCCTTTCCATCACCAACTCCTAGAGTTTACTCAAACTCATGTCCATTGAGTCAGTGATGCCATCCAATCATCTCATTCTCTGTCGTCCCCTTCTCCTGCCTTCAATCTTCCCCACCATCAGGGCCTTTTCAAATGAATCAGTTCTTTGCATCACGTGGCCAAATATTGGAGCTTCAGCTTCAGCATCAGTCTTTCCAATGAACACCCAGGACTGATCTCCTTTAGGATGGACTGGTTGGATCTCCTTGCAGTCCAAGGGACTCTCAAGAGTCTTATCTAACACCATAGTTCAAAAGAATCAATTCCTAGGCACTCACCTTTCTTTATAGTCCAACTCTCACATCCACACATGACTACTGGAAAAACCAGAGCTTTGACTAGATGAACATTTGTCAGCAAAGTAATGTCTCTGGTTTTAATATGCTGTCTAGGGTGGTCATAACTTTCCTTCCAAAGAGTAAGTGTGTTTTAATTTCATTGCTGCAATTACCATGTGTAGTGGTTTTGGAGCCCCCCAAAATAAAGTCTCTCATTGTTTCCACTGTTTCCCCATCTATTTGCCATGAGGTGATATGACCAGATGCCATGATCTTAGTTTTCTGAATGTTGAGATTTAAGCCAAATTCTTCACTCTCCTCTTTCACTTTCATCAAGAGGTTCTTTAGTTCTTCTTGACTTTATGCCTTAAGGGTTGTATCATCTGCATATCTGAGGTCATATCATATATTTCTCTCAGCTTTCTTGATTCCACCTTGTGCGTCTTCCAGCCGAGTGTTTCTCATGATGTACTCTGCCTATAAATTAAATAAGCAGGGTGACAGTACACAGCCTTGATGTGCTCCTTTCCCGATTTGGAATCAGTCTGTTGTTTCATGTCCGGTTTTAACAGTTGTTTCCTGACCAGGATACAGATTTCTCAAGAGGCAGGTCAGGTAGTCTGGTATTCCCATCTCTTTTAAGAATTTTCCACAGTTTGTTGTATTCACATAGTCAAAGGCTTTGGCATAGTCAAATAAAGCAGAAATAGATGTTTTCCTGGAACTCTCTTGCTTTTTCAATGATCCAACAGATGTTGACAATTTGATCTCTAGTTCCTCTAGGAGATCACCTGGAAGTTCATGGTTCACATACTCTTGAAGCCTGGCTTGGAGAATTTTGAGCATTACTGTGCTAATGTGTGAGATGAGTGCAGCATTGTGGTAGTTTGAGCATTCTTTGGCATTGCCTTTCTTTGGAATTTGAATGAAAAATTTACCTTTTCCAGTCCAGGGATAGGATTAGGGTTAGGGTTTCAGTCCTGGGGCTACTGCTGTGTTTTCCAAATTTGCTGGTATACTGAGTACAGCACTTTCACAGCATCATCTTTTAGCATTTGAAATAGCTCAACTGGAAATCCATCTCCTTCACCAGCTTTGTTTGTAGTGATGCTTCCTCAGGCCCACTTGACTCTGCATTCCAGGATGTCTGGCTCCAGGTGAGTGATCACACCATCGTCATTATCTGGATCATGAAGATCTTCTTTGTATGGTTCTTCTGTGTATTCTTGCCCCTCTTCTTAATGTCTTCTGCTTCTGTTAGGTCCATACCATTTCTGTCCTTTATTGTGCCGATCTTTGCAAAAAATGTCCCCTAGGTATCTCTAATTTAGTTGAAGACATCTCTAGTGTTTCCCATTCTATTGTGTCCTCTGTTTTTTTGCATTGATCACTGAGGAAGACTTTCTCATCTCTCCTTGCTATTCTTTGGAACTCTGCATTCAAATGAGTATATCTCTCCATTTCTCCTTTGCTTTTCACTTCTCTTCTTTTCACAGCTCTTTGTAAGGCTTCCTCAGACAGCCATTTTGCCTTTTTACATTTCTTTTCATTGGGGATGATCTTGATCCCTGTCTCCTGTACAATGTCACGAACCTCTGTCTATAGTTCATTAGGCACTCTATCAGATCTAATCCCTTGAATCTATTTTTCACTTTCACTGTGTAAGGGTAAGGGATTTGATTTAGGTCATACCTGAATGGCCTAGTGGTTTTCCCTACTTTCTTCAATTTCAGTCTGAATTTGACAATAAGGAGTTCATGATCTGAGCCACAGTCAGCTCCTGGTCTTGTTTTTGTTGACTGTATAGAGCTTTTCCATCTTTGGCTGCCAAAAATATAATCAGTCTGATTTCGGTGTTTATCATCTGGTGATGTCCATGTGCAGAGTCTTCTCTTGTGTTGTTGGAAGAGGATGTTTGCTATGACCATTGTGTTTTCTTGGCAAAACTCTTTTAGCCTTTGTCCTGCTTCATTGTGTATTCCAAGGCCAAATTTTCCTGTTACTCCAGGTGTTTCTTGACTTCCTACTTTTGCATTCCAGTCCCCTATAATGAAAAGGACATATTTTTGGAATCTTAGTTCTAGAAGGTCTTGTAGGTCTTCATAGAACCACTCAGCTTTAGCTTCTTCAGCATTACTGGTCGGGGCACAGACTTAGATTACTCTGATACTGAATGGTCTGCCTTGGAAATGAACAGAGATCATTCTGTCATTTTTGAGACTGCATCCAAGTACTGCATTGAGGACTCTTTTGTGGACTCTGATGACTACTCCATTTCTTCTAAGGGATTCCTGTCCACAGTGGAAGATTAAAATAGGTTAATAAAAAACTCATCTAATGTGCCATGAAAGATTACTTTTATCAGAAAACATTATATGAAAGAAAAATAAGAGAAATAAGATGAACTCATGCAAAAATAAATTTGTATTAGATGAAGATTTTTTTGTATTGTTTGTTACAAGAGCAGTCAAAGCTCATTAACAATGTAAGATAATCTTCATTTATGATGACTGAACCCTAATTCTGCTACCAAAATTATGAGTTTAAAAAATAATTAATATAAGTTTCCAGGAAATAGCTTTCATTGCAGTTTTAGCAATGCCAAAATTTCTTGGCTCAATGTATGTATATTGCAGGAAAATTAATACAGTTGACATCCTATGGCACATTACACTATAAAAATGTGGGTGAGATCAATTTTTTATTGTACAGATATAAAACTTGCTCTAAAGCCTTGACTTGGATTTTAAAGGTATAGAACATCATAAGCCATTTTATAGACTTCTGCTTTGGCTCTAAGTAGAAAGGTGAATGGAGAAGGCAATGGCACCCTACTCCAATACTCTTGCCTGGAAAATCCCATGGACAGAGGAGCCTGGTGGGCTGCAGTCCATGGGGTCGTTGAGAGTTGGACACGACTCAGTGACTTCACTTTCACTTTTCACTTTCATGCATTGGAGAAGGAAATGGCAACCCACTCCAGTGTTCTTGCCTGGAGAATCCCAGGGATGGGGGAGCCTGGTGGGCTGCCATCTCTGGGGTCGCACAGAGTTGGACACGACTGAAGCGACTTAGCAGCAGCAGCAGCAGCAAAAGAGTGAACTATTGTAAAATTCTGAGCAGAATAGAATCTGGTTGGATATATGTTAACAGAATTATGCTGATTCTTGTATTGGGCAAACAGAGACATAAGCAATTCAGTAAGAAGAGGGTAGTAAGCTTGTGGCTGTCAATGTCATGAGAAATTATCAGATTCTGTATTTACCTGTATTTTTAAATAAGAGCAAAGAGTTCTTTACCAATCATATATAGGGTATAACAAAAAGAAAAAAGTCAGTAATGTCGTGGCTCAGCACTAGAACCATGGAGTTGCCATTGACAGAGACAAGTAAGGCCAGGGTGGAGCAGAGTAGGGGGGAAAATGAAGAGTTCATTTTTAGGCTCATGAAGGTGTGATGATTCAGCATTCAGTGTATGCATTGCTGCCTAAGAGCATGTAGCAAGTTTCTGTTGTGAGTGCTGTTTACTGAAGTTGGTTATTTCTCTGATTCTCTTGCTTCCTGCAACATCATCTATTTCTTCATTTGCCTGGTTGTTCTTTCTGGGTTCAGTATCAGTTCAGTCGCTCAGTTGTGTCTGACTCTTTGCAACCCCATGGACTGCAGCAGGCCAGGCACCCCTGTCCATCACCAAATCCCAGAGTTTACTCAAACTCATGCCCATCACATCAGTGATGTCAGCTGACCATCTCATCCTCTATTATCTCCTTTTCCTCCCGCCTTCAAACTTTTACCTGCATCATGGTCTTTTCAAATGAGTCAGTTCTTCACATCAGGTGGCCAAATATTGGAATTACAGCTTCAGCATCAGCCCTTCCAATAAGTATTCAGGACTGATATGCTATAGGATGGACTAGTTAGATCTTCTTGCAGTCCAAGGGACTCTCAAGAGTCTTCTCCAACACCACAGTTCAAAAGCATCAATTCTTCAGCACTCAGCTTTCTTTATAGTCCAACTCTCACA
The DNA here is from genome assembly GCA_006410735.1 of Raphicerus campestris. Lineage (NCBI taxonomy): Eukaryota > Metazoa > Chordata > Mammalia > Artiodactyla > Bovidae > Raphicerus > Raphicerus campestris. The sequence goes on along the minus strand of SJYW01006941.1, from coordinate 1,112,026 downwards.
TCCATACATGACTACTGAAAAAACCAGAGCTTCGACTAGATGGACATTTGTTGGCAAACTAATCTCTCTGCTTTTTAATATGCTGTCTAGTTTGGTCACAGCTTTTCTTCCAGGGCCAAGCATCTTTTAATTTCATGGCTGCAGTCACCATTTGCACTGACCTTGGAGTCCAAAAATATAAAGTCACTAAATGTTTCCATTGTTTCCCCATCTGTTAGCCAAGAAGTGACGGGACCAGATGCCATGACTTAGTTTTCTAAATGTTAAGTTTTAAACCAACTTTTTCACTCTCCTCTTTCACTTTCATCAAGAGGCTTTCTTTAATTTCTGTCACAAGGGTGGTCTGCATATCTGAGGTTAATGATATCTCTCCCAGAAATCTTGATTCCAGCTTGTGCTTCATTCACCCCAGCATTTTGCATAATGTACTCTGCATATAAGTTAAATAAGCAGGATGACCATATATATCATTGACATACTCCTTTCCCAATTTGGAACCAGTCTGTTGTTCCATGTCCACTTCTAATTGTTGCTTCTTGACCTGCATACGGATTTATCAGGAGGCAGGTAAGGTAGTCTGGTATTTCCATCTCTTGAAAAATTTTCCAGTTTGTTGTGATCCACACAGGCTAAGGCTTTGGCATAGTCAATAAGGCAGAAGTAAATGTTTTTCTGGGAACTCTCTTGCTTTTTCAATGATCCAACAGATGTTGGCAATTTGATCTCTTGTTCCTCTGCCTTTTCTAAATACAGCTTGAACAGCTAGAAGTTCATGGTTCACGTATTGTTGAAGCCTCACTTGGAGCATTTTGAACATTACTGTGCTAGCATGTGAGATGAGAGCAATTGTCCAGTAGTTTGAGCATTCTTTGGCATTGCCTTTCTTTGGGATTAGAATGAAAACTAACCTTTTCTAGTCCTGTGGCCCCTGCTGTGTTTTCCAAATTTGCTGGCGTATTGAGTGCAGCACTTTCATAGCATCATCTTTTAGCATTTGAAATAGCCTAACTGGAGTTCCATCACCTCCACTAGCTTTGTTTGTTCTAATGCTTCCCAAGGCCTACTTGACTTCACATTCCAGGATGTCTGGCTTTAGGTGAGTGATCATGCCATCATGATTACGTGGGTCATGAAGATCTTTCTTGTACAGTTATTCTATGTATTCTTGCACCTCTTCATAATATCTCCTGCTTCTATTAGGTCCATATCATTTCTTTATATTGTTCACTGAGCAAGGCTTTCTTATCTTCCCTTGCTATTCTTTGGTACTCTGTATTCAAATGGGTATATCTTTCCTTTTCTCCTTTGCCTTTTGCCTCTCTTCTCAGCTATTTGTAAGGGCTCCTCAGACAACCACTTTGCCTTTTGCATTTCTCTTTTTGGGGGATGGTCTTGATCACTGCCTCCTGTATAATGTCACAAACCTGCATTCATAGTTCTTCAGGCATTCTATCAGATCTAATCCCTTGAATCTGTTTATCACTTCCAGTGTATATTTGTAAGGGATTTGACTTAGGTAATATCTGATTGTTCCAGTGGTTTTCCCTATTTTCTTCCCTTTAAGTCTGAATTTGAAGTATACGGTATACTTCATACAGTATACAGAATATGATGTATACAGTATAGGGTTCATTATACACCTAGGCAAAGAGCATTTAAGGACTAGGAAAGTTTTTTCCCCTCACTGGAGCAGATTATCATTTGCTTAAGAAAGTAGCTGGGGTCCTCAACAAACTAGAATTGCCTTAATACTACCAGTGATTGAATTAGAAGTCACACTTCTTCAGTCCTTGCAAGTGCCTTTCACCCTTATTTGGGAGTGTAGACCATAAGGATCTTAATCAGAATCCTGCATTATTTACCAATGTCCCTGGCAAGCCTTAAATCCAACTTGAAATTTTATTTCTGTAAATCTTTCAAAAACTCTTCTTATCAGTTTCTTGGCCTCTCAATTGCCTCTTCCAGTATTGGCAGGTCCTCTAAAGGAAATGTACAGCTAAATAGTAAGTTCACATCTCTAGGTTTTATTTCTTTTCTTTTGGAATTTGACCCTATAATTGCCTTGTTAGTATCTCATCATGATATTTATACACACATGCATTTATACCACATGCATATACACACACACAAACACATACACACATATCACATTTCTTAGTACAAGGATTAAACCAAGTTTTCATTGCCATTACCCAAAGCAAGACTCCTTGATCATTATATACTTAAAGAAATTTTAAATCAATATTTTATACCTATTAGAGACAGTAGAAAGATAAAAGTTTAGAAAGTGTAAAAGCAGAGGTGTTTCTTTCATTCAAAATCATTGTTTTCAACACTATTCTAGGTGGCAAGATACAGCAAGGAACAGATAGCCATGATGCCCACTCTTCAAGAACTTACATTCTACCAGAGGAAGATGAAATCAGATATCACCAGGGTGGTAGTGGTGGTGGTCGTTTAGTTGCTAAGCTGTGTCCAACTCTTGCAACCCCATGGACTGTAGCCCAACAGGCTCCTCTATCCAGGGGATTCTCCAGGCAACGATACTGGAATGGGTTGCCATCTCTTCCTCCAGGGGGGGTCTTCCCAACCCAGGAATTGAACCTGGGTCTCCTGCACTGCAGGCAGATTCTTTACTGACTGAGCTATAAGGGAAGCATCACCAGCACTATGATGGCTTTTAAGAAGGGGCCTGTAATATAGAGTAGGCAGCAACTTCTTTACACTGAAAGGTCAGCGAAGTATTGGCTTTGGAGAGGACACTTAGGTTAAGAAATGAAAGACAAGAAGAAACAACTCATACAACAATATTCCTTGATGTGTTGAGCAGAGCTATATGTGCCTGAGAAATAAGAAGGGGCAAGTGCATCTGTACTGTGCTAATTACCAGAGAGAATTATAGAGAATTTGGGGAGTCAAGTAAGAACAAAATCATACAGAGCCTTACAGGTCAAGATAAGAATCTAATAAATAAAACTGGCCTATCTAGGTTTATTTAAGACATCAAACTACCAACAAAATAATGACAAGAACAAGAAAGGTAAACTCTTACCTGATGGAAACTCATCAAAAAGAATGAAAAAGGGTTTTATTTTTTTTAATATATCTTTCACCTCAAACATTTCTTTTTCTTCTCCTAGTAACTTCTAAATTGATGTGATATCAGGTTAAACCAGTGGGCTTGTGTTGTATAGTTGTGTGTTGTTGTTGTTGTTTTTTCTCTCTCTCTCTTAGATCCAAGCTAAAATGAGAGGAAATAAAAGAAGGAGCAAACTATCATCCTGCAATCTCTAGTGTGATACCAATATAGGCAAGATCATCACTGCATTCCAAAAGTAAAAAGTTCTGCAAAGAGAAAAATATACTTTTACATTAGCCATATCTGACACCCATCCTCCTTTGACAATCCATGATAAAGCAAGGATTGAATTTTCCATATCCAGCAATTACCACCATGTTTGTGCTGTCAGTGAAAACATCATGTTCCATCAGGATCCCCGAGGACATGAGAAACTACACTCAAAGCTTCCTTATGCACCACTGTAATTTAAGATTTTATTTTTGAAAAATTGAACCAGGACATTTATTTCATCTTAAAGTAGTATGTGCATGTGAGTATTGTGTGTTCACTTCCTCCCAAGCAGTCACAGATATAGAACATCTCTCAAGTAATACCATTTTTGGAATTGGTGGTTTGGGAAACAAATGAAAAGAAGAAAAAATGATATTTCATTGTCATGATGGCAGATGGTGCTTTAGGGAAAAAATATATTAATATTAATTAACCACAATGATGGGATCACTCACCTAGACCTGGACATCCTAGAGTATGAGATCAAGTGGGCCTTAGGAAGTATTACTACAAACAAAGCTAGTAGAGGTGATGGAATTCCAGCTGACCTATTTAAAATCCTAAAAGATGCTGCTGCTAAAGTGTTATATTCAATATGTCAGCAAATATGGAAAACCCAGCAGTGGCCACAGGACTGGAAAAGTTGACTTTTCAGTCCAATTCCAAAGAAAAGCAATGCCAAAGAATGTTCAAGCTATCATACAATTGCAATCATTTCACATGCTAGCAAGGTTATGCTCAAAAATCCTTCAAGCTAGGCTCAGTAGTACATGATCCAAGAACTTCCAGGTTCCAAACAAGCTGGGTTTCAAAGAGGCAGAGGAACCAGAGATTAAATTGCCAGCATTTGTTGGATCATAGCCAGGGAGTTTAAGACAAAAATATACTGCTTCTTCACTGACTACATTAAAGCCTTTGACTGTGTGGCTTACAACAAACTGTGAAAAATTCTTAAGGAGATGGGAATACCAGACTATCTTACCTGTCTCCAGAGGAAACTGTATGTGGGTCAAAAAGCAACAGCTTGAACCAGAAGTGGAACAAAAGGGACTGGCTCAAAACTGGGAAAGGAGTACTTACGTCATCTGTATATTGTCACCCTGTTTACATAACTTCTGTGCAGAGTACATCATGTGAAATCCTGGGCTGGCTGAATCACAAGCTGGAATCAAGACTGCCAGGAGAAATGTCAATAGCCTCAGATATGCAGATGATACCACTCTAATGGCAGAAAGTAAAGAAGAACTCAAGAGCCTCTTGATGAGGGAGACAGAGGAGAGTAAAACGGCTGACTTGAAACTCAACATTCAAAAAACTAAGATCGTAGCATTTTGTCCCATCACTTTATGGCAAATAGAAGGGGGAAAAGTGGAAGTAGTGACAGATTTTATTTTCTAGAGCTCCAAAACCACTGCAGATGGTGACTGCAGCCATGAAATTAAAAGATGCTTGCTCCTTGAAAGGAAAGCTATGACAAACTTAGACAGTACATTAGATAGCAGAGACATCACTTTACCGACAAATGCCCAGACACTCAAAATTATAATTTTTCCAGTAGTCATGTACGTATGTAAGAGTTGGACCATAAAGAATTCTGAGCACTGAAGAATTGATGCTTTTGAATTGTGGGGCTGGAGAAGACTCTTAAGAGTCCCTTGGACTACAAGCAGATCAAGCCAGTTAGTCTTAAATAAACTCTTGAATAGGAAATCAGCATTGGAAGGACTGATGCTAAAGCAAGAGCTCCAATACTTTGGCCACCTGATGCAAAGAGCTGACTCGCTGGGAAAGACTTTGATGCTGGTAAAGACTGAAGGCAAAAGGAGATGGGGATAGCAAAGGATGAGATGGCTAGCCTAATGGACATGAATTTGAGTAAACTCCGAGAGATAGTGGAGGACAGAGGAGTCTGGCGTGCTGCAGCCCATGGGGCCACAAAGAGTAGGACACAAGTTAGCACCTGAACAACAACGACACAGTTGCAGCATGACAAGTTTAATGAAATAACTAGAGCCAAGCTGTAGGTCTAGAAAGATGGATCGTTCAGGAGTCCAGCTGAAAACCTTGACCTGTTCAGGGCCTGGTTGAGATTTGCTGCCATCTACTGACAGCTTTCTGTTATGGCCTAAATATCAATGATGATTGGTGGGTTTTTGAATATTTCCTGCTTAGTGTGAGATCACTAAGCACTAGGAGATCCAACCAGTCAATCCTAAAGGAAATCAGTCCTGAATATTCATTGGAAGGACTGATGCTGAAGCTGAAACTCCAGTACTTTGGCCACTTGATGCAAAGAACCGACTCATTGGAAAAGACCCTGATGCTGGCAAAGACTGCAGGCAGGAGAAGGGGACAACAGAGGAAGAGATGGTTGGTTGGTATCACCGACTCGATGGACATAAGTTTGAGAAAGCTCTGGGATTTGGTGAGGGACAGGGAAGCCTGGCATGCAGCAGTCCATGGGGTCTCAAAGAGTCAGACACGACTGAGCTACTGAACTGGAACTGCTTGATGTGAAACTGAGAGTCCTAGAGGGCTCTCCTCCTCCCTTAACAAAGTAGATTTGGAAATCATATTAATCATATTGAACAGTAATTATGTATCTATCAGTTTCGCTTCTATAAATCCCTTGTAAACAGTGCATTTTTAAGTTCTCAATGACTCAGTTTAGTTCAGTTCAGTCGCTCAGTCATGTCCCATTCTTTGCAGCCCCATGAACTGCAGCACGCCGAGCTTCCCTGTCCATCACCAATTCCTGGGGCTTGTTCAAATTCATGTCCATTGAGCTGGTGCCTAGTGGCTTTATTTATTGTATTATAATAAGTTGCTCACATGCCTGTCTCTCTAACTAGACACCTCTGAGTGGTTGAGCGAGTCTTCTGTCATAGTAATATAAAGAATAATAGAAAACATCTGTTGAATGTTTTCTATGTAACAGACTCTGTTATAAATTCTTCATATACTTTTTCTCATTTAATATCACCACAAACCCACAAAGCAGGCATGATTCTAGTCTTTTACTTTAAAAAGCAGACACAGATATAGCAGGCAATGCTCTTGCTCTCAGAAGAGCCCTGAACTTGGTTTGAAGCTCTGCTGTCTCTACATTGAAATTCGTATTTATATCTTTGAACATGAAGTGAGATGAGGGTGCATGACAGTGAGCAGTGGGGACAGGTCTGGGGATACAAGTGCAAGTGCAAGTTATCTTAGGATCGTGGGCCTGACAGGCCTGGTGGCCCATCTCATAGGATCCAGACCCATGACACTTGGGGTATATAGGATCTAATGAATTGTGAGCCCCTTAAAACAGGATATCCTTGAAAGAAGATACTTGAATCAGCAGAAATGCTGACCTGCTGGCCTCGAAGAAGCAACAAGCACTACCTGGGCCACCGGTGGAGAGGACAGCACATAGAAGCTAAGGGCCTCGGTCCTAAAAACTGAATTCTGCCAATTACTTGAATGAACTTAGAAGAGGATACAGAGCTTCAGATGAGAATGCAATACTGGGCAAAATCTTCATTGCAGCCTTGCAAGCACCTAAGAATTGCAGACCCCCGGAGAAGGAAATGGCAAGACACTCCAGTATTCTTGCCTAGAGAATCCCATGGACAGAGGAGCCTGGCAGGCTACAGTCCACAGGGTCTCAAAGAGTCGGACATGACTGAGCGACTTCACGCACACACACACATCCCATGTAAACCATAAGATGATACATATGTGGTATTTTAAGCACTATTTAAGATAATTTGTTATACAGCAATAGGAAACTAATACTATAGTCAGGAAATATGCTAAAACATGACTATAGTGAGATCATTATAAAAATGTTATTGCCCACAGTTTTTATATAGAACCTAGAATCTAAATGTTTAAATATTTATTTTCAGTTACTTATGATGCTTACACAAATATAAACATACACTTAGGTACATATGTTTGTATACCTGAGAAACCCTAAAGTGAAAGTTTGTTACCTTCAAATAACAGCTGTTAAGTCACAACATCCAACATTAGCTTGGCTCCAGGTCAGGATTATCCCAGAATTCCTAAGTATCACTTGTAGGTGCTTGCCTATTTTAAAACCATGCCTGTAGCAGTATACTCCCTGTTCTATCTTAGGTCACATGGCAAGAATTCAAGATGAGATGTAACACCATGATTGTGTGTAAATAGCAGGTGAGCTGTTGAAGATTTTTGAATTTAGAAGGATGAAAAGATTTCTGAAGTCTAGATGGATGAGAACAATAAAACCCAGGAATAATTTGATGCAGTATGCATGCGTAGAGAATAATTTACCATGACAGAAAGAATATAATTATTCACAGGAATTTTAAAAAATCAAGCAGGATGGATCAGGAAGTTTAATCTGTTATCTTGGGCTCCTCATCTGCTCTGAAGTGAGACGCCAGGTTCTGACAGTCACTGACTCAACAGAGAAACCAGTGCATTGGAGCTGGAGTTCTCTCCACGTGGAGTGGGTCTAGTCAGGAGTCCTATGAAAACAGGATGCTCCTTTAGGCTGCTGCAAGCTGACTCGGTGCTGTTACCATGTGGGGCCCTCACGAAGCATAAATACCAGAGAAATACCTGCATATACTCACAAGATATAACTGGATAAGGGATAATTTGGTTTTATGGATTGTCAAGCTCAGAAGAAATATAAATACATATTCAATAACAATAATGCTAACAATAGCTAACATTTATTAGACATAGAGTCTGTCCTAGGCGATGTTCTTAATTGATCTCAATTCTTATAGTACTCTTATACAATAGAGACATAGTATCTCCATTTTGCAGATGAGGAACTAAGGAGAGGTTAAATAACTTGCCAAATTAAGTCTCAAAGTTAGGATTTATCCCCCAAAAGATACTCTCTGGTCCCCCAAGATCTTAATTTTCAAGAATATATCTAAATATGATCAGAGATAACCAGGGCAAGTAGGACAACACCTAGCATAACCAATCGCATTTCCCTTTCAATCTCATGTAGTTATTAACACTTTTAAAAAATTAACTTTTAATACTGTAACAATTTTAGATTTATACATTATGTATAATAACTTTAGATTTATAGAAAAGTTGCAAAGATAATACATGGAATTCACCCAGGCCCTTTACCCATTTCCCCTAAAATTAACCTTGTTAACCTGCTTATTTAACTTAAATGCAGAGTACATCATGAGAAATGCTGGGCTGGATGAAGCACAAACTAGAATCAAGATTGCTGGGAGAAATATCAATAACCTCAGATATGTAGATGACACCAACTTCATGGCAGAAAGCAAAGAGGAACTAAGGGACTCTTGATGAAGGTGAAACAGAAGAGTGAAAAGCTGGCTTATAACTCAATATTAAAAAAACCTAAGATCATGGCATCTGGTCCCATCACTTCATGGCAAATAGATGGGAAAATGATGGAGACCTGTGACAGATATTTTCTTGGGCTCCAAAATCACTGTAAATGGTGACTGCAGCCAAGAAATTAAAAGATGCTTGCTCTTTGGAAGAAAAGCTATGATAAATCTGGACAACATATTAAAAAGCAGAGACATTGCTGACAAAGGTCCATGCAGTCAAAGCTATGGTTTTTCCAGTAGTCATGTAGAGATGTAAGTTCAACCATAAAGAAGGCTGAGTGACAAAGAATTGATGCTTTTGAACTGTGGTATTGGAGAAGACCCCTGAGAGTCCCTTGGATGCCAATGGGATCAAGCCTGTCCATTCTAAAGGAAACCAATCCAGAATATTCATTGGAAGTACTGATGCTGAAGCTGAAGCTCCAATACTTTGGCCACCTGAAGCGAAGAGTTGACTCATTAGAAAAGACCTTGATGCAGGGAAAGATTGAAGGCAGGAAGAGAAGGGGACAACAGAGGATGAGATGGTTGAATGGCATCACTGACTCAATGGACATGAGTTTGAGCAAGTTCAGGGATATGGTGAAGGACAGGGAAGTTTGGCATGCTGCAGTCCATGGGATCACAGTCAGACTCGACTGAGTGACTGAACAACAATCTAATATTAACATCTTGCCTTCCCTCGGTACAGGAAATTACCATCAAAACATCATTATTAACTAAATTATAGGCTGTATCAGATTTTTTGTAAACACTTTATATTTCAGAGAAGTTTTAGATTCACAGAAAAATGGAGCAGAAGGTATGAAGACTTCCCATATCCCATGCACCTAAATAGGCAGACTTCCTGGCTATCAAGTGGTTTATTTGTAATAATTGATTAACCTACAATGACACTTCATTATCACTCAAAGTCCATAGTGTACACTGGGATCCACTTGGGCTGTACATTCAGTGGGTTTTGCAAATGTATGATAGCATGTATCTACCATACAGAGTATCCTACAGAGTTTCACTGTCCTAAATATCCTCTGTGCTCTGCCTCCCTCCCTCATCTTTCCCTCCTCAGTCTCACCTGGCAACCACAGATCCTTACCCTCTTCCCATAGTTTTTTCTTTTCCAGAATGCTATATAGTTGGAATCATACAGTATATAGTATTTATAAATTGGCTTCTTTAGCTTAGTAATTTCTATAGGTCTTTTCATGACTTCATAGCTCATTTCTTTTTACCACTAAGTACAATTCTATTATCTGGATGTACCCAGCATGCACCACAGTTAATTTTATTGAAGGGCATCTTGGTTACTTGCAAGTTTTGGCAATTATGAATAAAGCTGCTGGAAACATCTGTGTGAGGGTTTTTATGTCGACACATCTTTTCATATGCTTATTTGTCATCTGTATATCTTCTTTGGTGAAGTGTCTGTTCAGATCTCTTGCCCATTTTTAACTGGGTTATTTGTTCTCTTATAATTGAGTTTTAAGATTTCTTTGTACCCTGGTGGCTCAGACGGTAAAGCATCTGCCTGCAATGCAGGAGACGCAGGTTCAGTCCCTGGGTTGGGAAGATCTCATGGAGAAGGCAATGCTAACCCACTCCAGTATTCTTGCCTGGAAAATCCCACGGACGGGGGAGCCTGGGAGGCTACAGCCCATGGAGTTGCAAAGAGTCAGACATGACTGAGCAACTTCACTCACTCACTTGTATAGTTTGGATAAGAGACATTTATCAGATATTTTTTTTTTAATATTTTCTGTCTGTGTCTTGTCTTCTGATCCTGTTGACAATATCTTTCACAGAGAAAAAGTTTTCCTTTTAATGAAGTCTGGCTTACTAATTCTTTCTTTTATATGTTATGCCTTTGGTGGTGTTTCTAAAGAGCCCTTACCAAATTCAAAGTCATCTAGATCTTTCCCTGTTATCTTCTAAACATTTCACAGTTTTAAGATCCGCTTTGATTAAATTTTTCTGAAGGCTGTAAAGTCTGTGTCTAAGTTCATTGTTTTTGCATGTGGATATACAGTTGTTCCAGCATCATTTGCTGAAAGGACAGTCTTCTCCATTGTGTTGCCTTTGTTCCTTTATTAATTGGCTATATTTATATGGGTCTATTTCTAAGCTCTCTATTAAAGACAAAAGTATATATATATATATGTATACATACACACACACACACACACACACATGCCATTGGGCATTCTTCTATAAGAAAGATTTGTCCTATATCCTCATTCATGCATTTAATCAATATTTTATTTATATAAATGTATATTCATATTATTTATTTATCTAATACTGTTTGGCTGATTTTGTTGCTAAAACCAGCCTAGTTTCGATCATCCAGAGCATTTTTAATTTGGCTCCTGTGTTACATTATATACCTCATCTCTTTCTTTTTTAAGCTTTTCCTCACTCTCTGGCTCTACATACATGATGTGCCTTAGTGCTACAAGCAGCCATCTCTTCAAGGAGCTCTGGTTTCTTTCACTGGAAAATGGTATCTATTGTCCTGTGAACGTCGATAACTCATTTTTTCAGAGGTCATTCAAGCTCAACAACTCTGAGGTTAATTTAATTCCCAAACCCTGCCCCTGTAACATGGCTAGTAAATTCTGTTCCTTTCTATTCTGTCACAGTAAACAATATGCAGATCTTTCTGTTGCCCAAATTAAAAACAATTTTTTTCCAGAGTAAAAAATACAGTAGTGTTCTTATGGCCAACCAGCAAAAAACGATTTCTTGAGGACATGGGCTTGGAGCATGAGAGGACTGTATATGTGTGAGTGTGTGAATATGAGAGAGTGTGTATGTATGTGTATAAAACCTGTCACCAAAATGAACGGTTAATAGCGGCCGATTAAATGGTTGGTCAACTCACCATGCTTAAGACAGTTTATGTCAGTAAATAAGTGATGAATTTCGTATTTTATCTTCAAGGTATCCAAACAGAACAACTAAAGACCAATATAAAATTGAGCATCTAAACATATATTATGCATCAAATTACGGAGAAACAAAACTATGAACATATGTTTCCTTTTCTCAAATTACAAACAGTTTAAAGGTAAGAAAAACATACTTAAATTGGCAGCAAATAACAGTATGCAGTATAATTAGGTGCAAGCATGATGACTGTAAAAGCTCTAGGAAGTGAGTGGAAAGATATTTCCAAGCTTTGCTCAAAAAATTTTATAGTGATCTTGCAACTTATGCAAGATCTGGAAGAAATATAGAGTGAAGGGGGGAAGGGAATATGTTTTATAAGAAAAAAAAGCACACTGAAAGGTAGAGAGAGAAAGGTTTAAACACAGCAGGTTTATAAAATCATAAAATTTATCTGAAACAGACTTTATAAAGCTTGCTGAGATCAAAGTAACACTAATACCTGTATAAGTATAAATTTCAGTGTACTTTAAAGACATTGCTTACTTGCTTGGGATTCCAGTATCAAACTCGTCTAATTACTAACTCTAAATGATCATTTAATATAGCTAAGCATAACATTTACATCTGCAAGACTGCAATAAATTTTTTTCCTGTTATTCCTGCAAGGTCACCTGTAAGAGTTATATAAGACTACATATAAAACTGTACTGTATGCCATAATTATAATTTAAGTATAAGCATAATTATAATTATACTACTAAGGTAAGCTATTGCTTACTAATTCTAACTTGTCTTTTCATATACACACATTAAATGCTTCAAATAGGGAAATCAAAATAATGTACAAAGGTACAATTAAAAAGTAATAGAATATTTTATGAAAGTGCAAGTGCAGTAGTAATGTGTTCCTGGCTTCATATTTCTTGCTCATAGGATATTTTTCATCTCTAATTCTAAAGCTGGACTCACTGCAGCCTACAAAAGTGCTCTTGCAAGTGAATTTTAATAATAAAGATTAAATGATGCTCAGGTAAAAACCCTTTTGAATTGCTCTAAAATCATCACAGAAAAATTTGTGAAAACATGTTTGAAATTAATATGCCTTTAAAAAGTAATTCAACATAATTATGTCTTATATTCACTATATTTTAGTTCCCTGAAATGCAGAGATTTTCATTTGATAGTTTAAAACTGTAATAGCAGTTTTAATTTCAGTCTGCTAAAAATTATGATTATATCATTCCAACTGCTCTTCCTCTTTCATCTCAAAAAAAATTTATCCAGAATTTGAATATGTTTAGAGGTAGTTTTGTGAAGAGTTTTTATATTAATGAATTAAAATTGTCTATCATGTTAGCCAGTTTCTCTTATCTTAGTAAAACTTTGCTGCTGTTTACTCCAAGTAATCTAAGTGCTCAAAATGATTGTGTAATTTTCTTGCTGATCCAGAGTAGAACGATCAATCTGCAAGAATCAAAAATGGTCTATTTCATCATATATAATTTAAACTTCCTCTGAAGTGAGATCATAGACTATTTTTTTTCCTCTGAAAAAGTGGTTTTGAGAGCTACTGTCTCCAACTTACAATCATTTTTTCTTTATCTTTTGCAGTTATTCTTTCAAACATTCATTTCTCTGTTATCTTCATTATTCCCTCATTTTTGGTACATATATCATCTAACTTTATCTACCTGAAGTAAATTTTTATACAGAAAGAAAAAATTCTCAAAAATTATTTTATTGAAGCACATGTCAGAATTTCATATGGTATGAGACTGGGGTATTGGAGGGAGATCAAGAAGGAGGGGATATATGTATTTGTATAGCTGATTCACTTGATTGTGCAGCAGAAACTAATACAGCACTGTAAGGCAATGATACTCCAATAAAAAATGTCATATGGAGCAATTGCAGTGTCTTAAGTAAACCTTACATAGTTGGTATATCTTATATTCACTAATCTCACCCTATTTAATGACAAGCTATGTCCCATAAATATTCCATAGGTCCTTGACAACTGATTTGATAATGATGTTAAATAAATGAGGCAAAAAATATAAGTAAATACATTATGGGTATTATCATAATTTAGGACATTTTAAGTCATAGTTGTCAGCCAGAAAAAATTTCATCCCTTAAGGGATGGATATTGGCGACATTTTTTCTTGTTACAACTGAAGCAGTATTCCCAGCATCTCGGGAAGCTACTAAACAGTCTGCAATGCAGAGGAGAATATTCTACCATGAAGAATTAGTGGATCTAAAATATTAATAGTAATGTCAACATTCCAAACCTTGATGTAAAAGGAAGATATGATTCTTATAATTTGCCAATTTGCTATTTTTCTCTTGATGGCAAGAAAGTCCTATAATTGAGTTTTAGTTCCAATAGCTCATTTACACGTTAGCCCAAGATGAGGCGTGCAGTTTTCACTTAGTCACATCATCCACTCTGTGAAGCATATGTAACAAGAAAGCTGCCCATTACCTAGTGGCGTGGATCACTCCAAAAGTGTCTACAGAGCAAAGAGGATGGGGAACAATTACACTCATCACAANGCCAATTTGCTATTTTTCTCTTGATGGCAAGAGAGTCCTATAATTGAGTTTAGTTCCAATAGCTCATTTACACGTTAGCCCAAGATGAGGTGTGCAGTTTTCACTTAGTCACATCATCCACTCTGTGAAGCATATGTAACAAGAAAGCTGCCTATTACCTAGTGGCGTGGATCACTCTAAAAGTGTCTACAGAGCAAAGAGGATGGGGAACAATTACGCTCATCACAACTCTAATAACTGATGGTCATTATCGCTTTAAAAATCATGCTAGTGGACATAAAGTGGAGATGAGAATATTCTATATAATTTATACATAAATGTAGTACTTAGCACCCAATACATTCTGTTTCAATTTTAGTGGCCAAAAAAGAAAAAGAGGGATGATTATTTTCCTCTTACTATATTTAAATAAACTTTCTTTTTTCTGTTCCCATGGGAAAATCTTAGTGAAAGCTGATCTGCCATACTAATCCAAGAGAATATCATTATTACAGACACTATATCGTTATGTCGTATACTTACTACCCTTACTTTATTAACTATAGACTTTGAATTATATGTGCTCACAAATGGTAAAAATAACCATCACCACTCATGGTTTGGATTGACAAAGTCTATTAGATGTATTAGCTAATTTGGACAAATTCATGGAGAGTGTATGAAAATATCCACAGCACAATAAGATTTCATCAAATCTAAATTGATAATATTTTGGTAGATTTACATTTATAACTATTCTACTCTTTGCTTCACTTACTAGAAATGTTTAAAAGTCTTGATAATCTGTATCACCATGGGCAAAACAATTAGAAAAATTGCTTTCCTGAAGTGAGAAGATCTTGCCTGATTTTTCTCCCCTAAATTATTTCCTTAAACAGTTTCTCATATTATGCTTGCTTGAGTCGACATAGTGATTAAGAGTGTTACTTCTGGAAATAAATATGATGCTTAAATCAAATCTTTGTCATTTATTACTAAAGTCAATATTTTTGGTAAGTTACATAATGTATATATCTTTGTGGTTGTTCAGTTTGCTAAGACCTGTCCCACTCTTTGCAGCTCCATGAATTGCAGCACGCCAGAGTTCCCTGTCCTTCACTATCTCCCAGAGTTTGCTCCAACTCATTCCATTGAGTCGGTAATGCCATTCAACCATCTTATCCTCTGTCAACCCCTTTACCTTCTGTCCTCAATCTTTCCTAGCATCAGGGTTTTTTCCAATCTTTAGTATGTCACTAATAATGTAGCAACAACAATAGTAACAGTAGTAATAATAGCAATACCGTGTTGGTTTTGTGAAGATCAAAGAGCGCACATTTTATTCCTGATACATATTATCTGTTTGATAAATTTAATTATAATTAATTTTGAAAATTCTGTGTCATACAGCAAATTTTGCCCAGATTTCTCTTCTAGTATAGCCAGTGAACTTACTTATTATCTTTACGTGTAAGTCTAAAAGCAAACTAGTTCAGTATGTTAAATCAAACTCTTTTCCCTTCAAAACTTGCTTTTCTTCCTCTCATGTTCCCTATGTAGTGAAGATGTCCATACAACTTGTTCCACTCAGAAATGTTGGAGTCATACTAGCCTCTATTTTCACAATTATTTTCCATATCCAGTGAATCACTAGGGGTTTTGTAATCAGCTGGGTTGATCAAAAAGATCTTGAACCAAAATTTTGGCCAACCAATACTTCTTTGTCCATTTCTTTATATTTCAGCCAGAACATCTTTATTTTAGGCCATTATCATCTCTTTAAAGGAGTGATAGCAACAATCCCTAAGTCATATCTTGCTCCTCTTCATCTTCTAATTTTCTCACTAATCTGTTTTTTCACGTGGAAACCAGAGTGGTCTCCCAAAATTAATATCACATCATATATTTTCCCTACTTAAAGGCTGTCAATGGCTCCCATTGATCTGAAGTTGAAATTCACAGTCAGTTCAGTTCAGTCACTCAGTCATGTCTTACTCTTTGTAACCCCATGGACTGCAGCACGCCAGGCTTCCCTGTCCATCCCGGAGCCTACTCAAAATCATGTCTATCGTATCGATGATGTCATCCAACCATCTCATCCTCTGTTGTCCCCTTTCCCTCCTGCCTTCAATCTTTCCCAGCATCAGGGTCTTTTCCAATGAGTCAGTTCTTCGCATCAGGTGGTGAAAGTATTGGAACTTCAGTTTCAGCATCAGTTCTTTCAGTGAACATTCAGAACTGATTTCCTTTATGACTGGTTGGATCTCCTTGCAGTCCAAGGGACTCTCAAGAGTCTTCTCCAACACCACAGTTCAAAAGTATCCATTCTTTGGTGCTCAGCTTTCTTTATGATCCAACTCTCACATCCATACATGAATCTGTAAAAACCATAGCTTTTGTCTCTGCTTTTTAGTATGCTGTCTAGGTTGGTCATAGCTTTTCTTTCAAAGAGCAAGCATCTTTTAATTTCATGGCTGCAATCACCATCTGCAATGATTTTGGATCCCCCCAGAATTAAGTCTGTCACTGTTTCCATTGTTTCCCCATCTATTTGCCATGAAGTGATGGGACTAGATGCCATGATCTTTGTTTTCTGGATGTTGAATTTTAAGCCAACTTTTTCACTCTTCTCTTTCACTTTCATCATGAGGCTCTTTAGTTCTTCTTCAGAATACCAGACCACCTGACCTGTCTCCTGAGAAATCTGTATGCAGGTCAAGAAGCAACAGTTAGAACTGGACATGGAAAAACAGACTGGATCCAAATTATGAAAGGAGTACATCAAGGCTGTATATTGTCACCGTGATTATTTAACTTATATGAAGAGTACGTCATGAGAAATACTGGGCTGGATGAAGCACAAGCTGGAATCAGGATTGCCAGGAGAAATTTCAATAACCTCAGATACACAGATGACACCACCTTTATGGCAGAAAGTGAAATCCATAATACTTAAGTTACAAGTTGGTCTAAATTAAAATTTTAGAGGCACTAAAAATGTCTTATGTTCTTTCACATAACACTCTAAAATAAATAGAATACAAAGTGAAAATGTAAAAATGTTAGGAAATATAACAATATTCCTTTAATAGGTACTTTCAAAAGTATTCTTTCCCTACCCTTTGCTATGGAATTGCCTCTCCTTGGTGCAATAAGCACATGAGTGTGCCTAAGGTAACTAAGCACCAAGGACATTCTTGAGACTCTAGCTTTACTTTTCAGCTTCTCTTCCAACTACTTCCCTCACACTCTCTAGGACATGGGGCCAGACATTATAGTTGTAGCTCTCTGTCTTTCCTATGGGCATTTATCATTGCTATTCCCTCTGATTTGAAAACTCTGTTATCGCCTCTTTTTTTGGCTTACTCCTGCCCTACTCTTAAGAGCTTAATAAAATATTTCCAAAAAGGGTTCCCCAATCCTTTCTTCCTTCATATACTGAATTTGGGCCATACCTCTACAACTCCAATCTACCTTGTAAGTACTTCTAAGACAGCCCTCCTTACCCAACTTTTACTACTTAATTATATTGTGCTGTGCTGTTCTTAGTTGCTCAGTTGTGTCCAACTCTTTGTGACCCCATGGATTGTAGCCTGCCAGGCTCCTCTGTCCATGGGATTCTCCAGGCAAGAATACTGGAGTGGGTTGCCATGCCCTCCTTCAGGGGATCTTCCCAACCCAAGGATCGAACCCAGGTCTCCCACATAGCAGGCATATTCTTTACCAGCTGAGCTACTGCTTATAAGTAAATATCTTCTTTTCTTTCTACCTCAAGGATCAGTAAAATCTGGTCTGCTGTCTATTTTTCTATGGCTCAAAAGCTACTGTGTTTTTTAACTTTTTTTAATAGTTGGAAAAAAAATCAAAAAAAAAAAATTACACCCTTAAGATCTATAAAAATATTATGAAACATACATTTCATTGTTTTTAAAGAAGGTTTTATTGTAATATATGCATTCTATTCATTTACATATTTCCTGCAGAATAGTTGTAACATTGATAATACAGCACACAAAGCCTAAAATATTTACTATCTGATACATTACAAAAAGGTTTGCCAACTACTGATCTATCTTATCAGATGTCAAATTCCTTAAGGGAGTCAGTATGCTGTCCCAATTGCATTTCGGACATCTGCTGCTCAACATATATTTATGAATGAATTAATTAATGAAAGAATGGTGAATGGGGTAGTAATAAGTGAATGCAAGGAAGTTGAAGGTGATATTTCTCTAGTTGAAAGCAAAGGAAATTAAGCAAAAGGGGAATTTATTGCAAGGAAATAGCTTATGTCACAAAATAAAAGAAAAAGTTGAAGATTTAGGCCTTGGACAGGGTAGGAATTAGAATGATTCTTGAGATCCTAGTAGCAGGAAATACTGGAAAGTCTCACTGAAACAAAATGGTTGATCCTGAATCTACATTTGGCTCAACGATTGTATTTCCAGGAGACAGAATCTGACCACACCTCAGTTAGAGAAAGTGAGCTCTGTTTGGCAGTGCCATTCAGTTACACAGTCTTGGAAAAGATGTTCCATCAATACTGCATATAAAGAAAAATCAGTCTTCTATTACTAGAATCAAGAGTAGTGTTAATACTAGGTAAAAAACAAAATGACAGGATATACCTTACAATTAAAAAAAAAAAGGAGTCAGAAAGTCATTTTAAATGGAAAACTCGTGTCTAAAAATTAGACTATAGCTACCTACAGAATATCTTTTTTTTTAATCATATTTTAAAACAACTTAGCCATGATTATCTTACTCAACTCTCAAGAGTTAATTAGCTTAGTTTCAATATTATTTTGAACATTAAATATAGATGGCATCTTTCATAGAGTATACTGAGTATAATATGCCCATCTCTCAGTTTAAAAAGAAAAGAGAAAACTATTGTTTTACTTATCAGAGTTTTATCAAAAACTATAGAATACAAGGATTGGATTATTACTTAACATGTAATGATAAATACTAGCTAGATATGAAAAGTGAAATTATCCAAACCCCAAACATTTCTGTGATAAAGAGGTTAACATGGCACATTAGTGGCACAATGACAGATGAGGTGTCTCTAATGGTGAAAAAATACAAAGGAAAGGCACAAAGAAATGGGCATTAGTAATCCCAATATTACTCATCATCTAGTATTTCTCTTTACTCACTCATTGAGTACTACTTGTTCTCCAAGCTATGACACATCTCACATTAAGTGACTGTCCTATAAGCAGTTAAGCTTGAACTTTCTGCAAAATGTATATTCATCTCTGAATGAGGATATGAGGCAGCATTCTCAGATCACTTAGGCATTATCACAATTATCTGACCCTGTTGCCAGTAGGATATTACATATTTCAATCTTTATTGTTAATTCATGTGTGCCAAGTTCCTGAAGCATCCCCAGAGAACTCACATGAAGCTCCAGCTGGGGTTTTCACTATTGTTGACCTTTCCCAGACAAATTACCCTATATTTTGTACTGTCTTAACACAATAATTTCACAAGAATGTCTCCTGTGCAAAAGTTTCCCTCCTTGGAGAAAAAGGCAATCATTTAAAATATTTAGGTAAAAATCAAACATTTTGTAATCTTTCAAATCACTGAAATCACACTTATTTTTTTAAAAAACTAACAATATTGAGTGACTTTAGGTTTCTAAGACTGAAATGTCAACTTACCTTTATATGTTTATTTAACTTCTGTTTTAAGGAAAATTAAATTATCTTTACAAAGCATAACACTATCACCTGTAGATTGTACACGTAATATATTCACCCAATAAAAGATAAGAAACTGGTCGTTTCACTGTGACTGCCTCCTGCATGGTCTTCACTGCCTACTTCTACAGCTTAGGGTTCAGCTTACTTACTTCCAATTAACTTACAGTTTAAATTCAGTAAATCACTGAACAATTGTGAAAGATTTAAAGCAATCTAACATTATTATAATTTTCTATGTGGATTAGGATATCTTCAAACCACACTATATAAAATCACACTCTGTCTCCTAATGTCTTTGCAGTCTATGTTGACTTTTCTGGTCCTTTATTTTCATTAGCATCTGCCAATAAAATCCAATCCAGTTTGATTTTTAGATTTTTACCCCCCAAATCAATCTTATTCCAGTTATAAATGTCACATACTTCTAAAAGTATTCTTAGACGCTGTTTTTCTTCCCCTTGACTTAAGTATAATTATACTTTTACTCAATAATTTTGATGACTTAAGTGTTATGGTGCAGAAATACCTCAATTGATGAAGGATCTCTCCTAAGTGTTATATTTGGGTAATTCCTTTATAATCCTTTGAATTTTATGTACCAGGTAGAATTTTCATATTTACTTCTGATGTGTTATTAATCATTCCTTGATATTTTTATATGACTCCAATACTCATTATGTATCTTAAAAAGCCAAAAGTGAAAGAATGTCACTATGATCTTTCTTTGAATACTTTTCAGAATGCCTAAGCACAGACATAGGGGATATATTACTATGGAACTTTGCTTATTTGGGGTCATTCCACATAAACCAAACATATACATTGTTTTCTCATGGAATTATTTTAATTAATGACTTACAGTTGTTTTATTTTTGCAAACAGAAAATTATACTTAAAATTAAAGAAAAATACAACGTCTCAAAATGTGAAATTAAATACTGTGTTTATTTACACTCACTAATGGGAATAATTTTTCTGGTTTCATATGAAAAAATATTCATAATGAATATTGGTTCATGGTATATAAGAACAGCCTTTACTATAACACAACAGTATCTGCTTCAGGATATTTTAAGATTATTTTCTCTGAGCTGTTTCCAAGGTTATTAGGAAAACTTTGATTATTCCAAATTGTTTTCATCTTATTCCAAAACATGTTTTAATTTCCTGATTTTCAGAGACCAATGCAAGAGCTGTAAGAGACATGCATTTGATCCCTGGGTTGGGAAGATTTCCTAGGGAAGAACATGGCAATTGATTCCAGTATTCTTGCCTGGAGAATCCCATGGATAGAGGAGCCTGGTAAGCTACAGTCCATAGGATCACAAACAGTCGGACACAACTGAAGCGATTAAGTATGAGCATATTAGAGAAGAAAGCTGTGGTACTTATACACAATGGAGTATTACTCAGCCATTAAAAAGAATACATTTGAATCAGTTCTAATGAGATGGATGAAACTGGAGCCAATTATACAGAGTGAAGTAAGCCAGAAAGAAAAACACCAGTATACTGACATATATATATGGAATTTAGAAAGATGGTAATGATGACCTTGTATGCGAGACAGCAAAAGAGACACAGATGTATAGAACGGACTTTTGGACCCTGAGGGAGAGGGAGANTGGGAGGTGGGAGGGGGGAGGAGGGTTCAGGATTGGGAGCTCGTATACACCCGTGGCGGATTCATGTCAATGTATGGCAAAACCAATACGGTATTGTAAAGTAAAATAAAGTAAAAATAAAATTTAAAATAATAATAATAAAGAAAGTCAATCAATCAAGTCTTTCATTTTCAATGAAATAATCAAATCTATATAGAACTCAGTTTCCTTATTTCAAAAAATCAGGGGATTAAACTAAGTAACTCTGGTCACTTTCAGTTTTTAAACTATATAAAAGTTTAAACCATAGCCCACAAAAATAAGGAAAAGAGAAAAAGGCAACATGTCTCAAAACTTCTTGGCATGGAATATATCTTGTGTATTTTTAAATGCTAGCCTTGTCTTTCACATAATGGAGTCCTTTGTAAGAACAAAGATAAGTTATAACAAGAAATATTAATTATTTTGCCAAGTTATGCCTTGGCACGGGTCAAGACTGAAGAAACAGTAAAGCCAAGTTAAAGAAAACATATATTAAAAAGAAGAGCCAATTGTCAATCAAAGCTTATAAGTTATTTTCATTCTCTAATACACATAATCATGTGATGAAGTATTTTTTTAAACTTGTAATAAAGATGTTTCTAATAATTTTTTTGAAACATTTAAAAATTTGTGAGCTACAATGTCTCAAAACTTCCCACTATAGATACTTGATTGCTTTACTCATTTAAAGAAAACACTTTTATGACTTTCAATATTTATTGATAATGCAATAAAGTGTATGTCCTCAAGTTTTTTAAGTAGTAAAATAAAATTAGGCTTGTAAAAGATGGTGTAATATCTTAGTGATCAATAACATGAAATGTGAAAGATATTTGAAAGAATATATCATGTAAGTATGCTTACCTACCATTTTTCAAGCCTGACTTACTATTTTGTATTAAAAAAAATAAATACAATGATTACAAGACTGGATGTCTATCTTTATGATGTTAGGAAAGGTAGTAACTTTATACATCTACTTTCGACCAAGTGCTCCCATATCTGCTCCCAAAGCTGGCCTTTGGGGCATCCACTTCAAAAGCTAGTTTTTTTATTGCTAGTTGCATCTTTATTGTTGATACTGATATTAGTTTTATTTGAATTGGTAAACACTGTGTTTCAACACCATTATCCTTTATTTCCTAAAAGCAAATAGAGAAAAAATATGCATAGAAATTCATAAAACTTAATTTACTATCTCTGTACTCTCTCTCCTTTCCTGTTTCTTTCACCCCCTACTTTCTCCCTTTCTTTTCCTTTCCTTCCCTTCCTTCCTTTCTTTTCTCTTTCTCTCTCTCCTTCTCCCTCCCGTGCATGAAAGCGGGGAGAGACAGTAGACTCTGATGGTTAGAAGCACAGCTCTGATGCTGAACTGCCTAGATTAAAAATACCAGGTCCACTGTTTTCTCTATGATTTTGAAAAAGTTACTTAACATGATCATTGTCACAATTTTTTCATGAGGAAAACTGGAATAATAATGGATATTTTAAAAGGTTTCTGTGGAGAAGAACATAATTTAATGTATGTGAAATACGTAAACATAGCGACTGGCACATTTACTATGACTGGATAGTTTTCATAACATATATTCACGGGGAAGCTGAAGAAGCCATGGGAGAAGCTATCAGGTGACATTCCTGCAAATCCTGACATGAGATCTAAGCGCTAAGATAAGGCACCATGACGCCAAGTTAAGAGAGTCGATTTATTAGCATAAACTTGGCAACATAGGCCATTCTATCTGATTTCCTAAGTTCCCTTGCTATCCCAGGTATAACAGGACATATCTACGTGATAAGCTTTTAGGTGTAAAAGGGGAACCTTTGTTAAAGACAATACAATTTTAATGATATTTTTATTTAATACAATTAAGAAGATAATAGTGTTCTTACTTCATAAGAAATGCACTATACCAGTTGTTAATTACATACTATATGATGGAGAAAGGAGGATGAATTTCTTAATTATGCTTCCTAGAAACCAATGTTGGAATAAGTCAAGAATTATTTAGCTGTATGTGTGTGTGTGTGTGTGTGTGTGTGTGTGTGTGTGCTCAAACTTTTAGTCTTGGCTGACTCTTTGTGACCCCACGGACCATAGCCCACCAGGCTCCTCTGTCCATGGAATTTCGAGGCAAGAATACTGGAGTGGGCTATAATTTCCTTCTCCAAGGGATCTTCTCCACTCAGGGATCAAACCCGCATTTCTTGCATCTTCTACATTGGCAGGTTTTTATCACTTGTGCCACTTGGGAAGCCCACTTAGCTGTATAGTAATATTTAGCCTTTAAAACCATCTATTGCTAATCTATTAAGTTTACACCCAAACTTGGAGAAGCAGGAAACTGAGGGAAGGGACAAAAGCAAATGAAAATGGAAACGTGAAGTTCAGGAGCCTACCGAACCCCAGGAGCTACAATCTCAACAACAGTTTTATTCATACTAATTATTGTATTTTAACTGCAAATTTATTTAACAAGTATATATTTAACAATATTTTCTTTATAGGGGACTGGAATGCAAAAGTAGGAAGTCAAGAAACTCCCGGAGTCACAGGCAAATTTGGTCTTGGAGTACAGAATGAAGCAGGACAAAGGCTAACAGAGTTTTGCCAAGAGAATGCACTGGTCATAGCAAACACCCTCTTCCAACAACACAAGAGAAGACTCTACACATGGACATCACCAGATGGTCAACACTGAATTCAGATTGATTATATTCTTTGCAGCCAAAGATGGAGAAGCTCTATACAGTTAGGAAAAACAAGACTGGGAGCTGACTTTGGCTCAGATCATGAATTCCTTATTGCCAAATTCAGACCTAAATTGAAGAATGTACTGAAAACCACTAGACCTTTCATGTATGACCTAAGTCAAATTCCTTACGATTATACAGTGAAAGTGAGAAATAGATTCAAGGGATTAGACCTGATAGAGTACCTGATGATCTATGTGCACAGGTTCATGACATTGTACAGGAGACAGGAATCAAGACCATCCCCATGGAAAAGAAAAGCAAAAAAGCAAAATGGCTGTCTGAGGAGGCCTTAGAAATAGCTGAGGAAAGAAAAGAAGAAAAGCAAAGGAGAAAAGGAAAGATATACCCATTTGAATGCAAAGTTCTAAAGCATAATAAGGAGAGATCAGAAAGCCTTCCTCAGTGATCAGTGCAAAGAAATAGAGGAAAACAATCAAATGGGAAAGAGTAAAGATCTCTTCATGAAAATTAGAGATAGCAAGGGAACATTTCATGCAAAGATGGACTCGATAAAGGACAGAAATGGTATGGACCTAACAGAAGCAGAAGATATTAAGAAGAGGTGGCAAGAATACACAGAAGAACCATACAAAAAAATCTTCATGACCCAGATAATGACAATGGTGTGATCACCCACCTAGAGCCAGACATCCTGGAATGCAAAGTCAAGTGGGCCTTAGGAAGAGTCACTATGAAGAAAGCTAGTGGAGGTGATGGAATTCCAGTTGAGCTATTTAAAGTCCTAAAAGATGATGCTGTGAAAGTGCTGCACTCAACATGCCAGCAAATTTGGAAAAGTCAGCAGTGGCCACAGGACTGGAAAAGGTCAGTTTTCATTCCAATCCCAAAGAAAGGCACTGCCAAAGAATGCTCAGAATACCACACAGTCACACTAATCTCACACACTAGTAAAGTAATGCTGAAAGTTCTCCAAGTCAGGCTTCAACAGTACATGAAACATGAACTTGCAGAAGTTCAAGCTGGTTTTAGAAAAGGCAGAGGAAGCAGAGATCAAATTGCCAACATCCACTGGACTATAGGAAAAGCAAGAGAATTCCAGAAAAACATCTATTTCTGCCTTATTGACTATGCCAAAGCCTTTGACTGTGTGGATCACCACAAACTGGATAATTCTTAAGAGATGGGAATACCAGACCATCTGATCTGCCTCTTGAGAAATCTGTATGCAGGTCAGGAAGCAACATTTAGAACCGGACATGGAACAACAGACTGGTTTCAAATAGGGAAAGGAGTGCATCAAGGCTGTATATTGTCACCCTGCTTATTTAACTTATATGCATAATATATCAGGAGAAATGGTGGGCTGGAAAAAGCACAAGCTGAGATAAAGATTGCCGGGAAAAATCTCAATAACCTCAGATATGCAGATGATACCACCCTTATGGCAGAAACTGAAAAGGAACTAAAAAGTCTCTTGATGAAAGTGAAAATGGAGAGTGAAAAATTTGGCTTAAAGCTCAACATTCAGAAAACGAAGATCATGGCATCTGGTCCCATCACTTCATGGCAAATAGATGGAGAAACAGTGGAAACAGTGTCAGAGTTTATTTGGGGGGTCTCCAAAATCACTGCAGACGGTGACTGCAGCCATGAAATTAAAAGATGCTTGCTTCTTGGAAGAAAAGTTATAACCAATCTAGATAGCTTATTAAAAAGCAAAGACGTTACTTTGCCAACAAAGATCCGTCTAGTCAAGGCTATGGTTTTTCCTATGGTCATGTATGGATGTGAGAGTTGGATTGTGAAGAAGGCTGAGCATCAAAGAATTGATGCTTTTGAACTGTGGTGTTGGAGAAGACTCTTGAGAGTCCCTTGGACTGCAAGGAGATCCAACCAATCCATCCTAAAGGAAGTCAGTCTTGATTATTCATTGGAAGGACTGATGTTGAAGCTGCAACTCCAATAATTTGGCCACCTGATGCAAAGAACTGACACATTTGAAAAGACTCTGATGCTGGGAAAGATTGAAGGCAGGAGGAGAAGGTGATGACAGAGGATGAGATGGTTGGATGACATCACCAACTCAATAGACATGAGTTTAAATAAACTCCAGAAGTTGGTGATGGACATAGAGGCCTGGCAAGCTGCAGTCCATAGGGTTGCAAAGAGTTGGACACGACTGAGCAATTGAACTGAGCTGAACATGGAAAACACTGTTTTAAGTACTCTACAAAACTTTCATTTAATTCTCAAATCAACTTTATATGGGATGTGTTGTTAACCTCCTTTTACATATGAAGAAATTGAGACATGAGGTGGTTTGTAACATGCCCAGAGTCATATAGCCTTACTGGCAGAACTAGGATTGAACCCTCTTGAGAAATCTGTATGCAGGTCAGGAAGCAACATTTAGAACTGGACATGGAACAACAGACTGGTTTCAAATAGGGAAAGGAGTGCATCAAGGCTGTATATTGTCACCCTGCTTATTTAACTTATATGCAGAATATATCAGGAGAAATGCTGGGCTGAAAAAAGCACAAGCTGGGATCAAGATTGCTAGGAGAAAAACCATGCCCTTGCTTTTTACCTTCATGTTATTCTTAATATGAGACTCGAATCTCATTATTTATGCACAGTTATTTAAATTATTTTTAATATAGAGAATTAAGCAATTGGTCAAGGGAAAGTCTGCAATTCAGTTTATCTCCAATTTGGTCTGGATATCCAATTATCAATTCAGTTAAAACATTCAAGTCATCATTATCATCACCATCATCAACATTTTTCATTACATCTTAACTGTATTTCACTTGGTCACATTAAATAAGTTTTGAAGTGTTCACTTGCTTTTAGGCACCATGGAAATTACTTTGACATATATCATCACCACTTTGGACTATTTCTAAAATCACAGAGGAAAACTAAATAAGGAAACAACTCTACTCTGCAATTTGTTCCAAAGAGCTGATGGTTCCAAAGTAATTTATGTTACACGCTCAACTGCATCAGGTATATGCCCTAAATATAACACTAAATTTGCTTTTCCGGTACTCTGTATGATAGGCTTAAAATATAAATTACACCACCAACCACTTCAACAACAGGTAGTAAGAAGAGAAAGTGATTTTCCATGATGTGGACATTGGCTTAACACAGAGAAGTTGATATGGATAAAGAAGTCCTAAGTGACAATAACCCAGAGTATAAACCAGTTACTTAAAATTATCTGTTTGATTTCATTATTTATTAATTTCTGGAAAGGTTTAAATCACTGAATTTTGATAACTGATTATATAATATTTATCAAACAATATAATTAGTAATATGTAAAAGCCATTGATAAATATAAATGAGACTAATTAGGAAAGTATAATAGCAGAAAAACTTAAAAATTACAATTAATATATTCACTAGGTGAAATATTTCATTTTGTCCTAGAGATGCTTACATGTCTTGCTTATTTCATTAGTTTTCAGAATATCAATAATATAACCCACAAATTAAGATACTTTTTGATAATGTTGACAGGACATGACAATGTGGAGAAAAATTATTGAATGTACAATGATAGCATTTTATTATCTTCAAATAACTTTATAAAATCAAGTATGATTTTTTGCCTGTTCCCCCACCACTTTTTCTCCATCTTCCTTAAGATATTAAGCATTGCCAGTTTTATCAGGTAAACAAGCAGTTTCTACTGAATGGGGCTAATTATTAATATGGTAAAGTCAATGAATTTTAAGTTTATATATACTGTTGAAAAATGCTCTAGTGACAATTAACTTCAAGTTAAGTTCTGCGCAAAGCATTGTTTAGGAAGATCATAGAAACAGCAGGAAATCCAGTGGAAATAAAGGAAATCTGAACAGTAACCTCTAAAAGGCATCTTTATTGCCTGTCTTTTATCCTATCACTCCCACTAAATCCATTCTGTATAACAGGTCCATCTTTAATTTTTAAAGCATCATTTTCATTATGGCATTGTTATTTGGGGAATTATAAACTAAGTAACATACAAATATAGATGACAGTATTCTAAAAAATTGTTATCTACTACCTGACAGAAGAAAAAATAGTGGCTAACAAAATGTAAATCTCTATATATACTTGCTTCCAGGTTCAATTTCCTTCAAGAGCAGAGGTCATTAATTACTCTTCTGAATTTGGCATATGCCATTCTTTGCAGGCTTATACACTGACTATACATATATATTAGAGGAGGAACACTCCAGTATTCTTGCCTGGAAAATCCCATGGTCAGCAGGGCCTGGTGGGCTACAGTCCATGGGATTGCAAAGAGCTGAACACAACTAGCAACTGACCATACATATATATATTAATACATAGAATTTATTAATGTATTTCCATGTTATAAGAAGTCAACATATTATGTGTTCTTTAATATATTTTTGAAGTTTATTCATGCTAATATATTCCTACCTATATATATATACATGAAATACACACGTATATTTGAACTTAGTTCTAAGAGAAAGAAAAGGGACAAAAACACTGGCTCTGTGTTTGAACTGCTTATAGAATTTATCCTTTAGAGAAGCTCCTTGAAATTCTATTTTTAAATGATTATTTTTTTATTGTATAAACTTTTTAGATTACAATCTAATTAGTTTTGTGTACTATCTTAATATGCAACATATTTTAGTTGTTTCATATAGGTCAAACTTATTTCTCTCAAATAGCTTGTAAACTATCGAAAAGTAAAATTTGGGCCTTCACTTACTCTACTGTCTCCCCATAAGGCTTTGTACAAGACTGAGTCCAACAGTTGTTTATAAGTTTGCCTTGATATTTTGTGAAGCAAAAAAGATGGAATTACATTAAAATTTCCTTTATACAATTGAAGATTGAAGATACATTTCTTTCCATTTATTTGATAAATTTAGGCTGTTTTACCCACACTGAAAATAAGGCAACAATGTGATTTTGTAACCATTATCTGCCATTATGAACAATAATTTGACTCACACAAACTTTTTTTCTTAGTATCTTTTTGGATTGAAACAAGAAAACATAATGTTGTTTGTTTTTTGGTGTGGTTTGGTTTGATTTTGTTTTATTTTGCATCAGACCCTTTGCAGAATTTCTATACATGAGAGATAACAATTTTCTCCAAATCTCATACTTTTATAGTTTCTCCATCAGTACCTGTTGATTGTCTATGATTACAAATTGTAAGATTATCAATACTGCTTCTTGACTACTTAGCTAGTTCTAAACTCCCACTTTAGGTTGTAAAAGTGACATCTGAAAAAAAATATAATGTCTTATGATTAACATAATGCTTTTTACTTTGGATCAGTATTTTGTCTTATCTATGTTATACCCATTAATCTGATCCATAAAGTGAATTGGTCCTTGATAAATGTTTGCTGAATGGCTCATTGGACAGATAAATGACATAATTTTTTTTTCTCCCCATACTAATGCAATTTGTGTCTTATTTTGCAGAGAAGAGTACAGAAGCTTTAAAAAGCTAGGAAGCTNTATGGTTTTTCCTATGGTCATGTATGGATGTGAGAGTTGGATTGTGAAGAAGGCTGAGCATCAAAGAATTGATGCTTTTGAACTGTGGTGTTGGAGAAGACTCTTGAGAGTCCCTTGGACTGCAAGGAGATCCAACCAATCCATCCTAAAGGAAGTCAGTCTTGATTATTCATTGGAAGGACTGATGTTGAAGCTGCAACTCCAATAATTTGGCCACCTGATGCAAAGAACTGACACATTTGAAAAGACTCTGATGCTGGGAAAGATTGAAGGCAGGAGGAGAAGGTGATGACAGAGGATGAGATGGTTGGATGACATCACCAACTCAATAGACATGAGTTTAAATAAACTCCAGAAGTTGGTGATGGACATAGAGGCCTGGCAAGCTGCAGTCCATAGGGTTGCAAAGAGTTGGACACGACTGAGCAATTGAACTGAGCTGAACATGGAAAACACTGTTTTAAGTACTCTACAAAACTTTCATTTAATTCTCAAATCAACTTTATATGGGATGTGTTGTTAACCTCCTTTTACATATGAAGAAATTGAGACATGAGGTGGTTTGTAACATGCCCAGAGTCATATAGCCTTACTGGCAGAACTAGGATTGAACCCTCTTGAGAAATCTGTATGCAGGTCAGGAAGCAACATTTAGAACTGGACATGGAACAACAGACTGGTTTCAAATAGGGAAAGGAGTGCATCAAGGCTGTATATTGTCACCCTGCTTATTTAACTTATATGCAGAATATATCAGGAGAAATGCTGGGCTGAAAAAAGCACAAGCTGGGATCAAGATTGCTAGGAGAAAAACCATGCCCTTGCTTTTTACCTTCATGTTATTCTTAATATGAGACTCGAATCTCATTATTTATGCACAGTTATTTAAATTATTTTTAATATAGAGAATTAAGCAATTGGTCAAGGGAAAGTCTGCAATTCAGTTTATCTCCAATTTGGTCTGGATATCCAATTATCAATTCAGTTAAAACATTCAAGTCATCATTATCATCACCATCATCAACATTTTTCATTACATCTTAACTGTATTTCACTTGGTCACATTAAATAAGTTTTGAAGTGTTCACTTGCTTTTAGGCACCATGGAAATTACTTTGACATATATCATCACCACTTTGGACTATTTCTAAAATCACAGAGGAAAACTAAATAAGGAAACAACTCTACTCTGCAATTTGTTCCAAAGAGCTGATGGTTCCAAAGTAATTTATGTTACACGCTCAACTGCATCAGGTATATGCCCTAAATATAACACTAAATTTGCTTTTCCGGTACTCTGTATGATAGGCTTAAAATATAAATTACACCACCAACCACTTCAACAACAGGTAGTAAGAAGAGAAAGTGATTTTCCATGATGTGGACATTGGCTTAACACAGAGAAGTTGATATGGATAAAGAAGTCCTAAGTGACAATAACCCAGAGTATAAACCAGTTACTTAAAATTATCTGTTTGATTTCATTATTTATTAATTTCTGGAAAGGTTTAAATCACTGAATTTTGATAACTGATTATATAATATTTATCAAACAATATAATTAGTAATATGTAAAAGCCATTGATAAATATAAATGAGACTAATTAGGAAAGTATAATAGCAGAAAAACTTAAAAATTACAATTAATATATTCACTAGGTGAAATATTTCATTTTGTCCTAGAGATGCTTACATGTCTTGCTTATTTCATTAGTTTTCAGAATATCAATAATATAACCCACAAATTAAGATACTTTTTGATAATGTTGACAGGATATGACAATGTGGAGAAAAATTATTGAATGTACAATGATAGCATTTTATTATCTTCAAATAACTTTATAAAATCAAGTATGATTTTTTGCCTGTTCCCCCACCACTTTTTCTCCATCTTCCTTAAGATATTAAGCATTGCCAGTTTTATCAGGTAAACAAGCAGTTTCTACTGAATGGGGCTAATTATTAATATGGTAAAGTCAATGAATTTTAAGTTTATATATACTGTTGAAAAATGCTCTAGTGACAATTAACTTCAAGTTAAGTTCTGCGCAAAGCATTGTTTAGGAAGATCATAGAAACAGCAGGAAATCCAGTGGAAATAAAGGAAATCTGAACAGTAACCTCTAAAAGGCATCTTTATTGCCTGTCTTTTATCCTATCACTCCCACTAAATCCATTCTGTATAACAGGTCCATCTTTAATTTTTAAAGCATCATTTTCATTATGGCATTGTTATTTGGGGAATTATAAACTAAGTAACATACAAATATAGATGACAGTATTCTAAAAAATTGTTATCTACTACCTGACAGAAGAAAAAATAGTGGCTGACAAAATGTAAATCTCTATATATACTTGCTTCCAGGTTCAATTTCCTTCAAGAGCAGAGGTCATTAATTACTCTTCTGAATTTGGCATATGCCATTCTTTGCAGGCTTATACACTGACTATACATATATATTAGAGGAGGAACACTCCAGTATTCTTGCCTGGAAAATCCCATGGTCAGCAGGGCCTGGTGGGCTACAGTCCATGGGATTGCAAAGAGTTGAACACAACTAGCAACTGACCATACATATATATATTAATACATAGAATTTATTAATGTATTTCCATGTTATAAGAAGTCAACATATTATGTGTTCTTTAATATATTTTTGAAGTTTATTCATGCTAATATATTCCTACCTATATATATATACATGAAATACACACGTATATTTGAACTTAGTTCTAAGAGAAAGAAAAGGGACAAAAACACTGGCTCTGTGTTTGAACTGCTTATAGAATTTATCCTTTAGAGAAGCTCCTTGAAATTCTATTTTTAAATGATTATTTTTTTATTGTATAAACTTTTTAGATTACAATCTAATTAGTTTTGTGTACTATCTTAATATGCAACATATTTTAGTTGTTTCATATAGGTCAAACTTATTTCTCTCAAATAGCTTGTAAACTATCGAAAAGTAAAATTTGGGCCTTCACTTACTCTACTGTCTCCCCATAAGGCTTTGTACAAGACTGAGTCCAACAGTTGTTTATAAGTTTGCCTTGATATTTTGTGAAGCAAAAAAGATGGAATTACATTAAAATTTCCTTTATACAATTGAAGATTGAAGATACATTTCTTTCCATTTATTTGATAAATTTAGGCTGTTTTACCCACACTGAAAATAAGGCAACAATGTGATTTTGTAACCATTATCTGCCATTATGAACAATAATTTGACTCACACAAACTTTTTTTCTTAGTATCTTTTTGGATTGAAACAAGAAAACATAATGTTGTTTGTTTTTTGGTGTGGTTTGGTTTGATTTTGTTTTATTTTGCATCAGACCCTTTGCAGAATTTCTATACATGAGAGATAACAATTTTCTCCAAATCTCATACTTTTATAGTTTCTCCATCAGTACCTGTTGATTGTCTATGATTACAAATTGTAAGATTATCAATACTGCTTCTTGACTACTTAGCTAGTTCTAAACTCCCACTTTAGGTTGTAAAAGTGACATCTGAAAAAAAATATAATGTCTTATGATTAACATAATGCTTTTTACTTTGGATCAGTATTTTGTCTTATCCATGTTATACCCATTAATCTGATCCATAAAGTGAATTGGTCCTTGATAAATGTTTGCTGAATGGCTCATTGGACAGATAAATGACATAATTTTTTTTTCTCCCCATACTAATGCAATTTGTGTCTTATTTTGCAGAGAAGAGTACAGAAGCTTTAAAAAGCTAGGAAGCTTAGAGCAAAATCACACAAAGAGCAGGGTCTCGGTCTTCTGATTCTAAATATCCTGTTCGTACTCCTGCTGCCTTACTATCTCCTGTGTAGCTAACATGAGAGGTTAAAAATGAGACAGTGGTGAGTTAAAAGAACTGGATCTGTAGTATTCTTTTGAAAGCTGAGATTTGATTTCTGGCTTGTGTATAAATGTAATGCAGTTTTATTCAACGCATAGGAATGATACTTAGTTCTTCTGTGAATGGTCAGGAATATCAGGACATTCACAATCAAAAACAAACAAAGCAGAAATGCTGAATCGCAGTCCAGCCTTCTAAGGGGGTTTCTGAAAATGATTTGCAGCAAGAAAATGGAAAAGAAGGAGATAAAGTCTTAACTCTGTGGCACATAGAAGGAGCAGTCGTGTTCATTTAGACATGTGGCAGGGTTGTTACACCTGCTGGCCTCACCAGATTGTAGGAAACGTGACACCCCACGGTGCCAAGCTTGGATCTGCAAATTTGAATTTTCTCCATTAAAGAAGT
This sequence comes from Raphicerus campestris, assembly GCA_006410735.1. Taxonomy (NCBI): domain Eukaryota; kingdom Metazoa; phylum Chordata; class Mammalia; order Artiodactyla; family Bovidae; genus Raphicerus; species Raphicerus campestris. Next base: position 1,078,013 of record SJYW01006941.1, on the reverse strand, counting down.
GAATCCCTGCTGCTTTTCAAACATTAAAAGCTTCACTGTTCCTTTGCAACAGCATGTTTGAAGCCTGCAAAACATTCAATGAACGGCTGCAAATCAGGGAGTGAACTTTAAAAGTCTTGATCTGTGGTTGCAAAGGTTTGTTTGAAACAGTGACAGGAAAGGAGATTTCATAGCATCGTGTCTTGCTGAAGAGATGTACAGGCAGGGCAATATAGCACATTTCAGCAGAAGTGGAGTCGGCAGGGTACCTGTTTTCCAGGTGATATAATGTGCTTTCAGGGTGATAAAAACAGCCCTTGAACCAAAGCACTCAAAAGGAAAGGAAACAATGAAAGGTCTGAGTTGAGCGGTAAGCAGTGGGAGAGCAAAGCAGCTTGGGGTGTGAGTGCTTCCTTAAAGGGGCTGCTGTTCAGGTTTCTATGGTGCATCAAATGTGATGCCAAAATAAGAGTGGAACTAGACCTGCATAGTAAATCAAATACAGGGAAGGGAAAGATTTATTAGAGAAGTCTTATGTGCTTACTCTTTCATGTGTCAAGAACTCCCCAGACCAATATTTTATCCTGTAAAATCATCACTCTCATTCCACAGTGGCCCATAGAAAAACACTGTGATCATTACAACAAGATTTTACTAACAGAGCTGTTTTTCTTCTTTTTAAAATCTAGTTTAAATTATGATTAAATGACAAGGATAATAGTTGTCAAGATCACTACCTGCAATGCACACCATAGTTAATTGTAAGATGACTTGTTTTATTCATATAATTGATACTCAGAGCCATCTGTTGCTACAGGTAATAGAGAAGCTTTAAGGAGGATACAAAAAAATTATTTGACATGATGCTTTGTTCTTTGTGTTGTCTTTAGTTCTCTGTCATAGGCTTGGAAAGGACCTCTAGACATGAGATCATTACTTCTGATGGAGGCAGGACGGATTTTTCACTAGACCAGACTGGAAGGCGTCTATCAACAATTTCCTGGAAAGGAGATTTACAAGTCTCCCTGGGAAACCTGTTCCAGTGCCAGTGCCTCTAATCCCACAGCAGTATGTTTTCCTACATCTTTTATCTACCAATCCATACTCCAGGAATGTTCCATCAATATCAGCCACGATCAGGAACATCCTAAATCCCATCCACTAAAATTTAAGCTCATCTCATCACTGCCAGATGGCTGGCAACTTAATAGCATCCTTGGTATAATAACCCCTCATATACTTAAGACTTTTAATTGTCTTTGGCATAGATCGTCCTAGAACGTAATACACAAGTCTGCATACAAAAATGATACAGATTGTCTAACAGCAATATGAATGTATTAGAGTTGGTTTTTCTTTAATGATTGTGGATGTGCTCTCATCCATTCATAATCTCTTACTGCATCTGTTGGGACCAATAGTATAAAGTTTAGAGGTAGCTAGCTTGGATTAAAGTACAGTCATTCTCTTTGGAAGTAACTTTATCTTAATCAGCATGGTGATCATTCAAGCTACTTAAGGTAAATGGAGAAAAGATTTAGGAGTAAAGGGACTCAACATTTTATTTTTAGCAAATATTGTTAACTTGGATAGGAATTTATGCAGAAAGATGTAGAAGCAAAAAAGCTAATGGTTTGAAGCTCTGTAGCTTCTGCTCCTCACTAGCTATGCAACAATCTTATTTCTGATACTTCTAAGAGAATTAAGCTGCATAAGAATGTTACTGTGTAAGATGAAATACTTCCTTATGCATGCCCACACTGAGCTCCAAATCTTCAACTCCAGTAAGATGTGTTCACACAGTCCGTCCACGTGTTTATCTTTTAATATCTAGAGACTTTTTTTTTTTAACTCTGGTGTTTATGAATGAGACTAAAGTGTTTTTTGAGAAGAAACCTGATATTTTTAATTAAAGCATATGTATGTATGTATATGAATGACAGACTAATGAATAAATGATACGCAGAAGGATTACAATGTTAATCTTGCTTCCATCAGATGAAAACTATTGAAAGTTTTTTGGCATGAACTTCACTATTTTTCTTATTATTTACCATAAAAAGATTCTTTTTTGGAGAGTCCCATATTATCTTGCTCCAAACTATCACGGTTAGTACTTCAGGGCCCTTTTCAATTAACTGCAGAGTTTTTATGCATTTACCTCATGCGGAGTCTGTTTCTGAATTTGTATCAGCTGATCTCTGCTGCTGCTAAGTCACTTCAGTCGTGTCTGACTCTGTGTGATCCCATAGATGGCAGCCCACCAGGCTCCCCCAGTCCCTGGGATTCTCCAGGCAAGAACACTGGAGTGGGTTGCCATTTCCTTCTCCAATGCATGAGTGAAAAGTGAAAGTGAAGTCGCTCAGTCATGTCCGACTCTTCGCGACGCCATGGACTGTAGCCTTCCAGGCTCCTCCGTCTATGGGATTTTCCAGGCAAGAGTACTGGAGTGGGGCGCCATTGCCTTCTCCACAGCTGATCTCTACTTGAAGGTTTTTCTCTCACTCGCTGTTCAAAATATCAGTCTTGCTGGTTTTAATAGAAATGTTTAAGTTCGGTAGTGGCTCACTGTGTCTCATTTTAAAATGAGTGGAACTTTCTATAAAGTATCTGTATTTCACTTTCCATTGTATTGTATTGTATTGCATTGAAACAGTGATTAGAAATCCTTGTGGAAAGGGTCGTGTTTTTTTGAAATACAAGCTGAAAACAGCTCCATGAATTGTATAACTATTAACATGTATTCTGTACTCATTAAGAGTCTTTCATCATAGCAGGGGTAAATTTAATGTCCTGTGCACCTAGTAAATGTTAAATAGATGCCAGTTTATTTCATTTGGTAAATGTAGCTAATCTTTCAAAAGCTAGGTTTTTAAAATCTGCTTCTGATAGCAATCTTATTAGATTTTCTCATAACTTGAAAGAGTAAGGTACTCAAAATCAATGTTAAATGAGTCCAAGAACTCTTACTAGAATAATTCACAAATTGGTAACCAAATCTTTCACATTGTGGTAGAATGATATTAACCAGTAAATTTAATTATACCTCTTCTTGCCATGTGACTATACTCATTTATAGAACATTGGGCCCACAGCAGGTAGAGTTTGGGAATATCCATTGACAAAAAAACTACCAAATAAAGTACAACATATAAATGCAACTGAATATTATACAACACAAAAGAATAGAGTAGTAAGAAATACTATCTTATTCTAGATAGTAATAAGATATACTATCTTATTCTAGAAATACAATAAGAAATACTATTGCTCAATCTTAGACACAAATTTTTTCAAGCATCCAAAGACTATGTCCAGTATGATATCATTTTCATGAATCAGAAAAACAGTAGAATGGGGGGAGGGAGAAACACTTAGATAAAATGTTCTATTATATGCGGTGGGAATGGGAGGTCTAGGAATCCGTTATACTGTTATACATCCATAATACATGCATATTAAGTGTTCTTTTTATATGGATAAATATTATATTAAGAAAATAAAGTATACAGGTAGAAAAATATTTAAAATATTTCTCCAATAATTCATGGAGGATAAGGCTGTATTGGGGCAATGATTTTTTAGTATTTAGCATCCCATCTTCTGAATTAAAGTAAGTTCTTAAGAGTAGACACCAGAATAGTACTAGACAATGACCACAGAATCAGTCGGGCTCACTCAGTTTCAATAGTTCTATCTGTCCATTTATCTGAAGTGCTATTTTAATAAGTCAGAATTTTTAAAGGGTTGAACATGGCATGAGCACCATGCATACTATATTGGTCAGCTGTGCAGAACTGCTGTGTAACAAACCACTGCAAAATTCAGTGTCTTTAAAAGGTAATAATTTATTTTCACACTTACAGGCCAACTGGAAAGCTCTGCTTCAGACTGCAGGTGTGTGGGTTGGCCGGGGGACTCTGCTCCATGGGTCATGTTTTGAGGTGGCAGAGGACCTAAGCTAAAGTGTTACTGGAGTAGAGTGTCCTGGCAACAGCAATAGTGCAACAGCGCAAGTNAAAATGCTGAATCGCAGTCCAGCCTTCTAAGGGGGTTTCTGAAAATGATTTGCAGCAAGAAAATGGAAAAGAAGGAGATAAAGTCTTAACTCTGTGGCACATAGAAGGAGCAGTCGTGTTCATTTAGACATGTGGCAGGGTTGTTACACCTGCTGGCCTCACCAGATTGTAGGAAACGTGACACCCCACGGTGCCAAGCTTGGATCTGCAAATTTGAATTTTCTCCATTAAAGAAGTGAATCCCTGCTGCTTTTCAAACATTAAAAGCTTCACTGTTCCTTTGCAACAGCATGTTTGAAGCCTGCAAAACATTCAATGAACGGCTGCAAATCAGGGAGTGAACTTTAAAAGTCTTGATCTGTGGTTGCAAAGGTTTGTTTGAAACAGTGACAGGAAAGGAGATTTCATAGCATCGTGTCTTGCTGAAGAGATGTACAGGCAGGGCAATATAGCACATTTCAGCAGAAGTGGAGTCGGCAGGGTACCTGTTTTCCAGGTGATATAATGTGCTTTCAGGGTGATAAAAACAGCCCTTGAACCAAAGCACTCAAAAGGAAAGGAAACAATGAAAGGTCTGAGTTGAGCGGTAAGCAGTGGGAGAGCAAAGCAGCTTGGGGTGTGAGTGCTTCCTTAAAGGGGCTGCTGTTCAGGTTTCTATGGTGCATCAAATGTGATGCCAAAATAAGAGTGGAACTAGACCTGCATAGTAAATCAAATACAGGGAAGGGAAAGATTTATTAGAGAAGTCTTATGTGCTTACTCTTTCATGTGTCAAGAACTCCCCAGACCAATATTTTATCCTGTAAAATCATCACTCTCATGCCACAGTGGCCCATAGAAAAACACTGTGATCATTACAACAAGATTTTACTAACAGAGCTGTTTTTCTTCTTTTTAAAATCTAGTTTAAATTATGATTAAATGACAAGGATAATAGTTGTCAAGATCACTACCTGCAATGCACACCATAGTTAATTGTAAGATGACTTGTTTTATTCATATAATTGATACTCAGAGCCATCTGTTGCTACAGGTAATAGAGAAGCTTTAAGGAGGATACAAAAAAATTATTTGACATGATGCTTTGTTCTTTGTGTTGTCTTTAGTTCTCTGTCATAGGCTTGGAAAGGACCTCTAGACATGAGATCATTACTTCTGATGGAGGCAGGACAGATTTTCACTAGACCAGACTGGAAGGCGTCTATCAACAATTTCCTGGAAAGGAGATTTACAAGTCTCCCTGGGAAACCTGTTCCAGTGCCAGTGCCTCTAATCCCACAGCAGTATGTTTTCCTACATCTTTTATCTACCAATCCATACTCCAGGAATGTTCCATCAATATCAGCCACGATCAGGAACATCCTAAATCCCATCCACTAAAATTTAAGCTCATCTCATCACTGCCAGATGGCTGGCAACTTAATAGCATCCTTGGTATAATAACCCCTCATATACTTAAGACTTTTAATTGTCTTTGGCATAGATCGTCCTAGAACGTAATACACAAGTCTGCATACAAAGATGATACAGATTGTCTAACAGCAATATGAATGTATTCGAGTTGGTTTTTCTTTAATGATTGTGGATGTGCTCTCATCCATTCATAATCTCTTACTGCATCTGTTGTGACCCAATAGTATAAAGTTTAGAGGTAGCTAGCTTGGATTAAAGTACAGTCATTCTCTTTGGAAGTAACTTTATCTTAATTAGCATGGTGATCATTCAAGCTACTTAAGGTAAATGGACAAAAGATTTAGGAGTAAAGGGACTCAACATTTTATTTTTAGCAAATATTGTTAACTTGGATAGGAATTTATGCAGAAAGATGTAGAAGCAAAAAAGCTAATGGTTTGAAGCTCTGTAGCTTCTGCTCCTCACTAGCTATGCAACAATCTTATTTCTGATACTTCTAAGAGAATTAAGCTGCATAAGAATGTTACTGTGTAAGATGAAATACTTCCTTATGCATGCCCACACTGAGCTCCAAATCTTCAACTCCAGTAAGATGTGTTCACACAGTCCGTCCACGTGTTTATCTTTTAATATCTAGAGACTTTTTTTTTTTAACTCTGGTGTTTATGAATGAGACTAAAGTGTTTTTTGAGAAGAAACCTGATATTTTTAATTAAAGCATATGTATGTATGTATATGAATGACAGACTAATGAATAAATGATACGCAGAAGGATTACAATGTTAATCTTGCTTCCATCAGATGAAAACTATTGAAAGTTTTTTGGCATGAACTTCACTATTTTTCTTATTATTTACCATAAAAAGATTCTTTTTTGGAGAGTCCCATATTATCTTGCTCCAAACTATCACGGTTAGTACTTCAGGGCCCTTTTCAGTTAACTGCAGAGTTTTTATGCATTTACCTCATGCGGAGTCTGTTTCTGAATTTGTATCAGCTGATCTCTGCTGCTGCTAAGTCACTTCAGTCGTGTCTGACTCTGTGTGATCCCATAGATGGCAGCCCACCAGGCTCCCCCAGTCCCTGGGATTCTCCAGGCAAGAACACTGGAGTGGGTTGCCATTTCCTTCTCCAATGCATGAGTGAAAAGTGAAAGTGAAGTCGCTCAGTCATGTCCGACTCTTCGCGACGCCATGGGCTGTAGCTTTCCAGGCTCCTCCGTCTATGGGATTTTCCAGGCAAGAGTACTGGAGTGGGGCGCCATTGCCTTCTCCACAGCTGATCTCTACTTGAAGGTTTTTCTCTCACTCGCTGTTCAAAATATCAGTCTTGCTGGTTTTAATAGAAATGTTTAAGTTCGGTAGTGGCTCACTGTGTCTCATTTTAAAATGAGTGGAACTTTCTATAAAGTATCTGTATTTCACTTTCCATTGTATTGTATTGTATTGCATTGAAACAGTGATTAGAAATCCTTGTGGAAAGGGTCGTGTTTTTTTGAAATACAAGCTGAAAACAGCTCCATGAATTGTATAACTATTAACATGTATTCTGTACTCATTAAGAGTCTTTCATCATAGCAGGGGTAAATTTAATGTCCTGTGCACCTAGTAAATGTTAAATAGATGCCAGTTTATTTCATTTGGTAAATGTAGCTAATCTTTCAAAAGCTAGGTTTTTAAAATCTGCTTCTGATAGCAATCTTATTAGATTTTCTCATAACTTGAAAGAGTAAGGTACTCAAAATCAATGTTAAATGAGTCCAAGAACTCTTACTAGAATAATTCACAAATTGGTAACCAAATCTTTCACATTGTGGTAGAATGATATTAACCAGTAAATTTAATTATACCTCTTCTTGCCATGTGACTATACTCATTTATAGAACATTGGGCCCACAGCAGGTAGAGTTTGGGAATATCCATTGACAAAAAAACTACCAAATAAAGTACAACATATAAATGCAACTGAATATTATACAACACAAAAGAATAGAGTAGTAAGAAATACTATCTTATTCTAGATAGTAATAAGATATACTATCTTATTCTAGAAATACAATAAGAAATACTATTGCTCAATCTTAGACACAAATTTTTTCAAGCATCCAAAGACTATGTCCAGTATGATATCATTTTCATGAATCAGAAAAACAGTAGAATGGGGGGAGGGAGAAACACTTAGATAAAATGTTCTATTATATGTGGTGGGAATGGGAGGTCTAGGAATCCATTATACTGTTATACATCCATAATACATGCATATTAAGTGTTCTTTTTATATGGATAAATATTATATTAAGAAAATAAAGTATACAGGTAGAAAAATATTTAAAATATTTCTCCAATAATTCATGGAGGATAAGGCTGTATTGGGGCAATGATTTTTTAGTATTTAGCATCCCATCTTCTGAATTAAAGTAAGTTCTTAAGAGTAGACACCAGAATAGTACTAGACAATGACCACAGAATCAGTCGGGCTCACTCAGTTTCAATAGTTCTATCTGTCCATTTATCTGAAGTGCTATTTTAATAAGTCAGAATTTTTAAAGGGTTGAACATGGCATGAGCACCATGCATACTATATTGGTCAGCTGTGCAGAACTGCTGTGTAACAAACCACTGCAAAATTCAGTGTCTTTAAAAGGTAATAATTTATTTTCACACTTACAGGCCAACTGGAAAGCTCTGCTTCAGACTGCAGGTGTGTGGGTTGGCCGGGGGACTCTGCTCCATGGGTCATGTTTTGAGGTGGCAGAGGACCTAAGCTAAAGTGTTACTGGAGTAGAGTGTCCTGGCAACAGCAATAGTGCAACAGCGCAAGTGAACCTGTGCAAGAATGTTTAAGCCTCTGTACCACAGTTGCTGACACTGGCCAAGCTCAAAGTGAGAAAGTGGAAAGATGAACTTGGGATGGATTTGTAAGACGAACATGGGACCAATGGTTTAGTCCATCACACAGATTTACTAAAGAGTCAAATAAGGTTCGTATTTTACCAGGTGTTTCCTCTACTCACACCCGTTATTCAGATTCTCTGATGTGTTCCATGCCTCAATACGCTGAATTCTAAGGATGACCTGTTTACACTAGGTTTATCCATTGACCAAGCTTGAGGAAGGAACTGACCGAGAGGAGACACCGACAGAAAACTAGAGGGTAGGAAATAGTGAACATTGGGGTATTTCTCCCCTCCTTTGATTTTGCATCTCTGGCAGTGGCTTTGTGCCTCCTCACTGCCTCTGGCGGTGGTAGCAGCTGCCCACCGTTGCTAGTCTCTGTGTATCTCATCACCCTTTGTTTTTTTCCTTAGGCAACAACCACATCAATTTACGTAGTCTTCTTCCAAAGTAGTTTCAATTTAACCATCTGAATTGAATTCTGTTTCCTTCTGACCAATACACACATATAATTAATTTCAATATTTGTAACAAAGATATGTCCTTACTTATCACCAATCCCTTTTCAAATGCTAAGATAAAGCATCAGGCATGCTTAAGTTTTTTAATTCATGCTGACTCTTTTATAATTGTTTGGATACAGCATAGGTTTTGGCTGTTTGACAGGAACTTCCCAATTCTATACCATTTGATTGATATAATATAAGACATACTTTTTTAAGTGTAGGAAAGTACTTCGGTTACATTGCATTCTATGCATTTACTCTGGGTTCACTTTTCTAACCTCTCTTTTTTGGGAGGCCATGTTTCTGTTAGAAAGAGAAGTTTCCTGAAAGCATACTTAAAATAATCTTCCTCTAGGAAAAAAAGAAAATAAAAATTGATTTCCCCTTGCAAACATTCATCTTTCCCACTATCAGAATATGTAGGCTGAAGAGGTGAGCCTAGCAAGGCTAGTGATGATCTTCAGTAGGTTGAGGAGAGCATTAATGAAGATGAGAAATCAAATTTCAAAGAGACAATTAAGCCAAGGCACAAGTCATATGGGAATGATGGAGATAAGGAAGGTACCAAAGCAAGAATGTGAAATCTTTCAGTTACTAAACAGAGCACATAAGCCTAGGTCAAAAAAAAAAAAAAAGTACCCTATTCAAAACATGTCTGTGATCAGAAGTCAGGGGCTATGGCTAAAGTGGATTTGCATGGTGTTAAGATGGTGTACTGCAAACTAAATTCAGGAATGAGTTCCAAGGCTTGCAGGCAAAACAAGACCCTATATCTGTAGTAACCAAGAGAATTAAGAAAATATACCAGCATTAAACATGTTTGGAAAAGTAAGGAGACCTACAAAGAAGGCTGGCTTAAACTATGCTATAAGAGGATCTTTTTCACTGAAAGGTTAAAAATGACCGGGAAAAGAACAGTACTTATGCTAATAGGGAACATTTGAGAGCTATTCTTCACAGGCAATCTAGGCTGTAAATAATTTACATTCCAATTTGCATTCAAAATATTGCTTTCTTTAAAATAGCTGTCAACAAGTATTGTGATGCAATAGTTAGCATTATCATCACAAATTATCAAGTCATCATTATTAATATCTTACTAACAATGCTTTTTTAAGAACGTGCCCCAGGAGTTCTAAGTTCATGGTCACTTATCTTTTAGTTAATAATAGCAAAAATTTACCTTCAGATAGGTGTTTTCAACATTGGTATTGAGAGAAAAGTTGTTTTCAGTCTAACCTGATAGGACCCATTGAACCACAGCTTATAATTTCCACTGAACAATAAAGAGTTTCTAGATATTATTTGGAATTTAGAATACTTAAAATTGTTTCATCTGGTAGCTATAATTTGTTTATTCAAGCTCAACTTCTGATTCTTTCACATTCAATCCAATCTCCAGAGTTGTAGTAAAAATTCAGTGTTGTCAATTTATCAAATCCCAGTCTATCTCCTGATTCTATTCTACTTTAAAAGCTTGTTTATGTTCAAACTACTTGGTTTCATAATGCTTTCTTATTCTTTTTTTCTTTTACACGTTAGTTATTCTCGCCATACTGAGGTTCTTTCTTCTTCAGAGTTTGGTGAAAAATCCCATAAAAATAACTCTTCTTTCCAGCTGTTTTGTTGACTTTTTGTTAAATCTTTATTCTTTATATCTCAGGCTTATTATAAGGTTTATAAGATTATGTAGGTATTGCAGAAAGGGGGATCCCTTCCTGGGCCCAAAATTGGACTCTNAGAACTAATAGAAATCCTCACACACTACTATAGTGGGGCTGTGTCAAGGATCAGGAGGCTCTGAGTCACCAGATAAGGGGAAAGCTATTTTCCATGAGGCATGGCCTGCCTCCGGGGTTTTAACACAAAGGAGACTTTAAATTTTAACCTAGGTTCTTCAACACATGTGCTGACAAAGCAAGAGATTTTATTGGGAAAGGACACCCAGGTGGAGAGCAGTAGGGGAAGGGAACCCAGGAGAACAGCTCTGCCACATGGCTTGGGTTTTATGGTGATGGGATTAGTTTCCGGATTGTCTTTAGCCAATCATTCTGTCTCAGAGTCCTTCCTGGTAGTGCAGCCCAGATGGATGTCAGCAAGAAGGATTCTGGGAAGTGGTCAGACATGTGGTGCCTCCTTTTGACCTTTCCGGAACTCTTCCAGTTGGTGGTGGCTTATTAGTTCCGTGTTCCTTACCAGGACCTCCTGTCATAAAACAACTCATGCAGATGGTTATTATGGTGCCTGGCCAGGGTGGGCAGGTTCAGTCAGGGTGCTTTCCCTAACATAGGGGCTTCCTGGATGGCTCAGATGGAGCAATTTGTTATAAATGGAATTTTTCTGAATCTTTATTTTCTTCTAGATTAGAAATTTAAACAACTTTCTACTGATCTCAGAGTTTCCCAGCCCCAGGGAGAGTATTCCTGCTTATATAACAGTCTTTCCTAGGAATTTTCTCACCATATTGATAGGAGTTCATGAACTTTGCTTTACTTCTTTTTAGCATGACAGAAAACTAAATACTGAGTTAAGTAATTTTTCCTTAAAATGCATACATGAGGTTTATGGAAGCCAAAGTCTTAGTATCAGCCCATCACACAAGATCACTCTACTGCAGCAATTAAATTTTCCGGAGTTATCTAGTTATGCTTTAAAAAGCAAATAAATGGATTTAGAACTTATGTGATTAAAGGAATCCTTTCTTCTTTGAGAGATGGAGAGGAACAGGTTTTGTTCTTCTCTCACTTTCACAGAAAATTTCTGATATTTAATTCTATCTTTTATCTTCAGATCAAGGCAATAAAAGGGGTTCTTGTTGTTTAGTTGCTAAGTTGTGTCCAACTCTTTGTGATTCCATGGACTGCAATACACTGGGGTCCTGTCCTTCAATATTTTCCAGAATGTGCTCAAATTCATGTCCATGCTCAGTGATGCTATCTAACCATCTCATCCTCTGCCACCCATTTCTCCTTTTGCCTTCAATCTTTCCCAGCATCAGGGTCTTTTCCAGTGAGTGAGCTCTGCACATCAGGTTGTCAAGGTATTGGAGGTTCAGCTTCAGCATCAGTCCTTCCAATAAATATTCAGGGTTGATTTCCTTTAGGATTGACTTGTTTGATCTCCTTGCAGTCCAGGGGCTCTCAAAAGTCTTCTCCAGCACAATTTGAAAATATCAATTCTTTGGTACGGGGGAATCATAAAGATGAGGTATGTGTGTGTGTGTATATATAATGTAATATTATTCAGCCACAAGAAAAGAATGAAATCTTGCCATTTGCAACAACCTGGATGGGCATAGAGGGTTATGCTAAATGAAATTAAGTCAGACAAAGAAAGACAAATACTATATGATTTCATTTATATGTAGATTCTAAAAAACGAAACAAATGAACATAAGAAAGCAGAAACAGACATAGATACAGAAAATAAACTGGTGGTTACCAGGGGGCGGAGCATGTGGGGATGAGAAAAATCAGTTCAGTTCAGTTCAGTCGCTCAGTCGGGTCTGACTCTTTGCAACCCCATGGACTGCAGCGCGCCAGGCATCCCTGTCCATCACCAACTCCCAGAGCTTACCAAACTCATGCCTGCAGAGTCGGTGATGCCATCCAACCATCTCATCCTCTGTCATCCCCTTCTCCTCCTGCCCCCAATCCCTCCCAGCATCAGGGTCTTTCCAAATGAAGGTGAGGGTTTCAAGAGGTACAAAATTTTACCTGCAAAATTAGTAAGTCACGGGAATGTACAGTGTGGAAAATATAGTCAATAATAATATGATAATCTAAAATAAACAAAAAAACACACTAAAATTGTGTGTATCTGCCAGTAGATATTTTATAGTTTTCTGTGAAGGATCTCTCTGAAGGAAAGGTAAATGCCAGAAGGATCAGTTCAAACTTTCCAGGGAAGAAAGTGTCATTTATTTTAAGTTACATGGATTTTGATGCTTTAAGATAAATGAAATTATTCTTTCATAATCCAACCTATAAAAAACAAAATACAATTAGATATCTGACTGGTCACATTTATAATTTGGTCCATTAAGCAAAAATAACTGCAGTAAAATATTCCTTTATTTAATTCTTAACAAGTAGACCAAATATAGGACATTTTTATTTGATTAAATATAAAGCTAGTATACACTAGTGAAATGTGATTTTTATATGTAGCTAGAGAGTTGTATATTAATCTTTAGGTTGTTTTATCTTAGCTGTTTCTTATGGAAACAATAAAAAATACATCATATACATAAACACATCATATACATGAGCACCATTGAGCATTTATCATAAAAAATGTAACTTTCAATGATATTTCAAGGAATGATATCTGTCTGCATAGTAAGTCCTGTAGTCTCCATAGAATTAAAGCAACACAGATAACAGGTTCCAGCAATCATTTTGGAACTATCTCTATAATATAATTGCCTCTTAATTTATAACTCCTGCTAAGTCACTTCAGTCGTGTCCGACTCTGTGCGACCCCATAGACGGCAGCCCACCAGACTCTGCCGTCCCTGGGATTCTCCAGGCAAGAACCCTAGAGTGGATTGCCATTTCCTTCTCCAATGCATGAAAGCGAAAAGTGGAAGTGAAGTAGTTCAGTCGTGTTCAACTCTTAGCGACCTCATGGACTGCAGCCTACTAGGTTTCTCCGTCCATGGGACTTTCCAGTCAAGAGTACTAGACTGGGGTGCTATTGCCTTCTCTGTAATTTATAACTAGATTATAGAATTTTTCTTGAGCTTGGAAAATGCCTCATTGGGTTATTCATGTAAGGAAAACTAAGTGACAAGCTGCATCTATGACATCTGTTGAGAACTCTCAGCTCAAATTTATGATGTGGGAGTGAGTAAAAGAAAAGAGCCTGTCAAACTCTACTGCAATTTGNCCATTCTGAAGGAGATCAGCCCTGGGATTTCTTTGGAAGGAATGATGCTGAAGCTGAAACTCCAGTACTTTGGCCACCTCATGCGAAGAGTTGACTCACTGGAAAAGACTCTGATGCTGGGAGGGATTGGAGGCAGGAGGAGAAGGGGACGACTGAGGATGAGATGGCTGGATGGCATTACTGTCTCAATGGACGTGAGTCTGAGTGAACTCCGAGAGATGGTGATGAACAGGGAGGCCTGGCGTGCTTCAATTCATGGGGTCACAAAGGGTCAGACATGACTGAGCGACTGAACTGAACTGAAGTGAAGCTAAAAAAAAAAAACCAAAAACCTAGAGACTAATAAGCACTAAAGTTATAAGGGCTATTTTCTGAAATAATTTTCTATTTAATAAAGAGAGGCCCCTTCTCCAGGTTTTACTTGGAGTTTGGGTTTTAGTGGGGTAACAAATTATTGAAATTAATGAAATAAATATGTTTTAAGAAGTGCAATAGTAGGGATCAGATCTTTATCCTATTTTACCTGTTTTGCATAAATTCACTTCTGCATAACAGATACTTATTTGCCACAATTGCAGGCTATAGTCTATGGGGTTGCAAAGAGTCGGACACAACTGAAGCGAGAGCACACACAAGGTTTAATAGAGAAATAGGTAGAATGCCTTTTAATAAGTGGAGGGCAGGAGGAGAAGGGGACGACAGAGGAGAAGATGGCTGGATGGCATTATCGACTCAATGGATACAAGATGAGTAAACTCTGGGAGATAGTGAAGGACAGGGAAAAGCCTGGGGTCGCAAAGAGTTGGACATGACTGAATGAATGAACAACAACAAGTATTATCAATGGAGTAAACTGACTAAAGAAAAACAAAAAAGGAGGGTTTGCTGTTCCCTTGTTAAATAGGGATTTAAGGAGAAAAATATTTTATGTATTCAAAGGTGGGTGTTAGGTGCCATACCCCTGTTATTACAAACTTCACAAAAATTCTGACTAGAGTACATGACTAGATGAGATTATATTTGATTTTGTAATGGATAATAATGATTATTTAAGAGAGATTAAGTAACTTGCTTAAAAGCACACAATTTTGATGGGAAAGCTCTGACTTGACTCAAGGTAGATCCCATACCACTCAGGTTGCTATGCTGTGATCAAATCCCTGTGAATCCTGTTTCAGAAGCAGATAAATCTGAACCCCTCAGGGCCTTTAGGGGTGGGGCCTTTCAAGTGTCAGAATTGGGGCTTCCCTGCAATTTATAATGCTTATTTTGCTCAGTGAGTATTAATCTCTCAGGCATACCCAAATCTTTGCGACCCCATGGACTGTAGCCCGCTAGGCTCCTCTGTCCATGGAATTCTCCTGGCAAAGATACTGGATTGGGTTGCCATTTCCTTCTCCAGTATTTGGCTTAAGTTTAAATTTTTAAAAAATTGGGAATAAAATGACCACAGAACTTTATTGTCTCAATAGTCTGATGAATGCTAAAGAACTATGAGTTTGATTTTTTGTATATGTGTGGCAAAACCAAAAATTTCCTAGGAACATATTTTAAAAATCACAATTATCACAGTCACTGTGCTCAGTCATGTCTGACTCTTTGCAACCCCATGGACTATACAGTCCTCTTGTAGCTCAGCTGGTAAAAAATCCACCTGCAACACGGTAGGATTGGAATGGGTTGGGAAGATCCCCTGGAGAAGGGAAAGGCTACCCATTCCAGTATTCTGGCCTGGAGAATACCATGGACTGTATAGTCCATGGGGTTGCAAAGAGTCAGACATAACTGAGCGACTTTCACCTTCACATTTTTTTTTTTTAACGTAAAGATGCCTTTTAATGCAGACTGCAATTAAGGATGAATGAACTTTGGTTCTCTGAGTTGATATGAACATCACACCTTCACATTGGCAGGACTTACTCAGTAGAAGAATGACATAAAGCTTATTTTTAATATTGCCTTTTTAAAATTAAAAATCAGTACAAATTTAGGTTGTCATGAGGTATCATGACTAACAGCTCATGATAAAAGACTAAGAACTCAGGCAAACCAGAGTTCAAATCTGTTCTTAAATGATTAGTGATCATTAGCAGTAGCTTCCTTGTACTATACCTGTTTTCTCATTTGTATAAATAATTGGGGCAGGATTAGTTATTTCTACAGTTGGACTCCGTACTTTTGAGAGAATAGAGTTCTGTTCATTTAAGCCATTCAGCCGCCCTCAGAAACTAGTACAGAGAGAAACTAGATTTTCAGCTATTTCAAGAAAAGATGAATTCATGGAAAGGTCAGGGATGTGAATCATAGCTAACACAGACATGGAAGGTGATAGACGACCTGAAAAGTGAGGAATCGATTTGTCTGAGTGATCATGACAGAGAGGAGGTAATATTAAGGAAGATTCCTTGACCCAGATCAGCAATTTTCCATCTCAGGACATTCAGTTTTAAGAGTCATAAGGAACATGCGAAATAGTATTGGAGGAGCTAATAGAACCTGGAGGCTCAGCTGGTAAAGAATCTGCCTGCAGTGTCGGAGACTAAAATTTGATTCCTGGGTCGGGAAAATGGAAAGGAAATGACCAACCTCTCCAGTGTTCTTGCCTGGGAAATCCCATGGACAGAGGAGCTTGGTTGTCTACAAGCCACGTGGTTGCAGGAGTCATGACTAAAGTGACTGAGCATCAACATTCACTTAGAATTGAAAGTTTAAATACTTTGTCTAAACTCTTTTAGACAAAGATCCTCAGGATCTAGCAGAGTTCAGAGTTAGAGTTGTATTACAATCTTTGATTTTCCACAAGCGTGTTATGTGTCTTTGGAAATTCTTTACCATCCTTGAACTTCATTTTCCTTACTTATAAAATGAGAATGATATTAACTCTTGCATAAAGTCCTGAAGATGTATACAGTATGGCGTATGTTCAGTCCCTCATATGTTACATTCCACATAATGAAGATAGAGTAATTATCAGTTTGCTGTGAGATTGAAAATATGTAAAATACATACTAAGCTCTCCATATATGAAAGCAGTTATGTAAAATTTGCTTTTCTTCTCCCTTCCCAGGTTTAATGATTAATTACAAGTTTCAGGAGAAAAGGGTGGGAAGCTATCAGCTACTATTGATAGCTATCAGCTATCAGTGCCTGTCCAGGCAGTTGATTTGAGTTTCCTGACCCACCACTTGAAAAACACTAGTTTAATGTATTGTCACAGGAAACACTGAATGCAAAGTGTTAGAACATTATAACATTCACCTTTTTTGAGGTGTGGCTAGTTCAGTGAAAACGTGCTGACATAAAAGTATATTATTAATAACATATTCTTGGAACATTACTATATTTTGAGTCACATTTTGTCATTGCACAAGTGTGTACATACAAGTAATACCAGATTACTCATCATGAGAAATATTCAAAGCATAAACACTCATGCACTATCTCTGATTTTTTACTACTCCCAGGTGTTCACAAACATTAATTTAAAAAATGACTTTAGGTAAAATAAATAAAACTTTCCTGATAATCTTGGATAAATGACTGATAGCAGATTTACTATTGCTTAACTATATTCTCTACAGATAAACATTATTTCTTTATTAAACAGTTCATATCTATACTCTATGCTCTTATTTTTTCTCTTAAGTTTTGGACCAAATGAACAATGCTATGGCACTTTTATTGGAGCAAATAGGCAGATGGTAAAGAATCTGTCCACAATCAGGAGACCCAGGTTCAATCCCTGGGTTGGAAAGATCTGGAGGAAGAAATGGCAACCCACTCCAATATTCTTGCCTGGAGAATCCCATGGACAGAGGAGCCTGGTAGGCCAGACACAGCTAATGACTAGCACACATTGGAGCAAATATTCACAAGTACGTTGGGCACTGGACTGTATCAAATTTGTTTTTCCCATTTCCAGGACTTCTAATGCCTTTCATTTGTTTGTTCAAGAAACAATTGTGGGCAATGACCATATTCCCCACCCTAGTCGAGGTGCAGGGCTCCAACCGCACACCAGCCATCGACATCCTCACCCTCACAGAGATGACACTGATGGAATGAGGCTGGGGAGTGCTGGCTGAGAAGACAGATGAAAATCAAAGAAACAAATGTACAAATGAAAGAAATGCAGTAGATCGTTACCAAAAACTTAGGTGATGCCTCACTAACTGCATATATTAACACAGTTACATGGAATTTAGAAAGATGGTAATGATAACCCTGTATGTGAGATAGCAAAAGAGACACAGATGTACAGAACAGTCTTTTGGACTTTGTGGGAGAGGGAGAGGGTGGGATCATTAGNCGCAGTTATATGGAATTTAGAAAGATGGTAATGATAACCCTGTATGTGAGATAGCAAAAGAGACACAGATGTACAGAACAGTCTTTTGGACTTTGTGGGAGAGGGAGAGGGTGGGATCATTTGGGAGAATGGCATCGAAACATGTATAATATCATATAAGAAATGAAAAAAAAAAGATTTGAATTATTTTACAAACTCTTGGAGGAGGAAGAGAATTGGAGGAAAGGTTTTAAACTGAAGATGTGAAACCACANAATTTGTGGGAGAGGGAGAGGGTGGGATCATTAGGGAGAATGGCATCAAAACATGTATAATATCATATAAGAAATGAAAAAAAAAAGAGTTGAATTATTTTACAAACTCTTGGAGGAGGAAGAGAGTTGGAGGAAAGGTTTTAAACTGAAGATGTGAAACCACAGAGACCTGGGGAAAGGGTCTGGCTTATGAGAAGAGTGTAAAGAAGGCTGACTGGGCAAGAGTGAGCAGTCCAGCAGAGCAGTGGGCCAGTTAGGCTGGAGCCATATAATGGAGGTTCTCTAAAGCATAAGGATCTTATTGTAAAATTTTTCCAGGTGAAAAATAAAGTGTTTTATGTAACGGAGTACATGATTGATTTATAGCTTAAAAGATTAATCTGCCTGCCCCATAGAGAAGAAATTGTATGGGAACAAGCAGGATCAGTTGCACAATTTGCAAGGTGCAAGGCAAAATGAAAATCAGTATCCCTTTTTCAAAACAAGGAATAATTTCAAATGAGTGACAGCAGAGCATTAAACCAAGGGCAGGGCCCTTCTGTATGGGGGCGGGCGTCCCATGTGATTAAACAGATTCCACTTCCAGGAAGCCAGCTTTGGGTTTTTTCTCTTGCTTTTTGTTTCTTTTCTCTCTCTCCGTTTGCCTTATCCTCTCTTCATTGCCGGTCTACTCTATTTAGTGATAGCTTCTACTTCCAAAAATTAAGTTTACCCTCAGTATAAATTCATCTGATTTTACATTGTTTCAATTTTAGAAGTCACAAGCATCAACTTACTCCTGAAATTTNCGTCCCATGTGATTAAACAGATTCCACCTCCAGGAAGCCAGCTTTGGGTTTTTTCTCTTGCTTTTTGTTTCTTTTCTCTCTCTCTGTTTGCCTTACCCTCTCTTCATTGCTGCTCTACTCTATTTAGTGATAGCTTCTACTTCCAAAAATTAAGTTTACCTTCAGTATAAATTCATCTGATTTTACATTGTTTCAATTTTAGAAGTCACAAGCATCAACTTACTCCTGAAATTCCCAAAGAGAAAATACAGTACATTCCTCATCTTCTAATTGATAGTCCTATCATGCATTGATCCTCTCCTGTTAAGGTTAAGTGGGAGTATTAAATAAGGCAAAAATGACTACTTGGACCTACCTTTGGAGAAGAAATTTTTTCTCTGGGGGCAGTTTTTATTGAAGATGTGGTTCCAATAGGAGTTCCAAAATATATCTTGACCCACATCTGTTTTCCAGAGAAAAGTACAAATTTTAATGCAATAAGCCTAAGTGTTTGACTTACTCTTTAAAAACTTCATTGTTTAATCGGCTCCAGTTTCATCCATCTCCTTAGAACTGAGTCANTGATTCATAGTTAAATGGCTCACGCTCCCAGGTCCCATCACCTAACATCAGTTCAAAGTCTGTTCTCTGTAACTCTTTTTTTTTTTTTGAGGATTTTCATTCTCCAAGATGATTGAGAATGGAAAGGCTCCATGCTTGCAGGGAAACCACAGGATTGGGATCTTTGGTTCTGGCCTCACTGAAACAATTAATACCAGAACATAATACACAGCCTATAGCATGCAAGATACTCAGAGTCATATAACCGGAGACTCGGTCTGCTGCTGCTGCTGCTGCTGCTGCTAATTCGCTCCAGTCATGTCGGACTCTGTGCGACCCCATAGACAGCAGCCCAACTCTGTGCGACCCCATAGACAGCAGCCCACCAGTCTCCACCATCCCTGAGATTCTCCAGGCAAGAACACTGCAGTGGGTTGCCATTTCCTCTCCAATGCATGAAAGTGAAAACTAAAAGGGAAGTCACTCAGTCCTGTCCAACTCTTAGGGACCCCATGGTCAGGGACCCTCAATTCCAGGTTGAGCAGCACAGAAAGCCAGGTCAAGGTTTCCTGGGTCCCCAAAACTATTATGTGTACATCCTGTATTTCAGTTCAGTTCACTTCAATCTCTCAGTTGTGACCGACTCTTTGTGACCCCATGAATCGCAGCACGCCAGGCCTCCCTGTCCATCACCAACTCCCGGAGTTCACTCAGACTCATGTCCTTCAAGTCGGTGATGCCATCCAGCCATCTCATCCTCTGTTGTCCCCTTCTCCTCCTGTCCCCAATCCCTCCCAGCATCAAAATGTTTTCCAATGAGTCAACTCTCACATGAGGTGGCCAAAATACTCGAGTTTCAGCTTTAACATCATTCCTTCCAAAGAAATCCCAGGGCTGGTCTCCTTCAGAATGGACTGGTTGGATCTCCTTGCAGTCCAAGGGACTCTCAAGAGTCTTCTCCAACACCACAGTTCAAAAGCATCAATTCTTTGGTACTCAGCCTTCTTCACAGTCCAACTCTCACATCCATACATACTGGAAAAACCATAGCCTTGACTAGACAGACCTTAGTCGGCAAAGTAATGTCTCTGCTTTTGAATATGCTATCTAGGCTGGTCATAACTTTCCTTCCAAGGAGTAAGCGTCTTTTCATTTCATGGCTGCAGTCACCATCTGCAGTGATTTTGGAGCCTCCCGAAATAAAGTCTGACACTGTTTCCACTGTTTCCCCATCTATTTCCCATGAAGTGATGGGACCAGATGCCATGATCTTCGTTTTCTGAATGTTGAGCTTTAAGCCAACTTTTTCACTCTCCTCCTTCACTTTCATCAAGAGGCTTTTTCCTCTTCACTTTCTGCCATAAGGGTGGTGTCATCTACATATCTGAGGTTATTGATATTTCTCCCAG
>SJYW01006941.1:993236-1043691 GCA_006410735.1 Raphicerus campestris | reverse complement strand
TTTTCATTTCATGGCTGCAGTCACCATCTGCAGTGATTTTGGAGCCTCCCGAAATAAAGTCTGACACTGTTTCCACTGTTTCCCCATCTATTTCCCATGAAGTGATGGGACCAGATGCCATGATCTTCGTTTTCTGAATGTTGAGCTTTAAGCCAACTTTTTCACTCTCCTCCTTCACTTTCAACAAGAGGCTTTTTAGCTCCTCTTCACTTTCTGCCATAAGGGTGGTGTCATCTGCATATCTGAGGTTATTGATATTTCTCCCGACAATCTTGATTCCAGCTTGTGTTTCTTCCAGCCCAGCGTTTCTCATGATGTACTCGGCATAGAAATTAAATAAGCAGGGTGACAATATACAGCCTTGACAGACTCCTTTTCCTGTTTGGAACCAGTCTGTTGTTCCATGTCCAGTTCTAACTGTTGCTTCCTGACCTGCATACAGTTTTATCAAGAGGCAGGACAGGTGGTCTGGTATTCCCATCTCTTTCAGAATTTCCCACAGTTTATTGTGATCCACACAGTCAAGGCTTTGGCAGAGTCAATAAAGCAGAAATAGATATTTTTCTGGAACTTTCTTGCTGTTTCCATGATCCAGTGGATGTTGGCAATTTGATCTCTGGTTCCTCTGCCTTTTCTAAAAGCTAAAACCAGCTTGAACATCTGGAAGTTCACGGTTCATGTATTGCTGAAGCCTGGCTTGGAGAATTTTGAGCATTACTTTACTAGCATGTGAGATGAGCGCAACTGTGTGGTAGTTTGAGTAATCTTTGGCATTGCCTTTCTTTGGGATTGGAATGAAAACTGACTTTTTCCAATCCTGTGGCCACTGCTGAGTTTTCCAAATTTGCTGGCATATTGATTGCAGCACTTTCATAGCATCATCTTTCAGGATTTGAAATAGCTCAATTGGCATTACATCACCTCCACTAGCTTTGTTTGTAGTGATGCTTTCTAAGGCTCACTTGACTTCACATTCCAGGATGTCCTGTATTTCAAACTGTAGCTAATTTCCTTCTTCTGCATGAGTGAAACCAAGTATATTTCAGAGGTACAGTGTTGCGTTAATACACTAAAATAAACATTCTTCCTCATTTCACAAAAACCAACAGCCTGCAGAGTCTTATCTCAGATATAAACTACAGGCAATTAACACAATCAAAAAGACACAAGAATAGGATCTTGCCATTTTCATTATGTGTAATGCATAAAACTTGTTTTATATTTCTGAAAATAAAGAAAAAAAATTTCCCCCTGAAATTTTTTCCCAAAGGTAATTCACATCTTCACTTCTTGGAAGAGAGTAAGCTTATGGCTTAAAAGGGAGAATTTTTGCACGTTGCTCTCCTGAGGGTTAAAAATAAATAAAAAGTTTGTCTTAATTTCCACTGAGAGCATTCATATTGTACTATATATATTATATATATAATATATATGTATTTTATATATATATATATTTAAATATAGATAGAAATCTTTTTATAATCAAAGTCATGTTAAATCATAGATATGTACTCAACTTTTCTTGGTCTTTCTTTCACAACATTTCTAATGTTATTAAATATCAATACTAAATATAATTTCAGGCTTCCCTAGTGGCTCAGACAGTAAAGAATCTGCCTGCAGTGTGCGAGACCAGGGTTCAGTTCTTGGGTTGGGAAGATCTCCTGGAGAAGTAAATGGCTACCCACTCCATTAGTCCTGCCTGGAGAATTCCATATACAGAGGAGCCTGGTGGGTCCCAGTTCATAGGGTTGAAACGAGTCAGACACAACTGAGCAGCTAACACTTTCACTTTTCAAACATTAAATCTAACAGTTTCACATTTATTCATTATTTGGTTCAGTATTCATTTAAAAATGTTTAATGGGCATCCTCTATATGCAAAATGTGTGAGTGCTAAGTCGCTTCAGCCAAGTCTGACTCTCCAGGCTCNCAAACATTAAATCTAACAGTTTCACATTTATTCATTATTTGGTTCAGTATTCATTTAAAAATGTTTAATGGGCATCCTCTATATGCAAAATGTGTGCGTGCTAAGTCGCTTCAGCCATGTCTGACTCTCCAGGCTCCTCTGTCCATGGGCCTCTCCAGGCAAGAATCCTGGAGTGGGTTGCCATGCCCTCCTCCAGGAATCCTCCCAACCCAGGGATTGAACATGCACCTCCTGAGGCTCCTGCATTGCAGGCAAATTCTTTACTCCGAGCCAACCTGGAAGCCCCTATATGCCTTACAGTGCTAGGTTAATAGAGCTTTGATTTCAAAGACCTAGCAATCCCTCTCTCTCATGTTCTTGGAGTTTGGTCTACAGAAGATGATTCAGAGGCTATACTTTGAATATTCAAATAAACTATTTATAAGTTAATATTAAAATTTAGTCTTTTAGCATTTCAATTGTCTAACAAGTATTCCATCATTTAGACTTAGTTAAACCTTTTATGTCTTCCAAACTAAAATTAAAATTCAGAATCATTCACTAAATTATAAATGTAAGACAAATGTGTTAGTATAATATGTAAAATTCTATCAAACATTAATTATACTTAAAATATGAAATATGAACAGATTACTCCCATAAGTAAAAAAACACAGTTCCATGGATATGATTTAATATATAATTTCTATACTTATTCTTGCCTGGTGGCTCAGATAGTAAAGAATCTGCCTGCAGTTCAGGAGGACCCAAGTTCGATCCTTGGGTTGAGAAGATCCCCTGTAGAAGAAAATGACAACCCACTCCAGTATTCTTGCTTGGAAAATTCCATGGACAGAGGAGCCTGGCAGGCTATAGTCTGTGGGATCACAAAGAGCTGAAAAGGATTGAGCGACTAACACTTTCACTTTTCATACTTATTCTTAATATTTCTAAAAATATCCCAATCCGTGAAAATTAGAAATTCTATGCTAATGCACTGAGCCTCTATATAAATCATTAAAAATTCTGTTCACATCACAGGATTTTTTTCTGTCTATGACCTTAGCGTCACATGCTGAGCCCATTATTGGTCACACAAATTACGTCTCTAAAACTTAAAAAATAAGGTCCATGTCCTAATGTAAGCCAAATTATTACCTGATTCTTTTAGTTTTTACTCAGAGAAGTCTGGGTCCCACTGTTTTTCCCATTTCCTTTGCCTGCTTCATTTGCATTTCTTTGCTTCTCTTAAAACATTCATGCCTCTCTTATGTCTATGAAGATTTACTAATGTTTTTGGTAGAGTTATTTGTGTCATTCTTTTGTAATTTCTTGATTCCATCCTCTCACTGGAGGGCACACACTTCTACAATTTGTTGTTGTTTTGCTTTTGGTTGAGGTTTTTATTGTTTTCTTTTTCTATGTCTACCACATTCTACCTACATAGTACAGCCACAACTCACAAAGCTATTAAAATGAAATCAGGATGAATTATTTTTGCTTTACATAGCTTTGTCTAATATTCATCATGCTATTTATTTCTTTCTCTGTCCTGACACCTCCAGCCAAATCCATATTCTTCATAGACTTCCACATTTCAGTAAGTGCCAGCTTCATCCTTCCATGTGCCTAAGTCCAAAAACTTAGAGATTAACTTAACTCCTTTTCTCATGCTTTCTCTCATATATCCAGTTTATTAGTGAGTTTCTTTAGATTATGTCTTTGAAATGCATTTGGAACCTATTTCTTATCACCTCCACCACTAGTCACCACATCCAAGCCACTAAATTTTCTTTCTGGGAGGCTATTACTGTTTTAGGCCTCCACCATCACCATTACTACTGATAAAAAGGAATAAAAATGTTTTAAATGCACCAAACTTGATACAGATCACACCATTCTTTTGACAAAACCTTCCACTGGTTTCCCATCTCACTCAAAGTGTTTACAGTGGCTCCCAAAGTTCATGATGATGATCTGGCTACCAGCTGCTTCTCTAATTCTGTCTCCTTCTGTTTACCCTTTAGTTCATTCATTCTACGCCAGCCATAAGTTCTTGCTTTTTCTCTAGCTTGGCAAGCTCACGTCTGCATCAATTCTCTGCCATTTCTCTTCCTTCTGTCTGAGCAGGTGTCTCTCTAGATATCTTCATAGCTCAACTTCCCACTTATTTCAGACACAGTTCAAGTCTCTTATAATGAAGATTTCTATAGTCACCAGAATGATACAGCTCTGCTCTGCATTCCTCTTTATTGATCCCCTCACTTAGCCACCTAGCTTTATTTTTCTCTATAAAATGTATTTAGAGCTCCTCTGGTAGCCCTGATGGTGAAGAATCTGCCTGCAATGCAGGAGACCCAAGTTTAATCCCTGGGTTGGGAAGATCCCCTGGAGAAGGTAATGGCAACCCACTCCAGTATTCTTGCCTGGGAAATCCCTTCAAGAGAGGAGTCTGATGGGCTACAGTTCTTGAGGTTGCAAAGAGTCAGACACAACTGATAAAATGTATTTAGTGTCTGAGAAATTCTACATGNTCTTATCTCTTCTTGCTATTCTTTGCAACTCTGCATTTATATGCTTATATCTTTCCTTTTCTCCTTTGCTTTTCGGCTCTGTTCTTTTCACAGCTATTTGTAAGGCCTCCCCAGAGAGCCGTTTTGCTTTTTTGCATTTCTTTTCCATGGGGATGGTTTTGATCCCTGTCTCCTGTACAATGTCACGAATCTCCATCCATAGTTCATCAGGCACTCTATCTATAGTAAATCTGAAAGACATTTAAAATAGACTCATAACAGGCTCCAGAGACAGATTGGATGGACATGGGTAATAATTGCCCAATTTGCCCTACTCCCTGCCAATCGTATTATGACTCAATATGAACCCATCACTTCAAGTGGGTTTGTAGCCTAACTCTCTCTGCTCACTTTATCAATTACCACCCCCATGATGATGCATATTTACTTCTAATGTGCCTCCCGTTCCCTACTTTCTACTTATTTTATTTTTATTTAGTTTTTCTGCACTATGAAAATCAGTCTTCCTCCACAAGCATGCCAAATAGCTTCACTGATCTCTNTCAATTACCACCCCCATGATGATGCATATTTACTTCTAATGTGCCTCCCGTTCCCTACTTTCTACTTATTTTATTTTTATTTAGTTTTTCTGCACTATGAAAATCAGTCTTCCTCCACAAGCATGCCAAATAGCTTCACTGATCTCTCCCTTTTTTAATTCAAAAATCAAATAGAATCTGTATTGGAATACATACTGACTTGTCAGGGGTATTGCCGTTCTCCTTGATATAACACTCTCCTTTACTTTATTCTCTCTCTCCCCAAACTTCTGCCATTTCCTCCCCAAAATTGCATCTCCATTTATACTTTTCACTTCCATCACTCTGCTCTCCCTGCCTGGGGTCTAGTTTCCTCACTCCTGAGCGACTATACAAGCTACCTAGCAGAACTCCGTGGGCCTAAAATAAACAGAGCTTTCAGAATTTCAGATTTGCTGCAAGTCACTATGTATCAGACTCTGAGTACTGCCACTAAAAATCCTCATAACAAGCCCACAACCCCATCTTACATGTGAATAACATGGCTGAATTCTTCAATTTACAGTATGAAGGAAGCATAGTTTAAGTCAAAAGTCCTAACCATAAATCTATGCTATTCATCCTATATACAGAACCATCATCCTTTCAAAGTATCTTGCATATCACTTAAGACTAAATTTGAAAAAAATTCTTTTACTATTCCATTCTGAAGGAGATCAGCCCTGGGATTTCTTTAGAAGGAATGATGCTAAAGCTGAAACTCCAGTACATTGGCCATCTCATGCGAAGAGTTGACTCATTGGAAAAGACTCTGATGCTGGGAGAGATTGGGGGCAGGAGGAGAAGGGGACAACAGAGAATGAGATGGCTGGATGGCATCACTGACTCGAAGGACATGAGTCTGAGTGAAGTCCGGGAGATGGTGATGGACAAGGAGGCCTGGCGTTCATGGGGTCTCAAAGAGTCGGACACAACTGAGTGACTGAACTGGACTGAACTGAAAAGGAATAAAAAACAACAAAACAAAAGCAAACCAAGTATAGCAGAATATACCTTCTAGAAGAGTGATGCAATTCCAATTTTGAGTTGATGGGCCTACTTTTTGAATAAAAGAAAGAAACTGTTTATCACAGATAGAAATGAGTGAAACAAAGAGAGCATGCCTTTGTTTTGCATAACAGAAAGGGAAAATATGTTGGTTTCAACCAACCAAGGGAGAAAAGAAGGAGGAGAAGGATATAAAACATAGAGACAGATAAAAGAAAATCTGTAAGAAAGTGATTGTCCTAAACCAGGACCTATGAAAGGAAAGAAAGTGTAAGTGTTAGCTGCTCAGTCATGTCTGACTCTGTGACCCCATGGACTGTAGCCTGCCAGGCTCCTCTGTCCATGGAATTCTCCTGGCAAGAATACTGAAGTGGGTAACCATTCCCTTCAGGGACTGAATCCAGGTCTCCTATGTTGCAGGCAGATTCTTTACCACCCGACCTAGCAGAGAATCACCTATAGGAAACTTTGTGTAGAGAGCTCATGAATTTGTATGAAATGGCATGCCTAGAATTAACTTTTGAAATTACTTCTTGCTTGTTTTATAATTCTACGTTTTCCCTAAATCTTTCCATAAAAGACAAAATATATATGGCAGTGTTGAGTTGGTGGTGATTTGCAGAAATAATCATAGATCTCAAATTGCTATAAAGAGAGAAAAGCCTCAGATTCAAGAGTGCTGTCAGGAGACCAGTGAACTGATGGCTAGCTTTCCTCCAAATACCAGTGGAAGAAAGTGTCCCTTGGAAAAATGTCTGTGTTTAGACCTTCTCATTGCAGAGGGTTGTGAACATTATAAAGTTTTCCAAGAGTTGCAGGAACTGAGTTTATCCAAAAAATTATTATTATACAAACATATTTCTCTGCTCAAAATTTCACAAAATTCCCTTTTTGTCCCATTGAATCTAATTTATTGGGTGCATTTTTAAACATCTACATAGTATATTTAACTATTTGTTTATATGTTCATTCATTCATTCCCATTTCAATCAATAATCATATTTTTACACAGATTGCCTATGAAGATACCTGCCAGTATAGAAAGAACATCTCCATAAACTTCATAAACTAGATATCTTCATAAACTGTTTCCACAGTCCAAGTATTCATTCTAATTCAGAAATTCAATTCTATAAACTGTCTTCTCATGATGTGCCTGTGTTAATTTTCCTGTCCTTGCTATGCATTTTTTCAAGTTTTGTCCAAATTACTTTTTTTTTTTGCATTAAGCTTAAATGAACTAAATGTTCCAAGTAAAAGGATGAGTGTCAGACTGAATTTTAAAAAGCAAGACTTTACTACTCATCCGTGAATAAAGATGAAATCTTGCCTTTTGAGACAATAGGGATGAACCTGGAGAGAATTATGCTTAGTGAATGTCAGAGAAAGATGAATATTTTATATTAATACTTATATGTAGAATCTAAAAAATAAAACACACTAATTAATACAACAGGGCTTCCCTGGTGGCTTATAGGGTAAAGCATCTGCTTGCAATGCAGGAGACCCAGGTTCGATCCCTGGGTCAGCAAGATCCCCTGGAGAAGGAAATGGCACCCCACTCCAGTACTCTTGCCTGGAAAATCCCATGGATGGAGGAGCCTGATAGGCTACAGCCCATGGGATCACAAAGAGTCGGACACAACTGAGTGATGACACCTAATCAATACAACAAAAAAGAAACAAACTCACAGATATACAAAACAAACCTATATTTTCAGTGGGGAGAGGAAATGGGAAGGAAGAAGATTTGGGTAGGAGATTAAGTTATAAATTTGTTGTTATTGTTGTTCAGTCTCAATAGTGTCCAACTCTTTCAACTCCATTACTGCAGCACGCCAGGCTTTCTTGTCCTTCACTGTCTCCTGGAGTTTGCTCAAACTCATGTCCATTGAAATAGTGAGGCCATCCAACCATCTCTTCCTCTGTTGTCCCCTTCTCTTCCCGCCTTCAATCTTTCCCAGCAATCAGGGTCTTTTCCAGTGAGTTTGCTTTCTGCCATTAGGGTGGTGTCATCTGCACATCTGAGGTTATTGATATTTCTCCCGGCAATCTTGATTTCAACTTGAGCTTCATCCAGCCCGGCATTTTGCATCACATGCTCTGCATAGAAGTTTAATAAGAAGAGTGACAATACTTAGCCTTGATGTACTCCTTTACCAATTTTGGACCACTTAGTTGTTCCATGTCCAGTTCTAACTGTTGCTTCTTGACCAGCATACAGGTTTCTCAGGAGGCAGGTAAGATGGTCTGGTATTCCCATCTCTTGAAGAATTTTCCACAGTTTGTTGTCTTCCACACAGTCAAAGGCTTTGATGTAGTCAATGAAGCAGAAGCAGATGTTTTTCTGCAGCTCTCTTGCTTCTTCTATGACCCAACAGGTGTTGGCAATTTGATCTCTGGCTCCTCTGCCTTTTCTAAATCCAGCTTGTACATCTGGAAGTTCTTGTTTCACATATTGTTGAAACCTAGTTTGAAGGATTTTGAGTATTACCTTGCTAGCATATGAAATTAATGTAATTGTACAGCAGTTTGAGCATTCTTTGGCACTGCCTTTCTTTGGGATTGGAATAAAAAACTGACCTGTTCCAGTACTGTGGCCACTGCTGAGTTCTCCAAATTTGCTGGCATATTGAGTGCAGCACTTTCACAGCATCATCTTTTAGAATTTGAAATAGCTTAGCTGGAATTCCATCACCTCCACTAGCCTTGTTTGTAGTAATGCTTCCTAAGGCCCACTTGACTTCACACTTCAGGATGTCTGGCTCTAGGTGAGTGATCACACCATTATAGTTATACGGGTCATTAAGATCTTTTTTGTATAGTTCTGTGTTTTCTTGCTACTTCTTCTTAATATCTTCTGCTTCTGTTAGGTCCATACCACTTCTGTCCTTTACTGTGCCTATTTCTTCATGAAATGTTCCCTTGGTATCTCTAACTTTCTTGAAGAGATGTCTAGTCTTTCCCATTCTATTGTTTTCCTCTATTTCTTTATATTGTTCACTGAGAAAGGCTTCATTATCTCTCCTCATTATTCTTTGGAACTCTACATTCAGATGGGTACATCTTTCCTTTTCACCTCTGCATTACACTTTTCTTTTCTTGTCTATTTGTGAGGCCTCCTCTGACAACAATTTTGCCTTTGAGCATTTCTTTTTCTTTGGGTTGGTCTTGATCACTGCCTCCTGAACAATGTTATGAACCTCTGTCCATAGTTTTTCTGGCACTCTGTCTATCAGATCTAATCCCTTGTATCTATTTGTCACTTCCTCTGTATAATCAAAAAGGATTTGATTTAGGTCATACTTGAATGGCCTAGTGGTTTTCCCTACTGTTTTCAATTTATGTCTGAATTTTGCAATAAGTAGTTCATGATCTGAGCCACAGTCAGCTCCTGATCTTGCTTTTGCTAACTGTATAGAGCTTCTCCATCTTTGGCTGCAAAGAATACAATTCTGATTTCGGTGTTGACCACTTGGTGATGTCCATGTGTAGAGTCATCTCTTGTGTTGTTGGTTTGCAATGACCAGTGCATTCTCTTGGTAAAACTCTGTTAGCCTTTGCCCTGCTTCATTCTGTACTACAAGGCCAAACTTTCCTGTTACTCCCAGTATCTCTTGACTTCCTACCTTTGTATTCCAGTCCACTATGATGAAAAGGACATCTTTTTTGGGTGTTAACTCTTATAGGTCTTCATAGAAGCATTGAACTTCAGCTTCTTTGGCATTCGTGGTTGGGGCATAGACTTGGATTACTATGATATTGGATGGCTTGCCTTGGAAATGAACCAAGATCATTCTGTCATTTTTCAGATTTCACCCAAGTTCTGCATTTTGGACTCTTTTGTTGGTCATGAGAGCTACTCCATTTCTTCTAAGGGATTCTTGCCCACAGTAGAAGACATAATAGTCATCTGAATCAAATTTGCCCATTCTGGTCCATTTCAGTTCACTGATTCCTAAAATGTCGATGTTCGCTATTGCCTTCTCTTGTTTGACCACGTCCAATTTCTAGTCATGGACCTGACATTCTTGTGCAATAGTGTTCTTTACAGCATTGGACTTTACTTTCACCACTGGACTCAGCCACAGCTGGGCATCATTTCCACTTTGGCTCAGGCTCTTCATTCCTTCTGGAGTTATTTCTCCACTCTTCTCCATATTGGACACCTACTGACCTGGGCGGGAGGTGAGGGTGGGGTTTCATCTTTCAGTGTCATAACTTTCTGCTTTTTCATACTGTTTATGGGGTTAGTTTTCTGGGATTGTGGTTTTCATTCTGTCTGCCCTCTAATGGATGAGGATAGAGGGTTGTGTGAGCTTCCTGATGAGAGGGACTGGCTATGTTGGAAAACTGGGTCTTGTTCTGGTGGGCAAGGCCATGCTTCCCAGGTGGCACGAGTGGTAAAGAACCTGGCTGTCAGTGCAGGAGACATGAGAAATGTGGGTTCNGCAAGAATACTGGAGTGGATTGCCATGCCCTCCTCCAGGGGATCTTCCCAACCCAGGGATCAAACCGAGGTCTCTCACATTGCTGGCAGATTCTTTACCGTCTGAGCCACCAGGGAAGCCCAATAAATAGTGAGACTTCAATAATACTGTCAAGATGAGTAAGTATATCCAACAGACCTGGTGATATATTTTAAGGATGTGTAATGAGAGGTCACATTACAGGGCCTCTTCAGAAGGAAAAGGGATTTATGAACAGTAACTTTTCTAGAAACAAGTATATACTGTAGACCATTTTCATGTGAATTTAAGCTCCTATTTTTATACCAAACCCAATTTTATCCCTTGGATATTTCCTGAAATGCTGGTTTTTGTTGAAATTAAAGAATAAATAGGTATCTAATATTCCACTGAGAACAAAGCTATGATTTCTAATATATTTCCAATTATGTTCCCCATGAGCGATTCAACATGAAATTCTTTCAGAATTCAAGCAAACAGTAAAACTAAATTTGCCACTTAAAACTANTGTTGAAATTAAAGAATAAATAGGTATCTAATATTCCACTGAGAACAAAGCTATGATTTCTAATATATTTCCAATTAAGTTCCCCATGAGCGATTCAACATGAAATTCTTTCAGAATTCAAGCAAACAGTAAAACTAAATTTGCCACTTAAAACTAGTCAGCTGAAAATTTCAAATCTGTCAGGAATCTGTCACATCTAAATTACTGCTCTGGCTTGGGAGTGAGCGTGAGACACAGTGACCGTGAGTTTCGAGGTGAAATATGGAATCATACTTCATTTTTATTTAAAGCCCTTAAATTTCTAACTATACCCACTGGAGTGAATCATTAGTTCCAAGCATCTGAGTAAAATTCAACTAAAAGATCTCAGGGTTTATTCATTGTAAGTCATCACAGTGTGATATTCTAACACTTAAAAGCATGGGTTTCCAAGAAGGCTTTTTGACAGTCTCAAATTTCCTGATAACTTTAATAAGAATTATTTTGTACTGTGATCCATAAGAAATTTGTACACTGCTGTGACAATTTTCCTTGAAGATCACTGCACATGGCAAATTACTTGGCAATTTCACTTTCTAGTTCTGAAAAAAAAAAAAAAAAGGCCTTTATATAAACTACCTCAAACTATTTTCATTTCTGTGAGTTGAGGCTTTTTCATTTTTAATGAAGTTTAGTAACTAAAGGAATTTTATTGGTTCATCTTCATATGAATGGTACAAAATGCAAAAAGCAAAATTGGAAAAGCAGTAGAAAGTATGCCTATGCGAGTAAATTACATGTAAAAATCCATTCATATCTGATTCTAAACAGAGTGTACTTGGCACTGAATGTTACCTCCTTGTAGAAAGTTATAATAATCTTACTCATCACTGGATTCCCAGCATTTATCACAGAACCTAAGGTAGAAATTTAAGAAAATTTTTAGATAAATGTAAGTTAATGAATCAACAAGGGCTACCTTCTTAGTAAGCCCAAACTGTATTTGGGAGTAGGATTAACTATTATTGTTAAGGTAGAATTAATTTTTGATTTACATAATTTTTTTCTAAATGCAAGTCGAAATTTCAGTATGTTTATTTTTATAATATCATGAGATTTTAATCTCTTTCTAGAAAATAACTTTTTCTAAGCATCAGTGTCAATTATAAATTGTGAAATTTAAGATTAACTAGATATTGTAAAATGTTTACACATCCATAGTAATGCCAGTCTAACAAGTATTCTCACATATCATTACTCATTTTAGGCCCATTATTTCAAAAGGGACCTAGAGTAGGAAATGGCAACCCACTCCAGTATTCTTGCCTGGAAAACTCCATAGACAGAGTGGCCTGGTGGGCTACAGTTCATGGTGTCATGAACAGTCAGACCCCAGTGAGTGACTTGGGCACATTTTAAAAGGGAGGGGCAATATACATCAACTTAAATAGTAAGTAATGAGAACAATGACCTTTCTCTTGTCCCCTTCATATAATCAATGGTTCTAGTTACTGCTTGCCTCAACAAATTAAAAAAAAAAAATCTTAATTCTGAAAGTGGAGTTAGGTCTTCAATTTATCACCTTTTTTTCAATTTGATAAGGTTTCCCTGGTAGCTCAGCTAGTAAAGAATCCCCTTGCGATGTAGGAGACCCTGGTTCGATTCCTGGGTCAGGAAGTTCCCCTGGAGAACGGATAGGCTACCTACTCTCGTGTTCTCAGGCTTCCCTAGTGGCTCAGACGGCAAGGAATCCTTTACCCCCTGCAATGTGGGAGACCTGGGTTCAGTCCCGGGTTGGGAGGATCCTCTAGAGGAGGATTTAATTTGATACTCTTCCTTCCTTTCTTCTCTCCCGAGAAAATTGACTCTTCCTTTTAATTCTGTTTCCCATCATCACATCCTCTTAGTTTTTGTTTTTTTTTTTCCTATTTCTGTTCCTGGGATATTTTATAAGAGAACAGAATGAATGAAGAAGGTTAGAGTCCACTAGTTAGGTTATGTTTAATCTTCAAGACAGCCCCATAAAGTACACACAGGAAACTTCAGGGTGACTTAGCATCGTATTGAACTTTCAGTGATTTTCAAAGTTGAGATTTGAAAACAGATTTATCTGACTCTAAGCTACTATAACAACCCATCTCTCTATTGGTGATGTTTTGGGGTCTAGCAACAACCTCCATTCCATTCTCTAAGGAATTTTTAATTTAGGCAGCCTACTAATATTTAAATAGTATATATACAACTCTGAGGAAGTACAAATAATGTTCACGAAAGACTTGCTTTGGCCCAGGAGCTTGTTGAAAGGGGTCAACCTGTGATATCATAAGGGAGCAAGTTTGGACTTGAGAGCCGTGATGATGAGAAACCTGGAGCTGGCTACCCTTTACTGTAGCTGTCTTCCAATACTTTGGCCACCTGATGTGAAGAGCCAACTTACTGGAAAAGACCCTGATGCTGGGAAAGATTGAGGGCAAGAGGAGAAGAGGATGACAGAGGATGAGATGGTTGGATGGCATCACCAACTCAATGGACATGAGTTTGAGCAAACTGCAGGAGATAGTGAAGAACAGAGAAGCCTGGCGTGCTGCAGTCCATGGGGTCACAGAGAGTTGGACACAACTGAGCAACTGAACAACAATAATCTTCAAATTATGTTGTTAATGAGATATATTATGTATGAATTGTTTTTAGGATATTTGTTATGTTTAAAAGGAATCAACTCTGAAAGGGTTCAGAATTTCTGTTGGTTCATGCTCTTCTTAATGTGAAAACTTTCTTTTGAAAAATTGAGCTGAAGAGAAAAATATTTAGAAGCTGCCCAACAGTATAATTTGGCTACTACTCAAGAATTCAGGAATATCTACTACAGTGCTCCTAGACAGCAGTTTCTTCCACAGTGATACTAGGGGTACAGAGAAGCATGGTTATCCTTTCAATCAATCTCTTTCTCCGAGAGAATTCCCTATATAATCCAAAGTGTATTTTATGTAAGGAGATCAAACCAGTCAATCCTAAAGGAAATCAACCCTGAATATTCATTGAAAGGACTGATGCTGAAGCTGAAGTTTACCCACATGATGTGAAGAGCCGACTCACTGGGAAAAATGCTGGGAAAGATTGAGGGCAATGGGAGAAGAAGGTGGCAGAGGATGAAATGGTCAGATAGCATCACCGACTCGAGGGAAATGAATTTGAGCAAATTCTGGGAGATACTGGAGGACACAGATAGTGGAGGACAGAGGAGCCTGGTGTGCTGCATGGCACGGGGTCTCAAAGAGTCAGACACGACTTAGCGACCAAACAACAAATCAACAGCAGTTACGTGTTTATGGTTTAATTACGCTTAAGATTCACCTATGCAACACTCCCGTGAATCATGTTACATACATAGACCTCGTGTTGAAGAGCTTGCTACTGTGTTAGATAAGTAAGCTGACAGTTAATTGACATGTCCAATTCGAATCAAATGTCTCTTTCTATATTCACATACCAAGAGATGAGAGAGAAGGAGAATGTGAAAATAACAGAGATCAACAACATGTCCTTTCTTCTCCCTCCCTCCCTTTCTCCTTTNAGAGGATGAGATGGTTGGATGGCATCACCAACTCAATGGACATGAGTTTGAGCAAACTGCAGGAGATAGTGAAGAACAGAGAAGCCTGGCGTGCTGCAGTCCATGGGGTCACAGAGAGTTGGACACAACTGAGCAACTGAACAACAATAATCTTCAAATTATGTTGTTAATGAGATATATTATGTATGAATTGTTTTTAGGATATTTGTTATGTTTAAAAGGAATCAACTCTGAAAGGGTTCAGAATTTCTGTTGGTTCATGCTCTTCTTAATGTGAAAACTTTCTTTTGAAAAATTGAGCTGAAGAGAAAAATATTTAGAAGCTGCCCAACAGTATAATTTGGCTACTACTCAAGAATTCAGGAATATCTACTACAGTGCTCCTAGACAGCAGTTTCTTCCACAGTGATACTAGGGGTACAGAGAAGCATGGTTATCCTTTCAATCAATCTCTTTCTCCGAGAGAATTCCCTATACAATCCAAAGTGTATTTTATGCAAGGAGATCAAACCAGTCAATCCTAAAGGAAATCAACCCTGAATATTCATTGGAAGGACTGATGCTGAAGCTGAAGTTTACCCACATGATGTGAAGAGCCGACTCACTGGGAAAAATGCTGGGAAAGATTGAGGGCAATGGGAGAAGAAGGTGGCAGAGGATGAAATGGTCAGATAGCATCACCGACTCGAGGGAAATGAATTTGAGCAAATTCTGGGAGATACTGGAGGACACAGATAGTGGAGGACAGAGGAGCCTGGTGTGCTGCATGGCACGGGGTCTCAAAGAGTCAGACACGACTTAGCGACCAAACAACAAATCAACAGCAGTTACGTGTTTATGGTTTAATTACGCTTAAGATTCACCTATGCAACACTCCCGTGAATCATGTTACATACATAGACCTCGTGTTGAAGAGCTTGCTACTGTGTTAGATAAGTAAGCTGACAGTTAATTGACATGTCCAATTCGAATCAAATGTCTCTTTCTATATTCACATACCAAGAGATGAGAGAGAAGGAGAATGTGAAAATAACAGAGATCAACAACATGTCCTTTCTTCTCCCTCCCTCCCTTTCTCCTTTCTTCCTTTCATACTTCTCTTTTATACTGCTATTTCCTTCCATCCTTCCTTTCTACTTCCTACCTTCCTTTCTCTACTTCTAAGCAGATGGCTATGAAAAATTAATAAAATGAGGACAACACCCACATACTACCTTGAAGTTTAATGTGATCGATCTAGACAAAAATATAAAGCCCTAAAAGTTTTTAGATTAAAAATATTCAACCAGCCTTATTAAATTTAGCATTTCATTTAGGATTGAAATGTAAAAAACGGAGGCACATTAGAAGACACTTTTAAAATGAATATGGAAAAAGATATCAAATGTTTGTAATTGTTCGTGTTTCTCTAAAAGTTTTATTTACACTATGGCTTACATGTAAATGTGGTGCTCATTAATATTTATACTTTTTATTTTTAATGTTATCTCTAAAACTGAAAAGAAAATTGGAGAACTGTCTCCACTATTAATCATTTTTGTAAGTAGTCCAGCCTTTAAGAACCAAACTATAAGGAATGTGCAATTACTGGCAGTTACTGGCAAAGTTTCCAGGAGAAAAGAAACATCAATACTAATTTTGCACTCAGCAAAAATTACAGCCTTCTCTTGGATAAACTAGAAAGGTTCTAGTTTTACTATCTACATTCTCTCATTTGCTTTAAATCTGACATTTTAAAGGTTTAAACCATAACAGTAAAACATTTCTCATATTTTTTCATAGCTCTCCAAAAACTCATTCAAGACAACTAAAGTTTAGGGAATTTCTTTTTTCCTTGTACTTTCTCCATTTCTGCTGACTTCTGGCCTCCATAAAATTTACAGATTAGAACTCTGAATACATTTAGCTTCAGTGCTCATTTATCTTGATTCCAATAAATGATTTTTAAAAGTTACTCAGCAAATTAATAAACTAGATGAAAAGAATTCTGCTTCCATAAATGGCCATTAACTACACTGTCAACACGGAGGGCATGTTCATGGAGGACTCATTTGAGTGCTCAAGCCTATATTTTAG
The DNA here is from genome assembly GCA_006410735.1 of Raphicerus campestris. Lineage (NCBI taxonomy): Eukaryota > Metazoa > Chordata > Mammalia > Artiodactyla > Bovidae > Raphicerus > Raphicerus campestris. The sequence goes on along the minus strand of SJYW01006941.1, from coordinate 1,027,071 downwards.
AGGTGCCGTTTCTTGTTGAAGACACATACATTATCAAGTTGCCTGGTTTTAGGGGTGGTGCGAATTCAGAATCCCATAAAATGGCCAGAAATAAAGAAAAGGAAACAAGTTCCATCTTTATGGCAAGAGTCACTCTGCTCTGGCTATCTCTTTGGTCTGCTGCAGCAAAGAGCTGGGAGCCCAATGGAAGCGTTCACCGGCTTATTACTGTTGGCCTACATCTTAATGTGCCCCCTCCAATATATTACTGTGTAACTATCTCAGATTATCTCAGATTCCATGTTACAATGTACAGCTCAATTTCCAAAACAATGTGAAATATCTTAGTCCTTGTAATCAGCCAAATAAATCACAAAACGTAAATCATGGCTCTGTTCTTGCTGCAAGGCGAAAATCAATCCGCCGCCTCCTAGGAAACGAAAAACAAAACTAGCCTCAGAGTGCCATCTAGTGGAGAGATCTAGCATGACCACAACAGGCTACTAAATTTTTCTACATGTGTCCTGTGCTCAGTCCTGCCTGACTCTTTTGAGACCCCATGGTTTGCAGACTGCCAGGCTCCTCTGCCCATATAATTTTTCAGGCAAGAACACTGGAGTGGGTTGCCATTTCCTTCTCCAGGGGATCGTCCCCACCCAGGGATCGAATTTGACCTCTTGCGCCTCCTGGATTGGCAGGTGGATTTTTTCCTGCTCCAGCACCTGGGAAACCCCAACTTTACCCAGGCTTTACACAAAACAAGAGAATAATTCGAAGAGAGCCTGTTGTCCAGGAAAGTCCTAGCTAATACCTGGCATCTAAGGAGAGAAATTGAAACCTAGAGACTGAGATAATGGTTAGCATCTCTCTCCTCTCTTGAAAAAAAAAAACTACTCCCTGGCTTAGAGGGAATGAAGGAGCAGGAAGAGGCCTGCTGTATGTCAAAAGAGTTGTACATACTTGTGCTCAGATTCCCGGGAGGGAGGGAATAGTCTCACTGGGGTGACTACTGTGAGACAGAAGAAATGACAGCAAATAACCAGGGGTTGGGGAAAAAAATGCAACTCCCTCAAGAAAAATTGACACTAGTGAAGATATGGCAGCAGTAAAATGAATTTTAATTATGAATGTTAGGGACTGTACAAGAGAAAGGCAGCCTAATGGGAGCCTGGAAGTCTAGAGATTGCCCTGAGGGTGGGAAGGGAGAGGNAAAAATTGACACTAGTGAAGATATGGCAGCAGTAAAATGAATTTTAATTATGAATGTTAGGGACTGTACAAGAGAAAGGCAGCCTAATGGGAGCCTGGAAGTCTAGAGATTGCCCTGAGGGTGGGAAGGGAGAGGAATGCCGAGACAAAGATCACTGGAATTCCAGTTCTATCGCTAAGATTCCTGCTAGGGGAAGGAGTTTGGCAAGCCCCCTGTGTATAACTTGGTTCTTTATTAACATGAAAGTCAAAGTGTTCGTGCCTCCCACATAGTCCCGAGTCTCCCGCATTGCAAGCGGATTCTTTACTGTCTGAGCCACCAGGGAAGCCGATCTTTATTGTCATAAATGCCTATAAGATGAGTACGCTAAAAAAGAAGTGAAAGACTTTTGCTGAGCACTGTCTTTACCTAAACTTGGTAGAAAAGGGGGCTGTCTGGAGCTACTCTATAAATTGACTCCATAAAGAAATAAAGCCCGAATCTTAGTACATCTAAATCTTATGGGTACTTTTTAGAAAAGAGGGATTGCAGGCCTCATCTGCTGAGATTTGGGGATTGATCTGAAGTAGGACTTAGGGATTTGCAGTACCATTTCCATTCTGCTACAGGCGGTCTGGGACCATATTTAAGAAGTACTCCCTGCTGAGTCAAGACCAAGTGAGCCGAGACTTCCTGCCTCCAAGGAAGCAAAAGTAACACGGAGAGGCGGCGAAGTGCCGTCTGTGCCGCTGCTGTTAGCTGCCTGTCCCAGGAGACCATCAGGTTCTAAGCGGACCGCCTCACCCATACGCCCAGGATTTCCACTTTATTATCTGTTTACTATTTAGGGCTGTGCTGGTCTTCATTGCTGCGGGGAGTCTTTTCTGTAGCTGCAGTGAGTGGGCGCCGTTCTCTAGTTGCATACGGGGGCTTCTCATTGCGGCAGGCAGAGGGTGACGGCTTCAGCACTGTGCACGTGGCCTCAGTAATTGCGGCTCCCAGGCTCCAGAGCACGGGATCAGTAGTTAGGGCGCCCCGGCGTCAGTTGCTCCGCAGCACGTGGGACCTTTCCAGACAAGGGATGAACCTGTGTCTCCTGCTTTGGCAGGCAGATTCTTTACCACTGAGCCACCAGGGAAGGCCTGGGATTTCCCAGTTTTAGGACTGAAGTCGCCACACCTCGGGAGAACCTGAAGCTCCAAGCAAATTGGGATGGCTGGTCTCCTCACTGAATACACCATCTTAAAAGAGTTGTGTAGCAAGCTCGGCAAAGAACACGAGGGCCTCTTGAAGACTTATACACTGAGAACCTTACCACTGGGGAATACCTGAGAAGTTACACCAGTATGAGGAGTAAATGTCCATCTGGAGCAGCTGCCCTTGCTAACAATAGGAAAGAGCTGCTATGCAGGTGCTCACTGGTTGGAGCCATCACAGGAGCAATAGATGACCTGTCCTGCTAGAACCAACTTTTTTTTAAGCTTTAGTATTTCCCACCTCCTCCCCCCCTCCGCTTTTTTTTTTTTTTTTTTTGCAAATCAGTAAAATCAACTGACAATAAAAGGTAGAGAGGAAATGAATTTGGCATAAACTTCTATTAGGAAAGAATAATGTAAGCCTGAACTTGGTATGAAGTCTTCTGAAACCTCCAATTCCGTTAACATGTCATCCCTTTGCATCCCAGAAACAAATTAACTCTTCCTCCCAGTTTTTCAATACGGTCCATGTATGCTCAGTCATGTTCAACCCTTTGTGACCCCATGGGCTGTAGCCTGCCAGGCTCCTCCGTCCATGGTTTTATTCTGTCAAGAATACTGAAGTGGGTTGCCATTTCCTTCTCCCAGGGAATCTTCCCAAGCCAGGGGTCAAACCTCAATCTCCTGCAGCTCCTACATTGGCAGGTGGTGGATTCTTTACCACTTAAGCCACATGGGAAACCCGAAAATCTCATTAGNCTCTGTTCAGGGAAAAAGCAAGCACTGGTATTGCCAGTATTATGGGAAAAGAATAAAACAGAATAACTATTTGCATGGTCTTAATGTTTATAATTAATGAACATTTTGTAACAAAAAATAAAAGTAACTTTAAAAAGTGAGTGTTTAGCATAAGTATTCATTAAAATGTTGAAGTACATCAGGCCACTGGTAACCATACTGTTACTGGTGAAATAGTTTGTCCTACAGGCTATGAAAGTGAAAGTGTGAGTTGCTCAGCCATGTCCAACTCTTTGCCATCCCATGAACTATAGTCCCCCAGGCTCCTCTGTCCATGGACTTCTCCAGGCAAAAATACTAGCATGGATAGCTATTCCCTTCTCCAGGGGATCTTCCCAACCCAGGGATCAAACCCAGGTCTCCTGCATTTCAGGCAGATTCTTTACCATCTGAGCCACCAGGGAAGTCTTCCTATGGACTATAGTCTCATTTTTAATATTTTCAAATTGCCCATAGCTTCAAGTATAAGAGGATCACTTAGTGTGTATTTGAAAAAGGAAGAGGGAAAGATTCTCATCACTATGCCACAGAAATTTGTTAAGTTTGACCCAGTCAGAGACAGTTTAGTGAAAAATGGCATGTTCATGTATAGCTTATAGAAACAAAAAGAAGCAAGCCTAGAGAAACACGAGTAATCTTACACAGAGGAGCTAAGAGGAAATTTAAGAATTTAACACTTCCTCTTTGTGAAAAACTGGTAGGCCAAAATTGGCTAGCAGCGGTTGTGTTATGTAGACAGGAAGCAACCATGCACCTAAATAGCAGCATGCTATTAAGTTAAATGTAAGGAAAGGTTCATTTACTCTATGAGTTGTTTCAGAATACAGGAAAAAAAATACAAAACATGGGGAAGTTAAGTGATGAGTTTTCATAGTTGTATTTAGAGAGGGCAAAGTTATCTCAGATGTGTGCCTGTCAAAATGTAAAAGGACAGGTAAGAGTGCTCAGAGATTTGGATGAGAAATATTATATCAGTAGCCTAAGAGAGTAACAAATTGTGAAGAATTAAATGAATATTGAATACATGGTTATAATTAAAATGCTGCCCTCTAAGAAATTATGATAAACAGTTTGTGTTAATTCTTATATCCTCATTTTAAAAAATCTAAACCTTGCAGAAAACAAGAGTTTAATTAAATTTAATTGCACTTTAAGCTGCAAACAAGCCACATAGATTACCACTATCTAGAAATAACCACTTTTATCATTATGTGAACATCATTATAAATATGCTTTTACTTATTTAATATACATAATTTTTTCATCTTTATTGAAGTATGCAAGTCAAGAACCAACAGTTAGAACTGGACATGGAAAAACACACTGGTTCCAAATTGGGAAAGGAGTACATCAAGGCTGTTTATTGTCACCCTGCTTATTTAATTTATATGCAGAGTACATCATGCTAAATGCTGGGCTGGATGAAGCACAAGTTGGAATCAAGATTGCTGGGAGAAATATCAATAACCTCAGATGCACAGATGACATCACCCTTATGGCAAAAAGCAAAGAGGAACTAAAGAGCCTCTTTAGTTGAGGCTCTCAAACAAAAGTTGATGAAAGTGAAAGAGGATAATGAAAAAGTTGGCTTAAAACTCAACATTCAGAAAACTAAGATCATGGCATCCGGTCCCAACACTTTATGGCAAACACATGGGGAAACAATGGAAACAGTGAGAGACTTTATTTTGGGGGGCTCAAAAAATCACTGCAGATGGTGACTGCAGCCATGAAATTAAAAGACACATACTCCTTGAAAGAAAAGCTATGACCAAACTAGACAGAATGCTAAAAATCAGAGACATTATTTTGTCAACAAAAGTCCGTCTAGTTAAGGCTATTTTTTTTTTTCAGTAATCATGTATGGATGTGAGAGTTGGACTATAAAGAAAGCTGAGTGCTGAAAAAATTGATGCTGTTGAATTGTGGTGTTGGAGAAGACTCTTGAGAGTCCTTTGGACTGCAAGGAGATCAAACTAGTCAATCCTAAAGGAAATCAGTCCTGAATATTCATTGGAAGGACTGATGCTGAAGCTGAAACTCCAATACTTTGCCTACCTGATACAAAGAACTGACTCATTTGAAAAGACTGGGAAAGATTAAGGGTAGGAAGAGAAGGGGACAACAGAGAATGAGATGGTTGGATGGCATCACTGATTCGATGGACATGAGTTTGAGAAAACTCCAGGAGTTGATGATGGACAGGGAAGCCTGGTGTGCTGTAGTCCATGGGGTCACAAGAGTTGGACATGACTGAGCGACTGAACTGTACTGAAATACAATTATTACACAATAAACTGAAATTATTTAAAATATACCAAGTAATGAGTTTGTTCTGTGAAGACACACCATAAAACTGTCACCACAATCATTACCTAATGATAGATAAAGAAAGTTTTGAAGATAATATATATGTTCATTATTTTGATTGTGTATTTAAAAACACAAAATTTTTAAATAAATATTAACTCCTGTACTTATCTTCAAAATCCTAAGACATTGATATTATTTTTATCCCCATTTAAAAATAAGAAAATTAAGGTATAAAAGGATTAAGTAAATTCCCAAGATCATACAACTAGTAAGCATCAATTGAATTTTACCCTTGGCATTCTGGAATATAAATTATACATTTAAGTATGATATCTATATGTACATACTGGTAGAAAGATAAATTTTCTTTTGCAAAATAATGTAACCACATTAAAGTCACATTTCAAAAGTAGTCAATTTTATTTTACTTGGATTTAAAAATATATAAACAGAAGTAGGCATGAAGGAATCATTGAACTTTAAATAAATTTTCCTTCACTAAAGATGTTATTTCTGCAAGATCCCTTAAGTTTATAAAAATAAATTATTATAAACATTAGTAGAATAAAGGGAAATTGTGACTCTTACTTAGTTTATTTAGCATCCCTTAAGAGCTTAGAATGAAGATATTACTTAACTTTAATGGAAAGACTATGTAGCATATTGGTTGGGTATATGTCACCTTCTGGGAAGCTATTTCTATGGAAGTGAGTTTAACGTGAGACAGTAATGAGAGACAAAGGGAGAAAAGGGGGGAGACAGAGAGAGAAAGTGACACAGAGCACATAGGGAGAAATTCTCAAGTGTAAGTCAGTGGTTGAAACAAGTGATGATTTTGTGTCTCAGGGAACATTTCACAATGTTTGGAGACATTTTTGGTTGTCCCAGTTTGAGTATTTCTGGCATCTAGTGGGCAGAGGCAGGGATGCTGCTAAACATTCTACAAAGCGTGGGATCAGCCTCCTTCTAACAGCAAAGCGTCATTCGGCCCCAGAAGTCAATGCTACCGTAGCTGACCGAGTGTGAGAGAGCAGTCATGAGTAAGTCAAAGGCAGGGACAGAACAAAAGGCGGCAGGGGTTCCTGGGCAGCCGAAGCTGTAGCAGTAAAAGCCAAGCCAAGAGGGAAGCTAGCACTTGCCCACAGCAGCAGAGCTCTTACAGGGAATAACAGCAACTAGAAGCCTACTTCTGAGTCCACAACAGGAATTGTCAAGAAAGAACCCAGTCTCCAGAATGATCCCGAACCTTGACTCACATTTGAGTTTCCCCTAAGATCTGCTGAGACATGTTTCCTGCTTTATTTATAGGTCGAAACTGAGAAATAGCGGAGAAGGCAATGGCACCCCACTCCAGTACTCTTGCCTGGAAAATCCCATGGATGGAGGAGCCTCGTGGGCTGCAGTCCATGGGGTCGCTAAGAGTCGGACACGACTGAGTGACTTCACTTTCACTTTTCACTTTCATGCATTGGAGAAGGAAATGGCAACCCACTCCAGTATTCTTGCCTGGAGAATCCCAGGGACAGGGGAGCCTGGTGGGCTGCTGTCAATGGGGTCTTACAGAGTCGGACACGACTGAAGCGACGTAGCAGCAGCAGAGAAATAAACTTCTCTCTCCTGCTAAGCATTTAAACATTCCTTTTTATTTTTGGAAAGCTGCAAGAGACCTAAAAGAATCTCCCAGTTTGATGACATATTACAGCCCTATGATCTTTGGTATTGAAATATATATAGCTTCAAATCAGGAATTTCCCCCAAATCATTCATTCATTTCACCAAAATGAGTTCACACTGTTTTTCACATATATTGCTGTTCCCCTCTACATGGCAAAATCAAACTTATGTTACGGGTACAGTCTGATCTTTTAACAGAATCTTTAATAACTATCGAGTTAAAAACGTAAAATTATTTAATATTAAAACAAAAAAAGATTATCATCTCCTACTATTATTTTAATAGTTAAAGAATGAAACAAAATCATATAATAAAACTCTTCACAATTGCAAACAAAATTATTACTATTGTCTTGATAAAATTGTTATAATTTCTAATAAGAATTTACAACAAAAATCCATACTTTTAATATGGTACCATTTTTTATTTTTTTTAAGCCTGTAATGAAATTACACAACTTTGGTAAATTAAATGTTGGAACAATCTCAGTTCTCCTTTTGAGATAAGTCTGCCTGATTCTTTCACATTTGTTTATGGAACAGTTGACACATTTACTGTGACACAGTAATTTTGAATACATTTGAAATAATTTAGCATTATTATGAATGTTATTGATAAATATAAAAATTTATGGAATGAGATGAGAAATTATAATTTCAATTATAATCTACTATTTATTAAATGTTTTATTAAATAAATAATACATTTATTATTAAATGTATGAACAGAGAAAATTATAAAAATATAAAATCTCTATAAATGTTAAGATTTTCTAAAAAAATGGTAATCATAGGGGCTAGGTCATAGCTGTTATATTGAAATAAGGGACATAGAATGTGCAACATGCATGCATGCATGCTAAGTCATTTCAGTCGTGTCTGACTCTGTGTGACCCTATGGACTGTAGCCTGCCAGGCTCCTCTGTCCTTGGGATTCTCCAGGCAAGAGTACTGGAGTGGGCTGCCATGCCTCCTCCAGGGGATCTTTCCAACCCAGGAACTGTACCCATATCTTTTACATCTCCTGCATTTGCAGGCAGGTTCTTTACCACTAGTGCCACCTGAGAAGCCCCAAAATATGTAACATAGTTACTAACAAATGCTAAGTGCTCTTAAGTGTTAGTCGCTCAGCGGTATCTGACTCTTTCCGGCCCCATGGACTATAACCAGCCAGGCTTCTCTGTCTACAGAATTCTCCAGGAAAGAATACAGGAGTGGGTTGCCATGCCTTCCTCCGGGAAATCTTCCCAACGCAGGGTTTGAACCTGGGTCTCCTACATTAGTGGCAGATTCTTTACTATCTGAGCCATCAGGTAAGTCCTAAGGGCTCATAAATGTCAATGATTATTGTTGTTGGCATTTGCATTATCATGATCTCAGAAAAATAATTGTATTAAGTCTAAAGTTCACTCAGTGCAATGAAAATAGCCACAAAACTACTTATTTAGGACTACAACTAATTTAATGCTGTTTTCTAAACCTACAGCTTATTTTAGATTTATTTAGACTCATCAATTGGGTAGGAAAAAAAAATTTTCCAAAACTGAAAATAAGTGAATTACTTTTAAATATCACTCCATTTACCTACTGGAAGCTTGGGAACTGAAGGACCAAATAAGAACCAGTTCTGACAATCCTTCATTTAAGCTTGACAGCAGAGAACTTAAGCCACAAAAGTGCAACCGTTAACGATAGTGGAATTCAAATTTAATTTCCATATGACAGAGAGAGGTGAAAAAGTGGTTGTCTCTAACATTCAAATTTTCACAATAAAGTGCGTGTGAAGGTAATTGCTCCAAACACTATGACAAATTAAGGCAGCACCATTGATTACTACACTGGAGACAGAGAATAAGCACTAATTACCATGAAGAGAAGACTTGAAAAACACTCAAGTCAAATGTCATAGAAATGCCAACCCACAGGCTGAGCTGGACTTCCAGTTTTAGAAAGCAAGTACAATTTTGAGGATGTCGGTGGGGACCACAGATAGTGCTCTAAAACTTTCCCAATAGAAATATTGAGGATCTGAGCTTAAACCTATGAATTAAACAATAAAGTTATGAGAAGACTTTTCATTTCTTTATGACTCCATTCCTTTAGGGTCTATTTTGTAATCTACAGAACCATAAAGAAAATTAAGGTTTTTCTATGATTTTAGCCAGATGAAAATTGCAGTTTATTTAGATTATTTGGCAAGTCAGAGGGAAAAAAAATGAATTCTGGCAATTATGTTTTTGTACTGTTATTCCAGTGTGTTACATCTTAGTGATTTTTTTTTTCCTCAAGTACTGGGTTTCTTCTCAGTGGAAGTAAATTGTTCAGCATGTTCAAAGTAGTGGTCAGGTAATTATGCTATTTGAAATCTTTTAGAAGGTGCTCTCCTAACCAATTTAACAATTTAGGAGAAAGGCTTAATTTCAAGCTCCAGATGAAACTGTTCTAATTCTAAAAAATTTCAATCAGATCCAGAAAGACAGTATAATTCCTCTTTGTTGGCAATGGAGACCTTTTAAGGAAGGTAGATCTCCCTATATCCTGCAGAATGGATTAACTGGACAGGTCAAGCTAGGGACAAGCCCAGCTGGCCAGCGCCCCTTTGTATTTCGGTGTTTAACACTGTAAGTATATGTGCCCTAAAAGTGATTTTGATTAACCAGGGAGAAATAAAGAAATATTTTTAATATTGCAAAGAAAGAAAATATTTAATTTTTTTATATGTACTGGTTGCATGTGAAGTTGCTTCAATTGTGTCCGACTCTTTGCAGCCCGACAGACTGTAGCCCCCCAAGCTTCTCCATCCATAGCATGCTCCAGGCATGAATACTGGAGTAGGTTGCTATGTCCTCCTTTGGGGGATCTTCCCAACCCAAGGACTGAACCCATGACTCTTGTGTTACCTGCACTGGCAAGCAGGTTCTGCACCACTGGCCCCACCTAGGACACCCTTATGTGTAGTACTTGTTTTTAATTCTCACTCCATTCAATAACTGATCTGATCAGTCAAGTATTTTTGAATCCCCAGTACGTGGCCTCTAATATTTTACATTCTAGTCTGCAATGGGAAAATTTTAATATAACAAACATCTATAAACAATGTGTTGAAATAGTTATCTACAAAGTACAACAGTAACTTTGAAGATGGAGTTGTTAGATATTTCTAGTAAAATAAATGATGTTTTAGTGAAAATGAATTTGAATTTTGCCTGATAAGAAAACAACGAGTCATTCAGACATATAAGAGGGAAGAAGACATTCAGTTTATTGAAATAAAGGTAATGCATGCATTCATTCCAAATGTGTTTTGAGCACTTACCACAAAGACAAACTGTTTGTGGTACAGGGATGAAACACAAAGTCAAGTGCCTGTTCTCAAGGAGCTTAAATTCTAGTAGAGGAAAACAAACAAAATAATAAGCAAAACACACCATGTTAGTTGGTGAGAAGAGCCCTGAAGTCCTAGGAAGTAAAAGAAAACAGTAAAGGAATAAAGAGTGCCTTAGGGAGGATTGCTGTTTTAGAGAGGGCAGCCGGGGAGGGCCCCTCTGATAAGGCAGCATTTGAGAAGATGCCTGAAGCGAAAGCACTCTGTGTGCAGACAGTGTATGTGGGACAAAGGCATTCAAGAAAGAAAGGTAAGTGCAAAGACCCAGAGTAGGGAACGTGGGTAGACATGTTTGAGGAACAGATTGTACAGATTAATGAAAAAGATTGTGTAAATTTAGCTGGCTGAAGAGTGGTCAAGACAGACTGGAGGGAAGGCTAGTAATGTGTACTTCACGTAGACTGAGTAGCACCACTCTAAGGTCAGTTCACTTCAGTTCAGTTCAGCCGCTCAGTCGTGTCCAACTCTTTGCGACCCCATGGACTGCAGCACACTAGGCTTCCCTGTCCATCACCAACTCCCGGAGCTCACTCAGACTCATGTCCATAGAGTCGGTGAAGCCATCCAGCCATCTCATCCTCTGTCGTCCCCTTCCCTTCCTGCCTTCAGTCTTTCCCAGCATCAGCTTCTTCTCCAGAGAGTCAGTTCTTCCTATCAGGTGGCCAAACTATTGGAGTTTCAGCTTCAGCACCAATCCTTCCAGTGAATATTCAGGACTGATCTCCTTTACGATGGACTCCTTGCAGTCCAAGGGAATCTCAACAGTCTTCTCCAGCACCACAGTTCAAAATAATCAAGTCTTCGGTGCTCAGCCTTCAATATAATCCAACTCTCAAATCCATACACGGCTACTGGAAAAACCATAGCTTTGACTAGATGGACATTTGTTGGCAAATTACTGTTTCTGATTTTTAACTTGCTGTCTAGGAGAAGGCAATGGCACCCCACTCCAGTACTTTTGCCTGGAGAATCCCAGGGATGGGGGAGCCTGGTGGGCTGTCTATGGGGTTGCACAGAGTTGGACACTACTGAAGTGACTTAGCAGCAGCAGTAGCAGCAGGAGCTAGGTNTGGAATTCAAATTTAATTTCCATATGACAGAGAGAGGTGAAAAAGTGGTTGTCTCTAACATTCAAATTTTCACAATAAAGTGCGTGTGAAGGTAATTGCTCCAAACACTATGACAAATTAAGGCAGCACCATTGATTACTACACTGGAGACGGAGAATAAGCACTAATTACCATGAAGAGAAGACTTGAAAAACACTCAAGTCAAATGTCATAGAAATGCCAACCCACAGGCTGAGCTGGACTTCCAGTTTTAGAAAGCAAGTACAATTTTGAGGATGTCGGTGGGGACCACAGATAGTGCTCTAAAACTTTCCCAATAGAAATATTGAGGATCTGAGCTTAAACCTATGAATTAAACAATAAAGTTATGAGAAGACTTTTCATTTCTTTATGACTCCATTCCTTTAGGGTCTATTTTGTAATCTACAGAACCATAAAGAAAATTAAGGTTTTTCTATGATTTTAGCCAGATGAAAATTGCAGTTTATTTAGATTATTTGGCAAGTCAGAGGGAAAAAAAATGAATTCTGGCAATTATGTTTTTGTACTGTTATTCCAGTGTGTTACATCTTAGTGATTTTTTTTTTTCCTCAAGTACTGGGTTTCTTCTCAGTGGAAGTAAATTGTTCAGCATGTTCAAAGTAGTGGTCAGGTAATTATGCTATTTGAAATCTTTTAGAAGGTGCTCTCCTAACCAATTTAACAATTTAGGAGAAAGGCTTAATTTCAAGCTCCAGATGAAACTGTTCTAATTCTAAAAAATTTCAATCAGATCCAGAAAGACAGTATAATTCCTCTTTGTTGGCAATGGAGACCTTTTAAGGAAGGTAGATCTCCCTATATCCTGCAGAATGGATTAACTGGACAGGTCAAGCTAGGGACAAGCCCAGCTGGCCAGCGCCCCTTTGTATTTCTGTGTTTAACACTGTAAGTATATGTGCCCTAAAAGTGATTTTGATTAACCAGAGAGAAAGAAAGAAATATTTTTAATATTGCAAAGAAAGAAAATATTTAATTTTTTTATATGTACTGGTTGCATGTGAAGTTGCTTCAGTTGTGTCCGACTCTTTGCAGCCCGACAGACTGTAGCCCCCCAAGCTTCTCCATCCATAGCATGCTCCAGGCATGAATACTGGAGTAGGTTGCTATGTCCTCCTTTGGGGGATCTTCCCAACCCAAGGACTGAACCCATGACTCTTGTGTTACCTGCACTGGCAAGCAGGTTCTGCACCACTGGCCCCACCTAGGACACCCTTATGTGTAGTACTTGTTTTTAATTCTCACTCCATTCAATAACTGATCTGATCAGTCAAGTATTTTTGAATCCCCAGTACGTGGCCTCTAATATTTTACATTCTAGTCTGCAATGGGAAAATTTTAATATAACAAACATCTATAAACAATGTGTTGAAATAGTTATCTACAAAGTACAACAGTAACTTTGAAGATGGAGTTGTTAGATATTTCTAGTAAAATAAATGATGTTTTAGTGAAAATGAATTTGAATTTTGCCTGATAAGAAAACAACGAGTCATTCAGACATATAAGAGGGAAGAAGACATTCAGTTTATTGAAATAAAGGTAATGCATACATTCATTCCAAATGTGTTTTGAGCACTTACCACAAAGACAAACTGTTTGTGGTACAGGGATGAAACACAAAGTCAAGTGCCTGTTCTCAAGGAGCTTAAATTCTAGTAGAGGAAAACAAACAAAATAATAAGCAAAACACACCATGTTAGTTGGTGAGAAGAGCCCTGAAGTCCTAGGAAGTAAAAGAAAACAGTAAAGGAATAAAGAGTGCCTTAGGGAGGATTGCTGTTTTAGAGAGGGCAGCCGGGGAGGGCCCCTCTGATAAGGCAGCATTTGAGAAGATGCCTGAAGCGAAAGCACTCTGTGTGCAGACAGTGTATGTGGGACAAAGGCATTCAAGAAAGAAAGGTAAGTGCAAAGACCCAGAGTAGGGAACGTGGGTAGACATGTTTGAGGAACAGATTGTACAGATTAATGAAAAAGATTGTGTAAATTTAGCTGGCTGAAGAGTGGTCAAGACAGACTGGAGGGAAGGCTAGTAATGTGTACTTCACGTAGACTGAGTAGCACCACTCTAAGGTCAGTTCACTTCAGTTCAGTTCAGCCGCTCAGTCGTGTCCAACTCTTTGCGACCCCATGGACTGCAGCACACTAGGCTTCCCTGTCCATCACCAACTCCCGGAGCTCACTCAGACTCATGTCCATAGAGTCGGTGAAGCCATCCAGCCATCTCATCCTCTGTCGTCCCCTTCCCTTCCTGCCTTCAGTCTTTCCCAGCATCAGCTTCTTCTCCAGAGAGTCAGTTCTTCCTATCAGGTGGCCAAACTATTGGAGTTTCAGCTTCAGCACCAATCCTTCCAATGAATATTCAGGACTGATCTCCTTTACGATGGACTCCTTGCAGTCCAAGGGAATCTCAACAGTCTTCTCCAGCACCACAGTTCAAAATAATCAAGTCTTCGGTGCTCAGCCTTCAATATAATCCAACTCTCAAATCCATACACGGCTACTGGAAAAACCATAGCTTTGACTAGATGGACATTTGTTGGCAAATTACTGTTTCTGATTTTTAACTTGCTGTCTAGGAGAAGGCAATGGCACCCCACTCCAGTACTTTTGCCTGAAAAATCCCAGGGATGGGGGAGCCTGGTGGGCTGTCTATGGGGTTGCACAGAGTTGGACACTACTGAAGTGACTTAGCAGCAGCAGTAGCAGCAGGAGCTAGGTTGGTCATAGCTTTTCTTCCAAGGAGCAAGTGTCTTTTAATTTTGTGGCTGCAATCACCATCTGCAGTGATTTTCAAGCCCCCCTCAAAATAAAGTCTCTCACTATTTCCATTGTTTTCCCGTGTATTTGCCATGAAGTGATGGGACCAGATGCCGTGATCTTAGTTGTCTGAATGTTAAGTTTTAAGCCAACTTTTTCACTCTCCTCTTTCACTTTCATCAAGAAGCTCTTTAGTTCTTCACTTTCTGCCATAAAGGTGGTGTCATCTGCATATCTGAGGTTACTGATATTTCTCCCAGCAATTTTGATTCCAGCTTATGCTTCACCCAGCCCAGCATTTCACATGATATACTCTGCACATAAGTTAAATAAACAGGGTGACAATACACAGCCTTGACATACTCCTTTCCCAGTTTGGAACCAGTCTGTTGTTCCATGTCCTGTTCTAACTGTTGCTTCTTGACCTGCATACAAATTTCTCAGGAGGCAAGTAAGGTGGTGTGGCATTTCCATCTCTTTAAGAATTTTCCAGTTTGTTGTGATCCACACCATTGAAGGCTTTGGCATAGTCAATAAAGCAGAAGTAGGTGTTTTTCTGGAACTCCCATGATTTTTCTATGATCCAGTGGATGTTGGCAATTTTATCTCTGGTTCCTCTGCCTTTTTCTAAATCCAGCTTGAACGTCTAGAAGTTCACGGTTCACATGCTGTTGAAGCCTGACTTGGGGAATTTTGAGGATCACTTTGCTAGTGTGTGAGATGAGTGCAATTGTGCAGTAGTTTGAACACTCTTTGGCATTATCTTTCTTTGTAATTGGAATGAAAACTGGCCTTTTCCAGTCCTGTGGCCACTGCTGAGTTTTCCAAATTTGCTGGCATATTGAGTGCAGCACTTTCACAGCATCATTTTCTAGGATTTGAAATAGCTCAACTGAGGGAAATATGATCTTTGTTTTAGAAAGAAAACTGGTGGTAATATAGACAGCCAAAGTGGAGAGATCAAATATAAGCCTAGTAAAATGGTCCAGGTAAGAGAAGATGACGGTCTAAAGTCAGACAGTGGTCATCAGATGGAGAGATGTAGGAGGCAAAATCATAAGGATGGTCATGAATTGGACTTGCAGAATTAGGGAGAGGGAAGATAAAAGAGATTCAAAACCTTATGGCTTTCACAACTAGCTAAATGGTACCATTTGCAAAAGTTTGAATTACTAAAGGAGGGTTGCATGCAAACAGAAAACAATGAGTTGTGTTGCACCCAGTGAATTTCAGGGTCCTAAATAATATCTAGAGAGAGAGATTCAGTATGCAAAAGAATGCCTACAACTAAAAAGAATACAACAAGCTTATTTATTTTTAAATCAGGACTTGGGCTTCTCGGGTATTTCAGTGGTAAAGAATCCACCTGCAGGGCAGGGCATGCAGATTCGATCCCTGGGTCAGGAAGATACCTTGGAGAAGGAAATGGCAATCCACGCCAGTATTCTTGCTTGGAGAATTCCATGGACAGAGGGGCCTGGTGTGCTACAGTCCATGGGGTCACAAAGAGTCAGACACTACTGAGCAACTGCGCATGCATAAAAATATAAACACATATAAAGGAAAACAAATGACCAATAAACAAAACTTTCATTCTATCCATGCACTTGCAGCCCAAGCTGTCCCTGGTCTGATGGAGCTGTGAGGTTGAAGGACTGAGACAGAGCTGCCAAGGTCACTCACAAAACATTCTCAATTTCTGCTAAATCTAGACCTTTCCTCTCTCCCCATTTGGAGCTTCCATCTCTCCAAGAGACACTTGTTGATAAAGAGCTATACAGCATTTCTCTAGTATTCTATTAGTATTGCCTCTCTATCCATCACTCAGTACAACAAAGGAAGAGACAACAGGATCCATACTCTTTAGAGAGCAGAGGAGACTGGAGTTATAAATGCATATGTGTTAATAATTTTGCCCATCCCAGAAAGCAAAGCCATAACCAAAAGGGGATAGAGACAGTATATTTGAAGGAAACAAAGAAGATAAATTAGCTATTGCTTAAGTACTGCTTTTTGATTCACCTTGCATCCTTCAAGAGTTCTTAGATTATTTTTCTTGAGACTATTNGAAAGCAAAGCCATAACCAAAATGGGATAGAGACAGTATCTTTGAAGGAAACAAAGAAGATAAATTAGCTATTGCTTAAGTACTGCTTTTTGATTCACCTTGCATCCTTCAAGAGTTCTTAGATTATTTTTCTTGAGACTATTTGCCATTAAATATGCAACTAAACTCCCTGAACCTCTTTCTAATTATACTGTTGGAAACTGACTAAATGGAAATAGTAATTTATAATCACAGCACTTTGATTTTGGATCTTTGAAACCCCTTGAGGACATTTAGAAACTGTCAAGCTTTTAATTTAATCCCTTAGACTGGAATGCCACAGAAAAGGTCAGAGAAACAGAAGGAATTATTCTGTCAAGAAATTAAGTCCTTTAAAATGGCATGAAACTTATTTGTGTAAATGAAAAATAAGAGGCCAACAATCATATGGTCTTTCCAGAAATTATTTATGTTCAAATCCATTTGCCTAATTTTGCTTAATATACTTGCTGTAATCACAGTATTAAAGGCATAATTGTGCCACCAGGGTTGTTAAATACCTATTTGAATCATTTTTAAGAATGGCCTTCCTATGTCAAGGTTTCCCCCATTTTCTGCATAGTACTTACCTTGCTATTTATCTGCTACTTCTTTAAAAAAGTAATTTGACTGCTTTAGGAAAGGGAACAGGAAGTAGGCTAAAGTGACAGTGGCTTTATTACCAGGAGTACTTTTAGCTTCATATTTTCTGTGTTGGAGCTTGGATTAAAAGGTCACATCTGAGAATTATAAGAGCAAAGCTGTCATCAAGACAAGTCTGAAATTCATTTCTAAGTATATGATTAAAACACCCATAATTATGGGTTCCCATGGGACACCTGAACATAATAGAACTCTGTTTAAAAAAACTACATAATAACTAGAATGTCTCAATTCTTTTTTCGCTCCACCATGACAGAAATGGCTGGCTTTCACAGACAGTAGTTTTCAAGTGGCACAGTGGTAAAGAATCTGCCTGCCAGTGCAGGAGACAGAGGAGATGAAAGCTTGATTTCTGGATAAGGAAGATCCCTTGCGGGGAGGAGATAGCAACCCACTCCATGATCCTTGCCGGAAAAAAATCCCATGGATAGAGGAGCCCAGCAGACTATAATCCACAGGGTCACAAAGAGATGGGCACAACTGAACGCATGCACAGATTTTTCAAACAGCTGCAAGAGAGGGAATGCTGGTGGCTGACAGAGGGATGAGGAAGCTCAAAATCTGTGAAGTAGGAGAGGGTAAGACCCCAATACGTGCAGCTTGATAAAATCTCTCTTTCCCATTTGGTTGTATGAATAGAGTCATTTCATTTATTTTATATCAACGTATGCAGGGCAATGCTAAGTACATAGCTAATGCTGAATAAATATCAAGTGAACATATAAAATATATTGTTTTATTAAATATATTTTGCAGCCTGATATAGAGGATATTCTGTTAAGCATATCTAAATATAATATATAGATATAGCTGTAATATAGATATGAATCCTATCTAATCAATAAACATATATAATTTTAATGACTTCCTAGTGCCAGCCAACAACTTTTCTGCTTTCTGAATACTGGCTCCATTAAATTTTTTTGAGTTGGATATTTACATGCTGAGAAAATTTTGCATTGGAATTTGTTCAACATAGTCCCATAAATCTTATTCCCTTTACAAAGTCCATAAAATTTCCCTCACCCAAATTAGATTGATCTCAGCTTATTATATCAAAACATCTGTACTCCTACTTTACTGCATTTGTGGGTGTCTTTCATTGTTTCCATTTATCTTTCCCCTCCTTTTACCACTCCTGAATGCTTTCTTCTGTTAAAGCAAGGTGGAATGTAAGTCAGGTTTGCTGAATTTAATTAACGCAGAGGAAATAGCTATCCTAGCAAGAAAAACAAAGTAAATGCTTTCAGAATTTTCTCTACTAGTGAATGAGACTTTCTTTGCCAAGTGTAGATAGAAGTTAGGAATCAGGAAGGTGGAAAGAAATCCATTTACAGATAAATTACTTGAAAATAATTTTGAAATTACTGAATTATTTCAATAAAAAATTAAATATCAACATGTAATTCCAATGATGGAATTCATCCATTTTCAATATTCTCGGAGAGAAAAGCATAAAGAAAGCAAAAATTTCTGGAATAATTAAGGATTTGGATATAGTGTACAACTGAGTATAAATAAGAATATTCAAATAACAAGAATATAACATTGTATATACTATAAAATCTTAGTGAACTTAAATTTATATGTTGTTATTCAGAAGGCATGTTATGGTCTTTCAGGTTTATAAACCATATTTACAGATTATATCAAATCTTATTTTTTTGTACTTGAGATGAATATTTAAAGGCAGTGAAAGCCTAAAATCTTAGAATTAAAGCCTAAACTTTCATGTCATTCAAATATCTTATTTTAAGAACTAAAAAGGGCCCTGAGAATTGATAAAGTCAAAAAGTTGGTTAAAGTCAGAAACGAAAGCCAGGCGAGAGATGAGGTCAGAAGATTAAAGAAATGGAGTTAGTATTCCCCAAGCGAGTTGGAAGACTGTGATTAAGAAGGCTGTGAGAGCAAAACCAGAACGTGGCAAGGACAGAGACATGGCAGTCAAGCCTGGATTTGCATCCTGCCTCCATCATACCTTAACTTTGTCAGTTTGAGTAAATAACACGCCACTCTGTGAACACTGGTTTCAATGATCAGTGTACTTTTACAGCCTATTTTAAAAAGAGATAAATGAGAAAATTTATAATTTCTTTAGTCTGAAAAGTATCCAATCTATTAAAAGGCTGAAAGAACTCTCATATCTTTAATTTAAATTCACCAATTAGATAAAAAATTGCTACATACATAGATATAAATGTAGATAAAAGTATAGATATAGACATAGACAGACATACAGATAGAGATTTGCCTTTTTCTCCAGAAAAATCTGAGAATTACAGGTGCAATGAGATATAGTGAGTCTTTCTATCCCTAAGCATTTAACTCATTACCTCCTAAAGATAAGGACATTGTCCTGTATAATTACAATAACATTATCATACGTAAGAAATTGAACAGTAATGCAACAATAATCATCTAACATTAGAAATATCCCCAAGTAGTTCAACAATGTAGTGTAGTTATTTTTTTCTCCTCTGCTCAAAGGTCAATTATGGGATTATTTTTAAAATTTGGAAAGTGTTTGCATAGTTCAAAATCAAAACTGCATAAAAAGTTATAATCATTGAAGTCTCATCCTCTTTCTCTTTCCCTTCCACTCTCCTCTTAGCAAATACTTCACTCATTTCTGCTTTATCCTTCCTAGGTTTCTTTTTTCCAGCACAAAGAGCTGGGATTAGCTATATGATGCTTGGTAAGTTACATGCTGTTTGTTTGTTTTAGTATTTTAAAAATCCATCTTATTAGGAAAATTATTAGATGTATGTAGTGAGCTAAATACTCTCTATACAAGGCAAATACGAGTATAACAAAAAAGTAAAGTGAAAAGATGAGAACAAATTGTAAGTTTTGTATCCTAATACAATTTCAAATAATATGTCATCCATGCTCACGTACACAACAAAAACAAATTTTACACACTTTCTCATCTTTTAACAAAATGTTGATGAATGTCTAAAGCAAACCCAATGAACTCAATTTGAACATCACTAGTTTAAACAAATATGTTGACTCATAAATAGCTACTGTATTATTATTACTCAATTACTGAGTTACAAAGTTTCAGTTCAGTTCAGTTCAGTCGCTCAGTCCTGTGTGACTCTTTGTGACCCCACAAATCCAGCACGTCATGTTTCTTAAATTTTAACAGGTAATAAGCTCATTTAGGTAATAAGTTTCCTCAGGACAGAGATATTGATTTATATAATTTATTTGGTTTCTCATTGAGCCTGGTATAATTAAGCATATAATGAAAATGTTTTTAAAAACTATTGGAAGGATGACTATATGAATGAATTATAAATAGAAGTCTGGCCAGACTGCAAAATTTACATTCTTTAATAAACTAATCATATATGCATATATAGCCACTCCATCTCCTACTTTAAAAGTTACTATTTCCAGTATAATTCACATAATTACTCAGAATTATTAGAAGATAGAGATAATTTATTCAATTGATATTTATTTGAATTATCCAGTTGCCTGACTTACAAGTTTCGTCAGTTATTCTGGAACCCAAAGACACAGTCTTATCCAAAAACACTCAAAATTTGTGTGAGATTTCAAAGTATCAATAAATTATTTCAGAATTCAGTTCCTTTAGAATGCAAAAAACGTACATTTTTCACATAGCTTTTTCTAAAGATGTGTGTATATTATTACCCACAAGATGGTGCTATTTTTCCACCAGCAAGCCTATAACCAGTCCTGTGAGACACTCACACACACACACACACACACACACACACACACACACACGCAGCTATAAAATAAAATATACAGGACAGAGGGGAAATAGTTTTATTTAATGGAAATCATGAAAATGCTTCTGAAACAGTTCTTAACGTTCTGCCTTCTCCAAATAGTCTTTTATTAGAATAAGTCTGTTTGCTGATACCTTAGCTTCCTATATACAACTAATTACTCAATGTTCCACACAAACGTGTAAGTCATCTCAGATTCAAGTCCAAAACTATAATTCATCTCAAATTCAAGTCCAAAACTAAACCCTTGATCCTCTTCATTGCCGTCCCGCTAAGCTTTCATGGAACTATTGCATCTTCCCATTCCTTGGGCAAAAATCCTTGGACTCATACACACTGCTTTCGTTTTTTATTTCTCCCTCTGTCCTCTCTCTCTCCTCCTCTCTACCCTCTGCCCGCCCCTCTGCTCTGTCCTCTCTCTTTTCACTCTTCCTGTCTCCCTTCTTCTCCCCACCTCTTGTCAGCTCCATTAGCAAATCCCACTGACTCTATTTTCAATGGATTGTCAGAATTCACTTCTCCACACCCAGATGGCGCTGCCCTCCTTCCTTCCGGCATGCTTCCCTACAGTTTCCTCTTGACCCGGGCAGTAGTCACTGGTTTCACTACCACTCAAATCATGTCACTGTCCTGCTCGAAACCTACAGTCTCCCCATTTCACTCAGGCTGAAACTCAGTCTTGGTTCCCAGTTCTCTCCCTTGCACCTCAGCTCTTACAGCTCCCCGCTTCTCTTTCTGGGCTCAGATCACATGAGCCGCCTTGCTTTTCTGCAAATGCAGGAGACCTCCCCCAGTCATGCCTCTCTTCTCTGTTCTTCCCGTTACTTGGAATGATGTTCTGCAAATGATTAAATAGGTACTGCCACAACATTTTCAAGCAGCTGATCAGATGGCACCTTCTCAATGAGGTCTAACCTGGCCCAGCCACATTTTAGTACTTTCCTGCCACTTGATTTTCAGCACACTACAAAGACTTTTAACTTAACATTGTTAATATCTGTTCTCCCCACGTTTATGAGAACAGAAATCTTGTTTAATTAATTTAAACCAAAGTTCTAGAATAGTGGTATTAGTAGGTGTTCAATAAGCATTTGAATGACTAAACCATACTCTAGACACTAATAACTAGTATTGAGATAGTGAAGGACTGGGAAGTCTGGCATGCTGCAGTCCGTAGGGTCACAACTTAGCGATTAAAAAAAAAAAACAGTTCGATCAAAACAAATTTGCTTTGCTATTTACAGGAAGTTTTTCATATAGAAATATGAAAAAAAATAAGTAAGGTGTCAAATTGATATTAAATTGGTATTAATCTTAATTCAAAAGATATTTACTTACAACCTGTGATATAGGACATACTTGCAATAAATGGCTAAACCAAAATGGCCATTGCTAAAGTTTGCAAAAGCTCTTTTGACATTACATGCTGTCATTTGATGTAAAGCTTCCTCCAGGAGACAAGATATTAGGAGGATACAGTAAGCCAAACTATGTTCCCAGAAGGTATATTTTTATAACATAAATGCATGTTAATAAATGCATACACATTTTTATGTATGACCAGTTTTGGGCTTTTATGTGAGAACATTTTAATATGGCTTTAGATGTGTATANAGATATTAGGAGGATGCAGTAAGCCAAACTATGTTTTCCAGAAGGTATATTTTTATAACATAAATGCATGTTAATAAATGCATACACATTTTTATGTATGACCAGTTTGGGGCTTTTATGTGAGAACATTTTAATATGGCTTTTATGCCTAGTCTGCACATGTGTAATTGTGGTGGAATCAGATGTGGCTAAAAAAGTCACTTTGTTTGATTCAGTAAGACGTCTCTGTGAGAAGTTGTTCCAGAATATGTGATTTCTAACATTTACACCAAAAATGGGGCCAGGGATTCCAAACCAAAACAACTTTTGGTCACACTCAATTCTGTCACAGTCTTTTAGATATGATATGAAGCTAAAACTATGTGTTCCACCAGTTCGACCATTTTTCTTAGTTTTACTAACTACTTTGGCTAAGCATACTTGTTATTAGTAAGTTATCTGACTAAATTGAAAAATAAGTAGTTGTAAGCTCGAAAATTAGTTAAAATGTCAAAATGAATTATGCAGACTCAGTGCAAGGCTCTTTATAAAAATTTGTGTTCGCATCTCTATGTGTAACTTTGCTTTGTAACACTTTCCCCCCACTTTCATAATCCTAGTCACATCCTTCACTATGAGAGTTATCCTTATTTCAGCAGGGTGACTGAATGATTTTATCAAGTATTGTCAGTTCATAATTTTAATATAAATTTTCCATTTATGTTTTAAACTGTGAAAGTTTTTTAAGTTAAAAAAACTAGAGTTTATTTTATTCTTGTTTTTAGTGACCTATACTGCTATTTATAAATTTCAAGCTTTCAAACTGATCATTGCAAAGAGGGAGAAAGAGGAAGGAAGGGAGGGAGGAAGGGAAGAAGGAAGCAATGATCTTAAATAATTTGGCAATGTTACTGACGGCTGATGGTTGGGTTTAGGCTAATAAAGTTAATTCAAGACACTTCGCCTTCAAGATGATACTCTCTGATCAAGCCCTGTTCTTTTATAGGAAGGGGCTGTCTGCTGCTGCTGCTGCTGCTAAGTCACTTCAGTCATGTCCGACTCTGTATGACCCCATAGATGGCAGCCCACCAGGCTTCCCCGTCCCTGGGATTCTCAAGGCAAGAACATTGGAGTGGGTTGCCAGTTCCTTCTCCAATGCATGAAAGTGAAAAGTGAAAGTGAAGTTGCTCAGTTGTGTCCGACACTCAGCTACCCCATGGAATGCAGCCCACTAGGCTCCCCCATCTCTGAGATTCTCCAGGCAAGAGCACTGGACTGGAGTAGGTTGCCATTTTCTTCTCCAATGCGTGAAAGTGAAGTCGCTCAGTTGTGTCTGACCTTCAGCGACCCCATAGACTGCGACCTTCCAGACTCCCCCATCCATGGGATTTTCCAGGCAAGAGTACTGGAGTGGGGTGCCATTGCCTTCTCCAATTCTTCATTCCAACAGCTGAAATAAACACTACCTAGTATAAAATTTTTACTTAATGGTAAAATTGTTTAGTTCTCACCACATGTACTGTGCCTCTTTTTCAGTTGCATAAAAAACAGCTTGCATGTACCCTGCAGGGCCATGGGACAAGTATTGGCCAAATGGCTGTGAATCGCTGCCAATGTGTTGTCATTTCCAGCCCATTCCTTTTAACAGTGCCTGTGAGGTCCCCATGCCCTCTCTCTTTCCCTGCAGCAGTCACCCTGGAAACCAAGCCTTGAGATGCTATGTCCCAGTAGAGTAGGAGAAGTCACCTGGAGTCCCTGAGTAACTTTCTGGACAGGGGTTCCCAATCCCTCGACCATGGAATGGTGCCAGTCCCTGTCCTGTTAGGGAACCAGGCCACACAGCAAGAGATGAGTAACAGGTAAAACCAAAACCACCCCCACCAGCCCCGGTCCATGGAAAAATTGTCTTCCGTGAAACGGGGCCCTGGTGACACAAAGGTGGGGGACTGTGGATCTAGAGCAATGACCTCAATGATCTCATGAGAGATGCATTAACATTTGGGAGACAGATGTGTAGTGCAGCATAGTCTAGCCAATAGTGAAAAATTAAACAGTAAAGTAAAACAGTAAAATCAGGTTTATTTCTAATAAACTCATTCGCTACATCACCACTATCCATCCCATGGCTCTTAATATCTTTTACATGTTATCTTATCCTGAAAAATTTTAGTACTGTAGTCCCACTTGAAGGAGGCGCCTGAGTTAATTATTCAGTGAAGAAACGCACAGTACCTATTTGCCAAGTAACATTATAGGACTGGGAGAGCAAACAAGGGCAGTCTTAGCTCCAAATGAGTTTAGACTCTGTGGGGGAGACAGTTGATAAACAAAAATATATATCAACCTAATCATGACAAATGTTAGAGGAAGAGTAGAGGGCAGTAAAGGGGTGTGACCTAATCTGGGAATTTAGGGAGGACTGGAAAGGGAGATCTTAGTAAGAGCTGATACTTGATGTTTGAAGCTGGGATCAAGAGCAATTACAGAGGACTTGACCTTTGCAGAGATGGCCATCTTTCTAAGGAAGTGTATCTAAAATTGCATCATTGTCTGGATCATAAAAACATAGATAATTTGTAAGCAAAAATTTTTAACTTCCAAAAACTTGATCCGGGAATGAATACTCTAACTTAACATTTTAGAAGGGGAAAAAAGTTTATTTTCATGCCTATAAATAGAAGTCTAAAGTTGGAAACAAGCATGAGCACAGAAAATTCTCTCCCACCAACTGAAAGAACTCAAGAAACTGCATATTTGGCAGGAATATTCTAAACAGCTTACAAGTGCCAATATCAGAAGAACAATCTTTACAGTATGTAGAAAATTGCTAGTTAATCCATCTCCAAAAATTTAATTTTATAAAATGAAAGCATGGTCTATGTCTCAGTAATAGTAAACGAGTATATAGTTCTCTCAGATTGCTGGAAAATGTAAGCAAGATTTCAAACAAATTATTTCAAACTGATTTAAAGTACAATCTTCCTAATATTATACTTCATCTCTTACATTTAGAGGGTGATTTAGACTTTCCAAAGTATTTTTAAATACATTATCTCATTTGATTCTAATGAAATATATATAATTATATATAAAAATATAAAACTCTGACAACTGTACAACCCTCAACATTTAACATGAATTGAAAATAGACCCAACCTGTCTGGGGCCAAAGTAAGCAAAATGAATTCAGATTTCAGATAGTATTAAATGGCAAAAGACAAAGTATAAAGAAATGAGAATTGGAAGGAACCTTTATAGATCAAGTTCAAACTCCCCCGTTATAATATAATAACTTCATATAGTTTATAAGGCATTTTAAAAATTATGCATGAGACTTTTAGATTATCGGTCATAAGTGATGCATCAACATAATACAATCTTTTTCTGGGCTTGCATCCTATAACCAAATGACACTTTCTAACAAGGTTTTCTCCCTTTGGTCCATAAAATGTCATCTAAATGCATTGAAAACTATAAGCCCTTAATTAAAAACAGGATGATATAATGGTACTTTACGTTTAGGAACAGATGTTACCCCACCATCAAGTCTTACTGAGATCACCCTGTGATCAGTTTACTCTTGGTCCCTTCATTCAAAATGGTAGTTAGAACGATCCTGCTGAAACATTACTCAAGGTCATTTAAGGTCATACAAGGTGTATTGCTGCACTATATCCACAACTTCTATGCCTCCCCCTCCTGCTCACTTCTGCCTAATGATGGATACTTCATTACTATTCCCCTGCATGGCCTTAAGGACAGTAGTGGCAAAATAAAAATGCAGGCCCTCTTGTTCAAACTTTATTAATAATTTCAAGATGGTGTGTGTCTTGTGCAAAGGATCTTGGGCAGTAGCCCTGACCACACACCAATGAAGCCAGCCATGGTTAAAGATACTGTACCTTCTGTGAGGACACTCTTCCCCCACTCCTTCTGGCAGAAAGTGAAGAACTAAAGAGCCTCTTGATGAAAGTGAAAGAGGAGAGTGAAAAGGTTGGCTTAAAACTCGACATTCAGAAAATTAAGATCATGGCATCTGGTCCCATCACTTCATGGTAAATAGATGGGGCAATAACAGAAACAGTGAGAGACTTCACTTTTCAGGGCTTGAAAATCACTGTGGATGGTGACTGCAGCCACAAAATTAAAAGACACTTGCTCCTTGGAAGAAAAGTTATGACCAATCTAGACAGCATATTGAAAAGCAGAGATATATCTCTGTCCATGGGATTTCCTAGGCAAGAATACTGTAGTGGGCTGCCATTTCCTTTTCCAGGGGATCTTTCCAACCCAAGGATGGAACCCATGCCTCTTACATCTCCTGCACTGGCAGGTGGGTTCCTTACCACTCGCACCACCTGAGAAGCCCCAGGCAAGAGTCATATGTAGTTTCAAACTCAAGCACCATGTAACAAATCCAGGTCTTTTTCATACACAGGAGCATAGACACATAGTGCCTAGCTTCTCCCTCCCAGAACTTCACTAAGAACTCACAAGCATCTCAGCACAACATTTTGACATGGTAAACAAAACTTAGTTTCCTTGCAACTTCTACTAAGCCCAGATCAGCCCACTGGACCATCCATCAGATGGTGCTACAAATCTCAATCTTGTTTTATTGTCCAGTTAAATATGAGTTAAGATCACCATCTGAGAGTGAGAAGACTGTTAGAAGTTTGCTCAGAGGGGGAATAATGAGACACTGCTCTGAGAAAATGAGTAGGAAAGAAAACACACTGATGCAGTGGAATGGTTTGTCAAGGTTAAGTGCACATGTGACGTGCTTGTGAAGGCCTCCCATCTCTTTTCAGCCATCTTTTCTTTCAGGGCCTCAGGCCAATTTTTCAAACCTATTTGAGCTTTTGGGAAATCTTATTGGGTAAAATCAGGAATTCATTTCTCGCTGGGACTTCTTTGGCTAGAAGTAAAGTCAACTCANTGGGACTATATTCAGTCAAGAAATTTTTGTTGAGTGTCTCACTATATGTCTGTCACTATTCCTGATACTAGGCATAGAGCTGTAAACAGTACAGGCAAAATCATGGGGCTACACAATTTACTCGTAATGCGTGCTGTGCTGTGCTTAGTCATGTCCAACTCTTTGCGACCCCGTGGACTGTAGCCCGCCAGGCACCTCTATCCAAGATGATTCTCCAGGCAAGAATACTGAAGTGGGTTGCCATGCCCTCCTCCAGGGAATTTTCCCAACCCAGGGATCGAACCCAGGTCTCCCACATTGCAGATGGATTCTTTACCATCTGAGCTACCAGGGAAGCCCATTGCTCCTAATAAATTTCTTAATTTGTATTTTGCCTTAACCAATCTATTGAGGACATCTTCATTTTTTCTTATAAAAGGAAAGAGTATGTCAAGTGTAGACAAAAGAAATAAAAGACACATAAAGAGTGAATTGTTATCAAGAAAACAGCTGGAAAGGAGCTCACATTCTAATTGGTGTAGGCAAAATGTAAGCAAATAACCATTTCAAATAGCTGCAAGTATTGAGAAGAAAATTAAACTGAGCTGGTGGTGAAGAATAGAATTAGTAGGGGAGATTAGCTAGTTTGGGGAGATATTATAAAGATTAAGTATACCACATGGTAAGAAAGATGGGTGCTGAGCAGAATGCCTGAAAAACTAAAGAAATATTGTTGACCAGCAACTCCTTATATAAAATATCATTCTTTGGTCTCTGTTTCTAATAAATGTGTCTCATAGAGAAATTACATAACCACACTGGCAATTTTCTTCTGGATGAATCATATATTGATATTTACAGGGAAGAAAAATCAGTGAGCTCAAAAGAAAATTGAGGACAAACTACTAAAAGGTCATTTTGTCACTAATAGCACATCTTTNAACAGCTGGAAAGGAGCGCACATTCTAATTGGTGTAGGCAAAATGTAAGCAAATAACCATTTCAAATAGCTGCAAGTATTGAGAAGAAAATTAAACTGAGCTGGTGGTGAAGAATAGAATTAGTAGGGGAGATTAGCTAGTTTGGGGAAATATTATAAAGATTAAGTATACCACATGGTAAGAAAGATGGGTACTGAGCAGAATGCCTGAAAAACTAAAGAAATATTGTTGACCAGCAACTCCTTATATAAAATATCATTCTTTGGTCTCTGTTTCTAATAAATGTGTCTCATAGAGAAATTACATAACCACACTGGCAATTTTCTTCTGGATGAATCATATATTGATATTTACAGGGAAGAAAAATCAGTGAGCTCAAAAGAAAATTGAGGACAAATTACTAAAAGGTCATTTTGTCACTAATAGCACATCTTTTCTGCCCAAATCTCTGGAGAATTATCACATACGTATATTCCATTTTTATATTTTATGTGTTATTAGAATGAGAGATCGTGGAGAGTAGAGAATATAGAAATCATTTTGATATCCTCCAAATGAACTCAGAACTTCAGAGTTAGAACCGAAATTCTTAAGCTCTTTTATCCAGGTGGTGCTCTTGGTAAAGAACCGACCTGCCAATGCAGACTTGGCAGTT
This sequence comes from Raphicerus campestris, assembly GCA_006410735.1. Lineage (NCBI taxonomy): Eukaryota > Metazoa > Chordata > Mammalia > Artiodactyla > Bovidae > Raphicerus > Raphicerus campestris. The sequence continues at coordinate 998,045 of SJYW01006941.1, read as the reverse complement.
TTAGAGACTTGGGTTCCACCCCTGGGTCAGGAAGAGGCAGGAGAATGAAATGGCAACCCACTCCAGTATTCTTGCCTGAAGAAATCCAAGGACAGAGGACCCTGGTGGGCTACAGGCCACAGGGTAACAGAGTCAGACACAACTGAACCGGCTTAGCAGGCATAGGTCAAATAAGTTCAGAAGAAAAAAAAACTGTCACAGTTTGATATGTCAATAGACAAGTGAAAAATTTCAGATAAAGTACAACTCACTGAACCCAAGCAATTACACGAGCCCTAAACTTCAGAGATCATGAAGTTTATTGGTCTAAACGCTTTCCCTTCTCAAGTATACCATTTTGACTTACCAAAAGCAGTTGGCCACCACTAGCTTTCAAGCCTAAACTTGGGAAGAGGACACTTGTTCCAGTAATAGGTCAGGAATCTTTCATCTATACTGCTGGCATTTTCAACTAAGCCGTGCTGTGTGGGGCCACCCAAGATGGACAGGTCATGGTGGAGAGGTCTGACAGACTGTGGTCCACTGGAGAAGGGAATGACCGGCCACTTCAGTATTCTTGCCTTGAGAACCCCATGAACAGTATGAAAAGGCAAAATGATAAGGATACTGAAAGAGGAACTCCCCAGGTCAGTAGGTGCCCAATATCCTACAGATCAGTGGAGAAATAACTCCAGAAAGAATGAAGGGATGGAGCCAAAGCAAAAACAACACCCAGTTGTGGATGTGACTGGTGATAGAAGCAAGGTCCAATGCTGTAAAGAGCAATATTGCATAGGAACCTGGAATGTTAGGTCCATGAATCAAGGCAAACTGGAAGTGGTCAAACAGGAGATGGCAAGAGTGAACGTTGACATTCTAGGAATCAGCAAACTAAAATGGACTAGAAAGGATGAATTTAACTCAGGAGACCATTATATCTATTACTGTGGGCAGGAATCCCTTAGAAGAAATGGAGTAGCCATCATGGTCAACAAAGGAGTCTAAAATGCAGTACTTGGATGCNGCATCCTAAAATGGACTGGAAAGGATGAATTTAACTCAGGAGACCATTATATCTATTACTGTGGGCAGGAATCCCTTAGAAGAAATGGAGTAGCCATCATGGTCAACAAAGGAGTCTAAAATGCAGTACTTGGATGCAATCTCAAAGATGATAGAATGATCTCTGTTCATTTCCAAGGCAAACCATTCAATATCACAGTGATCCAAGCCTATACCCCAACCAGTAACTTTAAAGAAGCTGAATTGAATGGTACTATGAAGACCTACAAGACCTTTTAGAACTAACACCCAAAAAAGATGTCATTTTCATTATAGGGGACTGGAATGCAAAAGTAGGAAGTCAAGAAACACCTGGAGTAACAGGCAAATTTGGCCTTGGANTACAAGACCTTTTAGAACTAACACCCAAAAAAGATGTCATTTTCATTATAGGGGACTGGAATGCAAAAGTAGGAAGTCAAGAAACACCTGGAAAGTGAAGTCCCTCAGTTGTGCCCTACTCTTTGCGACCCCATGGACAGGAGCCTGCACCAAGCTCCTCCATCCATGAGATTTTCAAGGCAAGAGTGCTGGAGTGGATTGCCATTTCCTTCTCCAGGGAATCTTCCCAACCCAGGGGTCAAATTCAGGTCTCTCGCATTGTAGACAGACACTTTACCATCTGAGCCACCAGGGAAGTCCAAGAAACACCTGGAGTAACAGGAAAATTTGGCCTTGGGGTACAAAATGAAGGAGGTCAAAGGCAAATAGAATTTTGCCAAGAGAACGCATTGGTCATAGCAAACACCCTCTTCCAACTACACATGGACATCACCAGATGGTCAATACCAAAATCAGATTGATTTTATTCTATGCAGCCAAAGATGGAGAAGCTCTATACAGTCAGCAAAAACAAGACTAGGAGCTGACTGTGGCTCAGATTATGAACACCTTATTGCCAAATTCAGACTTAAATTGAAGACAGTAAGGAAAACCACTAGACCATTCAGGTATGACCTAAATCAAATCCCTTATGATTATACAGTGGAAGTGAAAAATAGATTTAAGGGCCTAGATCTGATAGANCTTATTGCCAAATTCAGACTTAAATTGAAGACAGTAAGGAAAACCACTAGACCATTCAGGTATGACCTAAATCAAATCCCTTATGATTATACAGTGGAAGTGAAAAATAGATTGAAGGGAATAGATCTGATAGATAGAGTGCCTGATGAACTATGGAATGAGGTTCGTGACATGGTACAGGAGACAGGGATCAAGATCATCCCCATGGAAAAGAAATGCAAAAAAGCAAAATGGCTGTCTGAGGAGGCCTTACAAATATCTGTGAAAAGAAGAGAAGTGAAAAGCAAAGGAGAAAAGGAAAGATATGCCCATTTGAATGCAGAGTTCCAAAGAAGAGCAAGGAGAGATAAGAAAGCCTTCCTCAGCGATCAATGCAAAGAAATAGAGGAAAACAACAGGATGGGAAAGACTAGAGATCTCTTCAAGAAAATTAGAGATACCAAGGGGACACTTCATGCAAAGATGGGCTCAATAAAGGGCAGAAAGGGTACGGACCTAACAGAAGCAGAAGATATTAAGAATAGGTAGCAAGAATACAAGGAAGAACTGTACAAAAAAAATCTTCACGACCAATATAACCACGATAGTGTAATCACTCACCTAGAGCCAGATATCCTGGAATGTGAAGTCAACTGAGCCTTAGGAAGCATCACTATGAACAAAACTAGTGGAGGTGATAGAATTCCAGTGGAGCTATTTCAAATCCTGAAAGATGATGCTGTGAAAGTGCTGNACGCATTGGTCATAGCAAACACCCTCTTCCAACAACACAAGAAAAGACTCTACACATGGACATCACCAGATGGTCAATAACAAAATCAGACTGATTTTATTCTATGCAGCCAAAGATGGAGAAGCTCTATACAGTCAGCAAAAACAAGACCAGGAGCTGACTGTGGCTCAGATTATGAATACCTTATTGCCAAATTCAGATTTAAATTGAAGACAGTAAGGAAAACCACTAGACCATTCAGGTATGACCTAAATCAAATCCCTTATGATTATATAGTGGAAGTGAAAAGTAGATTGAAGGGAATAGATCTGATAGATAGAGTGCCTGATGAACTATGGAATGAGGTTTGTGACATGGTACAGGAGACAGGGATCAAGATCATCCCCATGGAAAAGAAATGCAAAAAAGCAAAATGGCTGTCTGAGAAGGCCTTACAAATANAGATCTGATAGATAGAGTGCCTGATGAACTATGGAATGAGGTTTGTGACATGGTACAGGAGACAGGGATCAAGATCATCCCCATGGAAAAGAAATGCAAAAAAGCAAAATGGCTGTCTGAGAAGGCCTTACAAATATCTGTGAAAAGAAGAGACGTGAAAAGCAAAGGAGAAAAGGAAAGATATGCCCATTTGAATGCAGAGTTCCAAAGAAGAGCAAGGAGAGATAAGAAAGCCTTCCTCAGCGATCAATGCAAAGAAATAGAGGAAAACAACAGAATGGGAAAGACTAGAGATCTCTTCAAGAAAATTAGAGATACCAAGGGGACACTTCATGCAAAGATGGGCTCAATAAAGGATAGAAAGGGTATGGACCTAACAGAAGCAGAAGATATTAAGAACAGGTAGCAAGAATACAAGGAAGAACTGTACAAAAAAGATCTTCACGACCAATATAACCACGATAGTGTAATCACTCACCTAGAGCCAGATATTCTGGAATGTGAAGTCAAGTGAGCCTTAGGAAGCATCACTATGAACAAAGCTAGTGGAGGTGATGGAATTCCAGTGGAGCTATTTAAAATCCTGAAAGATGATGCTGTGAAAGTGCTGAACTCAATATACCAGCAAATTTGGAAAACTCAGCAGTGGCCACAGGACTGGAAAAGGTCAGTTTTCATTCCAATCCCAAAGAAAAGCAATGCCAAAGAATGCTCAAACTACCACACAATTGCACTCATCTCACATGCTAGTAAAGTAATGCTCAAAATTCTCTAAGCCAGGCTTCAGCAATACATGAACCATGAACTTCCTAATGTTCAAGCTGCGTTTAAAAAAGGCAGAGGAACCAGAGATCAAATTGCCAACATCTGCTGGATCATGAAAAAAGCAAGAGAGTTCCAGAGAAACATCTATTTCTGCTTTATTGACTATGCCAAAGCCTTTGACTGTGTGGATCACAATAAACTGCATAAAATTCTGAAAGAGATGGGAATACTAGACCACCTGACCAGCCTCTTGAGAAACATATATGCAGGTCAGGAAGCAATAGTTAGAACTAGACATGGAACAACAGAGTGGTTCCAAATAGGAAAAAGAGTACGTCAAGGCTGTATATTGTCACCCAGCTTATTTAACTTACATGCAGAGAACATCATGAGAAACGCTAGGCTGAAGGAAGCACAAGCTGGAATCAAGATTTCCAGGAGAAATATCAATAACCTCAGATATGCAGATGACACCACCCTTATGACAGAAAGTGAAGAGGAACTAAAGAGCCTCTTAATGAAAGTGAAAGAGGAGAGCAAAAAAGTTGGCTTAAAGCTCAACACTCAGAAAACAAAGATCATGGCATCTGGTCCCGTCACTTCATGGCAAATAGATGGGGAAACAGTGTCAGACTTTATTTTGGGGGGCTCCAAAATCACTGCAGATTGTAATTGCAGCCATGAAATTAAAAGACGCTTACTCCTTGGAAGGAAAAATCTGACCAAACTAGATAGCATATTCAAAAGCAGAGACATTACTTTGCCAACAAAGGTCTGTCTAGTCAAGGCCATGGTTTTTCCAG